>JAYGXS010000003.1:11264508-11315692 GCA_036362985.1 Ligula intestinalis
TGGGCTTTTAGCTAGTATCTATGCGGAAGTATGGTATAACATCATTGACATATATATATATATATATGTGTGTGTGTGTGCTGCTTTCTCCAACTGCTTTAAAATGTGGTTTACACACCTTTCGAAATGCAATTTATTCAGAGTTTTAGTAATTTGCATGCACAGCTGCTCTACCAGGCTGTGCATTTAGGTGGGGTAACCTACTTTTAAGCCCTATTTGATTAACTTCACGAATATTAAGCTGACCTCAAAGGTCCGCTTTACAAATCAAGCCACTGACAGGCTAAAATGGGGTCCATTGTCTCATGCAGGGTTGCCGTGTCCTAATAATAATTTCTAAAGAGGCTGTGGAGAGCGCTCAGTAACCATTCACCGATCATTTACGGTGCAGCCCCAAAAAGTTCAAAATGCTTCCGCTTCAGTTTTGTTATGCGCACATGTGCATTAAATAAATAAATAATAAATTGTATATTTAAGGCCCAAGGAGCCCTTTCATTACAAACTTAGTACTATCTTGAAAATAAGAAAAAATAAAAATATTGCAGATTAACAACGAACTTTAATCAAATAATTGGCTGGGTATTAAAAAAACTCCTACATCAGTGGATGATTCAGCGAGCCACCGATTTCCAAAAATGTAGGAGAAAAAACTGCCTTAAGAGGTAGCATGGTACAGTTAGATAGGATCCTATTGTTGAGGGTTCGGGACGCCTACTATCATGGGAAAAATAATATAGCGGTGAGTTAAGAAGGGTTCATCCGGAACAACAGGAGCGGGCAGTGGAATTCAAGGTAACATCACCCAGATGTGACCAACCAAACTCCAGAGTCTACCGATAAGTTGGCGGCCAAGCAATTACCTCGAAGATCACCGTATCCTGGGAACAGCTTCAAATGCCAGGAGAACCCTTATCGAAATCTATAAATTGCGTGTTTGGAAAGGAAACAGACAGTAACGATTTTATTTCCTCCCAATTTAAATGCTTACGTAACTTGCCTTTTAAAATCGATAATGTAGTAGACAACCTAATTTTGAGTGCAAGATTGTTCCAAATATAAGCATTTTCGGAGGTAAAAAACGAGAACGGTTAGATATGGAGCCATGGGGAGTTACAAATGGCGTAATGTTGGTTTACCGGAGTGAGAGCATTAATTTGTGGGAGATTACGACTATTGTTAACGCGAAACAGAAAGTATATACCAGCTTCGAGTCTTCTAACCCAAAGAAATTTAATGTCTGCTAACTGACATCGATCTATATAACACATACCAGACCCAGAAAAGGAAAATATTTTACGATTGAAAACTCGCTGAACCTTTTCAATCTTACTACGGTCATTGGTATTCATAATAACAAAAAGGGGACAGGAGTATTCTAGTATAGGGAGAACAAGCATGTGGTATAGTTTTAACTATATTTCTGGAATGAAAAAATTATGCGATATAAACCCACATATCTGTGCGGCCTTCGCAGAAATTCGATCTGCAGAGGTGATAATGCAAGCTTATTTGTGTAAGATAGACCTAAATCCTTTATCGTAGATTGTTCTAACAGTGGACTGTTTTGGAAGATAATGGGTCCAGGAAGCTTTGCGGGACCAAAACACATGAAACTAAATTTGGATGGAGAAAATTCCATCTGTCAAGTGGCGCTCCAACTTGCGAGGGTACGCAATTCTGCGTTAACTTGATCAACGAAACTACTGGCCGTGTCCTTAGAAAATGAGTACGCACACTTAAGGTCATCAGCATAAATGAAATTTTCCGCATTGTTTAGCAGGTTGAAATTTCATTAATGTAAAAAATGAAAAGGAGGGGACCTAAAACCGTGCCTTGAAAATCGCCACTCGTGATTGGCTGAGGCATCGAGTAGCTATTGCCAACTAAGACCTTCTGGCTACGGTTAGACAGTAAGGAAGCAATGAAATCGAGGAGAGGAGGCCTGATGCCTTAAAAAAGACCGAAATACCCCCACGCGCTACAGACTTATATGAAGATACATTTCCTGAGGGTAAACGGTGAATTACCAATAGAGGTGAATATGCATCAGGACAAATAAACTGTTGTACCAGTGGTCGCGTCTCCGTCTTCTAAACTGTAAATTTTCATCAATAGTAAAAAACGCTATTGAAGTTATTGATAATGAACATCCTGTGTTAGCTTCCGCTGCAATATGCCAGTATTGTAGTACATATCTCTGAAAACAACGCATATATCTGAACGCAAATATTGCCCTTCATGAAGTAATTCACAAAAGTTGGTCGTTACGCATATGTCTTTTGTTTATTTCCGAAGATGGCTTCCATGTGCACCACTGAAAGGTGCGCGCAGAGGTGGTGACAAGCAGACGTATGAAAAGACAGTTGACGACATCGAGTGCAGTGGTCGACAAAGTTAACCGAACGAAAAACGAATACTTCACAGGCCTACTCCTACTGCAGCAAAGGTTTTTTCACGCAAATGACATGGGGGCTATGAGGGTTACACACAATTAGGGGATTCATTTTTATTTACAGGTTGTCTCGAAACCATTATGCACATTTTAAATGCTTTTAAATGTGGTTTTTATTATAATTTTATGATTTCAAAAATGTCAAATTATTCACAAGTATCATTGTATGTTTTTTTCACTGCGTTCTCGAACTGACGTTAAGTTCTGAATTTTCTACACATTGTTTTCAATACAACTCGCAATACTGTACTCTTCGGTGTAGATCACCGTCATTTAGAGCATGGACTAATTTTGTGATAAAACTTTTTCAATGACAGCGTTACATAATGTGATGCAGTGAAAAAAACAACAAAGCGATATTTGTGAACATTTTTACATTTTTAAAAGAACAAAATTATCGTAAACACATCCATTCTTCTGGGCCACTCTGTAGATGTGGCCTGCCGACATAACTGTTTGGATTCCGAAAATCCTTAGCAAATCTATTTTTTCCAATATTAGTGAACAAATTATTTGCACTCTCTTCCTGTTTTGTAGCAACTAATCATCTTTTTGGCGTCTGTGAGAGGCTATCTTAAGAGATGCGCAATGTCGTTTCTAATGCTATTTACCGCTTTACGTTTACAGGCCTCTCTTTTTACTTGCACTAGAAGTGTAGGTTAGTGTAAGCCATTTCTAAAAAGGTTTTCTCTTATGTTTGGTCTTATTTTTGTTGAATAACATATGGTCTACAATGTGTATTGAATTATGCACATTTGTAGAGGCTTTATCACTACAAATATACAAAACGTCTTAGCAAATACGCGATGAAAACTTTCGAGGGTAGACTAACTGCTAATAAGGGATTTACCAGACTATTCTAGTGGAAAAGTCGCAAAATCCAGTAAAGAGATTGACGATGAAGATTAGAAATGATACAACTCACTTAGATCCTTCACGATCCTAGTCGGCAGTAGTCAAGTAGTCGACTTGCCAAAGGATAACTCTGCGAGAACTGGATCCAAGTTCGTTGGGCTGTGAGTTGCAAAATGGGGAGAAAACTCGTTTGCGAATTGTCGCTGGATTCTCCTGGAGCCCGAGAGTGATCACCAGAGAGGTGTCGTTGAAGGGCAAAATAAACAGCGGCAGGTGAGGAGAGAATTGAGCTGTGGAGGGTGATTAGCAAGATAGTTGCTAGCACGCGTCAAAACCGAAAGTGTGAAAAAGTGTTGTATTTAGTTTTAACAAACTTGGTTATTGATAAATTTAAACAACACGTAAGTAGGGCCAAGAGCCCACACATTTCAGACGACGTAGAACTTCACGGTCCCTTAGACAGTTATTAATCATTTGAGAGTTATCTACGTAGGTTAAAGGAACCGCTTTGAAATATTTCACGACCTCAACAGCAAACTGCCAGATGACTTAGTGAGGACGTCATACGCTTAGTTTCTTTCTCCCCCCAACGGTGGACCCATAGTAGTTGGACACGAAGGTAACCATCAGTAAAAAGCGCTGTTAACAGAAAGCTTTTGCCTAGACATTATACCAGCCAATACATGCACTAGCTTTGATAATAAGGCGATAAGTCACTTAAGTCACTTGATTAAGGGAAGAAGGCTTTCACCCTTGAGCTCCCTTTTCATAACCAAAACTCGCATAATAGGTCCACCGTAGCAATAGTACATAGTAAAAATGTAGGCTTAACATCAGCGATAAGTATGAGCCAGTTGTTAGGTGCTGCTACTGACACTTTTTTCATTATATCTGCCACAGTTTCTCAGCAAATGAGAATCAAGTTTGTGTTTAAAAATTTCAACAGTATCTCAGAGGACCACATCTTCTGGGAGTCCGTTACACGCTCCGATGGCCCTCTGAGAGAAGGCGTTTCGTGGTTCGTCGATACGGGCCGGTTTCCTCTGCAGTTTAAAGAGATGACCTCGCAGATGATCAGTCAGAGCCAATTCGAAGAACTCATCAAATTCTAGGGCGCAGTCTTGGCATCTAACAATACGGTAGGTTTGTATGAGGTCCACGCGGAGTTGCCTATAATTGACAGGGAAAAGATCAAGTTCGGTCTGTCTGTCTTCACGAGGCAGATGACCAAGATTCTTGACCATCTTCGTAGCCCTCGCCTGCACTCGTTCCAGGGGCAGGTAATCCTTCTTGAACCACGGACGTAGGCCTGGACAGCATACTCCAAGTGGGACCAAACAAACACTCCATATGTTTACCCGAAGAGCTCCTTGTCAATTTTGACGACGCCCCGCCTAATCACAAACAGCACCTGTGCCGCGCGTTAAGCTGCCTTTACACACTGAGTAGATGGTTTAAGTGAGGAAGTTATTAGAACACCGAGGTTCTTTGGTTCGTTCACAGTTTAAAGCGGATCCTCATCGAGGAGGTATTGGAAGGAATCGTTCTCCTCATCAGTCCTTCTAGTACGGAGTCTTAAAACCACACACTTACTAATGTTGAAGTTTAAGAACCTACGAGCAGACCAGCAGCTAAGTCAATTTAGACACGCTTGAAGCACTTTCCTATCGGCGTCAGACCTGATGGCACTCCAGAGTTTACATTGTGGGCAAACATGATGGTGCAGCAACCCAGGTCGTTGACATAGTCGTTGATATAAATAAGGGCTTTTCTTCGGACTGATGCAGGATTCTTGATTATATAGTTTTTCCTGGCCTGGCGATTTTTTTACTGCATTTCTTTGGCGTCGGAATTCCTCGAGGTGTACTGGCGATCCAGTTTTCCTGAATAACTTCCATTTCCTATTATTCTTCTTAAGTTGCCCGTTAAGGTCTCTCGTCAACTGGGCAGGACGACTAGTCGTCTTTTGTACGTTCACCGGACAAAAGCGCTTAATCAGATCTAATGCAACCCTCTTGAGTGATCTTCAATCCTCCTCCGGATCCCCTTTGCGCAGGCAATCTCAATTCACGGACGATAGTGCATTCTTCATTGAATTAAGATCTGCCTCCCATATGTTCATCTGGTCCTCCGTTTTCCTTACCCTCTGAGTATGGAGTGAGTAATCCCACATTAGCGTCGTATGGTCACTCTTACCGAGCGGAGCACTTGAATGAACTTCACCTATGCAGGATAAATCCTTCATGGAAATGAGATCCAAACAAGTAGCCCACTGGTTTTCTCGAAATCTGGTTATGCCCTTAACGTTCTGAACTAGAGATAGGTCAAGCGTGAGATCCATTAATTTGGTAATAAAGGAAGATGACGCAGCCTCCACTGTCAGTTTGTTCCATTCAATTGCAGGGGCGTTGAAGTCACCAACAATGAGAACCTCCTGGTGGCTAGCAGCTTCTTGCACCAGACCAGGAACGAGTCGTCGGCTCCGCTCAGAATGGTTGGTTGCCGGTATACGGCCAGGAATTCAAGGTTCGGTGAATTCTCCTGCTTGATCTTTAACCAGACGGACTCCTACTCCAGGGCTAGAGTGTGTTCTCTTTCTACAACAGAGATTTCAGTTCTGACATACACAACAACACCACCTCCTTGTCAGTTTTGGCGGGTTTTGCGGAAAAGTTGGTATGCTGGAATCGAAATCTCTGAATCTGCGATTTCTGTTTTTAGCCATGTTTACGTTATGGCAACTACATCAGGTTTCCGCTCCGAAATTACTGCCTTGAGTTCATCAATTTTTGAGGGAAGACTTTGGGCATTAGTGTAAAGAAAGCTCAATGCAGACTTTGTCCCCACTTTATGCAAACGGTTGCCTCTTGCGTAAGATTGCATGCAGGGAGCTGTCGGTGCCGATGGAGACAGACTGTTGTCCATCCTGACTATGCTGTTAGTGTTATTGGCTTTCTCCAGAGGAGTGACCTCGGTACACAGCCGATCTCCCCGCTTAGAATTCGAAGATTGCTCTCACCAAGTTCGCATCTCCTGTGGAGTTCTACTTTTAGCAATCTCCATTTCTCCCGCACCGTGGGGGAAAAATCCCGCTGAAAAAAACCGTCGGGTGTGAGTATCTAAGTATTGGTTTCCTGCTTAACAATAGCTGGACCTCGACCTCACTCTTCAGAACAACCTTCAACGGACTTTGGTGGCGTTGTCCATATTTTGATTCTGCTATACGGCCCATTCCGAATGCCTTTAGAACTTCGACTTTCTCCTCACCCTTTAGGATGAATTTCAGATATTCTTTACATAACTTCCTGTCCTCTTCTTATCTTGATTTCGGGGTATTGGAAGTACCTTCTGTCATGTCTTTTATGACTATGCAGTTTATGCGAGTGGTACTCACCCTCCGACTGTCGTCCTTTTCTGCTTCACTAAGGTTTGTTAGGGCAGATTCGCTTCGAGGTTCAGCGCTCATGTTCGTTTTGTCCTGCGAAGGTGCCCTTTTTTGTTTGGCTCGTGCTCAAGCTCGGCCAAATTTATTAGCCCCTGGGCTTAGTTGGCCTTTTTTGGGAGCCCGAGAGCGCTTCTTCTTTCTCTGAGAAGCCAGTGGGTTGACCGTTTCCCCTGTTTATGGCAGACTAACAACTCCGTCAAACACCCTGGCTGCCGGATCATTTTTGTGCGTAGATGCTTCGGTGAGGGATGCTGCTTCTCCGTACCTTTGGTTTCCACGCTCAAGTTCACGCATCGCCAGTTTCTCCTCACGAGGAAGAAATCTAGAAAAAAAATTCAGCTCCTCCATCCCCACTCTAAGACTATTAACCAGCTCCTCAGGGTTCGTAAATTTGTTCAGAAGGGTAAAATATGATACGGAGGCTTCATGTTTATGAGTTTCATCGCTTAAAATTTTAAGACTTTTAGTTCGTTTAGCAGGAGGAGACTTCAAGGAACTTCTAGATAGAGCTTCTGTAGTTAGTAAGGGAATTCGGAAACTATCAGTCCATCCCGTGATGGCAAAGAGAGGTAGGCACTCGACTTCTACGCGAGGGGTTCGGTGTACAAATCCGGGCGGTGGCGTGACTTTTTTTCCTTGTTGCGATGATGTCGGGATTTCGAATGCAGGCACAGGCGAACATTCCTTTCCGACTTCCAAAGCTGTATCGCGTCTAGTTTCAACTGTTTCTGTCACCATCTTTGCACAACAGACCGTAAATGAATCAAATAGAAAAGTGGATTGCTTTTTGGCTGTTAATAACCGATTTTGATTGCTGCCATCCTGTGTCGTCGTGGTTGAGTTGATTAGATGGTCAACTTGGTGTTCATAACTTCAGTTTACTGAACTCGAGAGACTTCTAGCCCTATTAGTGGGGGCGAATTCATCGCATCAATCTTGCGATTTCTGCCCTCCAAATTACAACTAGGGCTTTTAAACAAAATTAAATTAGCGTCTACAGTGGACCCCGATGGTGTGGTAGTAACGACTGATACCAGCGAGCTACAGGTTTTGAGTTCGGGTGCCTCTCGCTCCGCAACTTTTACAAGCTGATCTACACGTTTATGTTTGTCTCTTACTATAGATCAAACTGAGGATAAACGATATTAAAGCTCTATGCAATATGAAGAAAACGTTCAACTGCACGAAAAGGTTATTGAAACGACTCAGCCGTTCTTAGAGAGCTGGAATCCGGGAGAATTCATGACAGAAGGCGGTGACGGAGATGTTGCTCATTTTGACTTATGTCCTGTCGTGTCTTCTGAGGCTGGATTTATTGTAAAACAAATCCAATAGCTAACAACAAACGTCCACAAGAGGGCGACTTGAACCGAAATCCCGAAAATAATATTTCCCATGGAGGACGAGAAATTTAAACCGCAAGTTGAAGCGCGCGCGGGGTGTATTAAGAGCATATTTGTCAGTCAAGATGGTTTTATAGGATTAGCTTTCACTGAAGTTGTAAATATGTCTGATTGTTTGCCTGCCCGAAGAAGTCATCGCTTCTGAAAGTGTTTAAAGCAGTCCTCGGTGAAAGATTGCTTTCGCCCCATTATCCCCTAACTTTAGTAAGTGCGTCGGCTTTCCACATGAGGATAATTATTTATTGTTTGAAGCAAGGAATAGCCTTTAGCAAGTCACTTACTATTTCTTCGTATTTGCTAACAGTGCTGGTAACCCTACAAAGATTAATCCCCATATTGAGTAGTTCAAGAACACTGCAGAGAAGATGTGGTCATACCGATATGTGGGTCATCGATTAACTACGTCGTGGATCCACGCATCTCTTTAAATAACCCATTGTCTTCCTGTGCGGTTGTAGTTATAAATATTGGCTAAGAGCATCGCAGTCGTCTCTCTCAACGTCCACAGAGGTTTGCATTAGATGAGCTCATTTACCTACTGGGAGGTGAAGTCTCTCAGTCAACAGGAAGCCCTCACAACTAACGCTTTTCTTTTTCTTAGGAGCCCCAGGCAGAGGAAGTGTTCGAGCCACCATATGATAACATCTCTGCCGGAAAAAAACGAGTATGTCGACGGTAATTACTCCTTTCTTACGCAGAATCCTCCAATGGCACTGAAGCTAGAGAAAATATACTCGATTGAGATCGGGTTTTTTTCTGATTTGCCAACATATGGCAGACTACACTCGCCAAAATGTCTCGAAATTTCATGATTTAACAGTGCGCCTCGACAGATATGAGGAAGGGGTCACCAGTTATCGCGATGAAGCCTAGTCTCTCCTGTGCCAAACCTGCGCCAACCTCGCATGGTGCAAACAATCACTAGCTGTCTGCCGGGGCAAAGTGAGCATTCGGCAGCCGCTCCAGCTGACTGCCATGAGACGACACTTCGGATTCCGTCCAGAGCGGGATGGACCAAGGCAGCGTCATTGGTCGCTATGACGACACCACGATCTCTCATGGACCTCACAGTCGAACGCTGTCAGACCGAAGGGCAACTTTCTCCTAAATCTTTTGTAAAAAATACATTGTTCCTACAACTCTGGACTTCCCAAGAATTCTATCCTCCTAAGAAACTGAGCCTGGAAGATCGTAGACGTAGGGTTAAACCTCCGCAGCCTTAACACAATGCGATAATGCAGTGCAAGGACTGGGTCGCCAGTGGAAAATTTAGTCTCTGATTTGTCAGCCGATGAGGAATAATGCGGACGGAAGAAGCCCCTTGACCTTCAAATATGCAATTTTTTTTCTGGATTAAGTAGACGTCAAAAAGACATCGCGCCGCTAGGATTATACAGTCTTTTGAAGATCTATAGATGGTAATTGGGACTAGGGCTTGCTGTGATGCAGCTTGCTCCTCATCCACTAACTGCTGCGTTCACGATAAATAGATGCGCCATTTGTACTTCAAATAGCCACTGATATGTATAGTTCAAAATAAATAAGTAAAACTATTGGTTTTTATCCGTCATCTCTTACCCTGTATTTCGAAATTCAGTCCACGGTTTCATCGTCTTTCATAACTCTAAAGACTAGTAAGTTGGAGCAGACAAGAACCGATAAATCTGCATTTCAGCATTCAATTGAAAGTGGGTTAGAAGGAATATTTTTTATAAGCATATTATGATGTTCATTCTCGCTAAGACTTTTTTGTTTTACCTATAATCTTTTGTTCGTTGGTTCATTTGGTTTATATCATTTTAAATCAGTGTGTAGGCTGTCATCTTTCCCATTAATTCTTCCTGTTGATGTGCGTTTTTACATTAAAGACACTGTCCTTATCTGCCGTGGAAACTGCTATTGGCTCAGAATGCGCATCACAGTTCATGGATATACTATTTACATGCCTCTCCGACCCACATTCAAAACAGACTATCGGTTTGGTGTTAAAAGTTCTGGCTGATCACACTGAAAGGTAATTCTCCGTAATATTCCATACATTTGATTTAGCGTAGATTGGGAACAGCCTGCTCAGTCCGATCTCATTCTTATTAACACAGTCACAAGACTTGCTTCAGTTGAGTGGATCTTGCAAGATTCGGCCACGCTTTTCTCTGTATGCAAATGGATCTGTCAAGCTTTCTGCTTGACTTGCCAACTTTCAAGTCGACCCGTTCGCGTTGATCGTCTGATTGAGATTCTATGTAATTTGGCTGCCAACCCAGATGCGAAATTCCAAGCTGCAGCTTCTACCATGGCTCTGAGGCTCTCATTTGACAGGTGCTTTCATTTTTGTCTCTGAGCTCTTATATCTGTATTACTTTACTCATGTTGTGGGGTTATAAAACTGCTCGAGGCTCCAGAGCTAAATTATTTCGAATAAGCTATGTAGACAGCACATGTGCACTGTCATACGATTTTAGGTTTTTGAACGCATCAATTTACTAGGTTTTTGTGTCTTAAATTGCCTTTACTAAAACTTTACTTTTTCTTGTTATCCAAAATTCGCGCACGCTCTACCTCAGATTTTTCCGCCTGGGGCTCATCAACTACAACCACGCTGTCGGTCTTTCAGTGCTTATAGTGCCTTTACTAAAACCGCCCCAAGATGCTAGTCGGGTCAACCAAAAGAATATTCTTGCCACCAGTCGGTTGCAGGATGCCCTTGATCTACTTGAGCAATCAGCTAACTCGTCAGACGATTCAAGGGATATTATTGACCAGATGGCCTGTCCTTACATTGGGAAGTGGCTACAGATCCTTTACAGCTTAACAACCCGGACACCAACCCATAGCGTCGCAAGTGAGCTCGTTTTATACCTTGAAATTCCTTGTAAAGCCGGTCGCCCAAGCATCTTTTCTTGTTCAGTTCTTTGACGTTTTTCACGCGCCTCATGTCAAGTCTCTAAGTACGTCTTTCTGTAAACTTTGTCATTTGATCCGAAGGTCATATTCTTGTATTATTTTTTCATTAGCCACTTTTATACGGTAAGCGGATACCAGCACGCTTCTTTTATCAGCCTAATGTTTCTGTATGGCTTGAACATATCTCATTCGGTTCAGCATTTGCGTCATTTTCCGTGTTTTTAGACTGCATTCGCGCATGTCCAGGCTAATTTCCGTCAAACATCGATACGCAACCAATCAGTAACTGTAATCAGCTGATTTTTATAATTCATATAAGTCAGGGATTGTTTATGTTACTGTGCCAGGTCCGACTCCTACCAATAAGTCATCGGGAAAGTGTTAGTTGCCGATACATATGGCCGGTTTAGCTGTATTTTGATCTGGCCCATAATCGCATTATAATACATGCAGACTAGAGTAAAACTTTGTCTTTTCGATTAAAAGTGCGCATAGTGCGCAAAAACCAGGAAAAAAAACAAGTATTATCGTAAAAGCAGAAACAGTTTTTGTCGACAGTTATCACCCCGTGAGTTCAAAATAAGTTATTACCTCAAATCCCGACAGGCTTTATAAGCGTGCTAGCCGTTTGACACCGTGGCTTCAACGATAACCAATGTTTCCCAGAAAGATGGATTAAATTTTCGATCCAATACTCTAAGTCAGCCTTAGATCTAGGAGTGCCTGGAGCAGGCCAGTGTCAGAAAAAAACGACAGAATCTTCTTTTATTGATTAATTTTAATAAATGGCTAATCCTTTGTTTTCTTGTCTCATTGGGAAATGGGCTTTGATCGTGTCTCATCGATTGGAGGCGCAGCCACCTGCTGAGTATAATCTTAAAATTGAGTCTCAACGTAGGCCCGCCAATCAAATCGTCACTCGTGCCTATCAGATTTTGCTTCGTTGCACCTGAAACCAGGTAACGGACGTTTAGGTGCCGAATAACCAACCTTAATTCGTGTTAGCGTACCTACCCTGCTGACGTTTTCCATCAGTATGTGGCAATAATTCGTTAATTTTTTGGTAGGGTATCGCAGTATCTCTAATGGCATTCTTTCATTGCTAAGGTACATATAAACGCGCAAGGACAGATTACGGTGAACGAACGCCGGAGTATCCTGGACATTCCTCGCAGCACCTTCCCCTTACGGACACATTGAATCGGGTAGTACATTTCCTTAAGAGTCTCGTCTGCGGTGGGAGCATCAAATGTCTTTGCAGTGATTGGAAGAATTTGAGAATCCTCGTTCGAGTTGCTCTAATCTGGCTACTTCCTGGTAACACTGATGCGGCGGAGACCACCTTACCGGGAAGCAAACGGTCCAAAGACAGAGGAAAGTTCTGCCGCCTGGATGGCGAGGGCGCGACAACGCTGCTGCTTGCTGCTGCTAAGAATGTCGATATATGTCGTAGCCTACTTAGCCCCCAAGAAGGCTATTTAAAGCAACTTCTGCCTTTGGGATGCTTCGCTTGCACAAGCACACATGTGCCCGATAAACAGCGTCTGGCTGCAACGGAGTTGCTAAGAACGCTGGCTTGCATGTCTTCCGACTGGAACTCTTCTATGCTAGGCACCAATGGCCCCGAGAGAAACTGCGGCGATCCATTACGCGTAACCCATTGGGAGCAGTTTTTAGTTCAACGAGCCTTTTCACTCGCGTGAGTATATCTGTCATTTTTGCAACCTGCTGACTTCTATTATGCCTAAATTAAGACATAGCATTAGTGAAAACTGCCTATTTTTTCAGACCGCTGACTATGGGAAGTCTGATTACATCAGCAAAGATCTTAGTCATAGTAGAAGTCTGCCCTGGATGGAGCCTGATTTAAACATTCAACATGTCGGCCTTACAGATTTGCCGTCAATAACTTCTTGTGCATTATGAATAAACTCAGTCTCCGCAACTTTGCTTGTTTAAGAGCATGTAATAGTCAAACCGTAGACTCAACTTTGGGGCTAATTTTCATTGACGTGAAAAACAAAGTCTACAGGACAGTAAAGCCGACTTATCAAGGCTATTTACAGTGATTGTTCAGAAATCCTCCGATTAATTTTCAGATTTCTTGATCTCCCAACTGAAGTCATATCAGCCATGAGAAAACGTCTCTTCCGACCTTGCGACCACTTCACCCAAACGCCTTACGTTTGCCGTCCATCCTCAAGTTGCATCAGCCATCTTGTTTCGCTTGCACAACGCTTTGCAAAGACTTCCCTTTCATCGCAAAGTAAGTGGAGTCATCCAGTCTGGTTGTCTTTTACGGGCTTGATCTCGAAACTCACCTCCCCCAGCGCAACTGTCGCCTGGAGGCCCTCAAGCCTCTTCAGTTCTCAACAGTCTTTCGATCAAGCTCTACTCAACGGCCTAGTTAAGAGTGTGGTGCAAACGGAAGCTATTACCGATGGCATTCGGGCTGCCAGACTATGGTAAGCGGTCAGTTTCACTTAGCCACTGCAGCACTTTCTATCTTTAATTTTTTCCTGTAATTTCTTTCGTTCTAGTGCCCGGATACAGTTACTCCTCAAGTACGTTTTCAGAGCTGTACACGAACCGCATTCTGATGAGTGTGCATTCAAAGCATGGCAAGCTGACCGGCCTAAAGACGATCAGACTCATCCCACCTCCTATCTCTCATTCCGACTGTCGGGTGTGCAGAAGCAAGAATACGGGGCCTTCGTGCATCTCTCTGGCCTTGCACTCATAGTTGACCCTGGACAGACCGACTCAGGCTTCATTCAGTTACCCATTCAGACATCTGTCCTGTTCGCTCTTTCACCCTTTTTTGAGGTCCTACTCTCACAACGTTGGGGGGCAAATGCTGCACGTGATGGTGCAGCCGTGGTGCTATCAGACAAGTCAAATTGTGCACTCTGGCCGTTGTTCCCTTTCCTAATGATACTGCACCTTACGTTTGGTTGTGAATGGAGGTCGTGTGGTTTTCTCCGGGCTTTCCTCCTCCCATCTGCCACCTGTAAGACTTTTCCATCCGATCACGTGGCCGAACTGCTTGGCCTGGCGGATCGCCTGATGCTTCTCCTAGAAGCCAATCCGGACGATCCATCCAGCGGTGCGAAACCAACAGAATGCACTTTCCTGTTTCGACTTCAATGCTGCCTCCTGTGCTCACTAGTTTGCACTGTCTTGACGAGTCAAGAAATGCCCCACTCCTCCTCGATTGTTCGAAACCTTTTCCTTACCTGTCTGTGTCTTTCAGCCCACCTGCAGGACAGCAGCCTTTTTGCAGCCGTCGTGTGGTTGGCGTTTACTGACTCCCGTTGGGTGCCTTCTGAAGCCTCCATAAGCACTCAGCGGAACCTGCTCAAGCGACCGCTAGCCTATTGCCTCTACGCCCTCCTTCAATTTCGACCCTTTGGGGTACAGGACAACGAGTCCAACCTGTGCTCATCTGTAGCCTCGAGTTTGGACAAAATCTTGTTCAAGTTGTTGACGGGCTCTTAGCATGATTTATTTTTCATCCTTTGTGAGATATTCTAGTTTTGTCTATTACAAGAAAACACATCAATAACTTTTGTCAATCTTACATGCAAGAGATCTCATCTGCGCCTAATGAACTTTGCATCATAGTTTACTCCAACTGGGATCACACTCGACGCAACTGTCAGCTGGCTGCCTTAGATGCAATTACAAATAATGTGGGCCTAAAACGAAGTCCATTTGACTCGCCGCTTCACAAACTGGTGTTAGTGTTTTAAAATTTGTTTGTGTAGACTTCTATACGCGTTAACTTATTACTTTTTTTCGGTGTGTGTCGATGAAGATTCTCCAATTAGCCGGTTATAGTCACCATTGCCTGCTCGAGACCCCAGTGATACTAGAAAAGGTGTTTGCGTAACTACATCTGACTTTCGGAAGTTTATGTAATCAGAAACGAAAGAACAGAATATGTAAAGCCCAAATTATTCGGCAACAGACGTGAAAGTTGTCATCCATAATCGCTAGTTTACCGCCTACATTTTTGAGCAGCAGACAAATGTGGTTCGGAAAGGCAGACACTTTCTAGCAACTTAGGACTAACAAACGTAAGAAACATTACTTATATGTGGACTCGTAACAAATCACAGACTTGGTATGGCTTTGAGCACGCCTGACCTAGCCGGGATTGAATGTGTTGAGGGTAAAGTTAACTCAAACTCGACGACCAAAGGTAGCTATTCGAAGAGCCGGATCAACTCTCCAGCAACGGAAACTAGGGGTCAAGGGTTGCATGACACCACATTTTGACGGATCGCGCCGAACAAGGTTTAGAGGCGTCTTTGATTGAAGGTGACGCGACCGCACTTTGAAATAACGCACCCAATGCACATAACTTGATGGCCAATAGTTTGCAATGCCCCTTGTAATCAGAAAAAGATTCTTTCCGAAGCAACAGTAGCCGAAGGATTGGTATTAGTTTTTCAAGTCGAAGGCCCAATTGGCAATACCCTACAAGACGGACCAGTCAGATGTATGTCACGTTCGGCTGAGATATTGTGCCTAGTTCTACGACATCGCAGGCTTGGAAGGATCTGAAAATAGCGCTGTCTAGAACGATAATTACCTCGTTTGTTTGAGAGCAATTAGACCGTGACGGATGGAACTCAAACATCTTTTACTGTACTTAGTCATAGTCTTCTGAAAAATTGTTTCCGTGTAAGAATCTAAAACAGCATGAGTTATTGGTACCAGGCAATTTCGCCACGGCTTTCCAACTGCAACCCGCCTATGCATCACACAGCGCAGGGTCCGATTGGTTAATGCAGGAACAAGTGCTCGGATAAATGTTTCGAGGTAAACAGAGTGACCACCCTCTAGCAATTTTTTTGTAATAGAGGACCGTAGTACCCTGTTTTCTTACTTGATGAGCCAATTAAACAAATGTTTAGTGGCCCTGGCCTCCACTGGCTGTTATATATTGAGTTATGTGCAAAATCGAACTATAGTGTACTACCAATTGTTGTCTATTCTATGCAAAGACGGGTAGCAGTTTAAAAGCTGTCGGTAAATGTATTGGTAGTAATAAATACTGCCTGCTTTAAATTAATCAAAGTCGTCCTAGCAAAAGCGTTATCATAAATGCGGTCGTTCGCATGCACCCAGGTGGCCTCAAGTCACGAAATTGACACCAAGGAATTCTTATAGATAGTTAAATGACCATTTAAGACGCCATGTAACAGATATTTAGGTAGCTGACCAGTTCAGAGGAGCTCTTCATCAGGTACATTGAAGACGACCTGCTCGAGATAGCAAGTCCACTGGGCACTGAATTACCACAAGTGCGTGCTTTTTTGGAGCTGTTCCTGAGGCCATCGCTTCAAGGAACTATTGCAAATAAAATGCTCGAATCGAGGCTAAGTCATTAGCACGATTAAGGTGCACTAGCTGCTGACTTTGATAACATTGGCATGTGCGAAGGCTGGATACATTACAAATACACCTTCTGATGCCTATAGATGTGCAGGGAGTAATACAAATCTGTTTTATTAATGTATCCGAAAGCTTAGACTGCCCGTGAGGTCTGAAAATAACCTGCTCCAAGCAGTGACACAGCGGTCGGTTTTGCATAGTTTTTATCAAGAGGCGGCCCCATTGTCTCGCCCTGCGCCGCCACCGAATGCTCTCTTCAGCGGCCGGCCAGCGACATTACAATACAACGACACCTTAAAAAGGTCAAGCAATTTTCTGGTCGTATCCTTAGTGAGGTTGTTCACCCTCTTCACTTTGAATTAATGGCTGCGAAGTCTTCCCGTACTATGCGCCGAAGCTTACATGGTGTGTCTTGCCATACATCGGCATATCAGTACGCTGTACTCCGATTCCTAGCACGCTACCTCACGTAAGAACAAGCGGAAATTGAGGAGTTGAAAGCCAACCTGTCTTCATTACAGATAAGGATATCGTGTAAACCCTTAACTATGAGTATTCTATGGCCTTTGACCATGACGGCTTACCTCATCTTAACCCTTTTTCTCCGTAAACGGAACCATTTTGGCTGAAAATTTTGGATATTACATCCAAAATATAGCATTCTCTCTCCCTTGCATCTCTCAATCGCATAACGCGGGTTCGTTTGTCGACTATACGACTTCGCAAGAAGTGAAAATAAAGATAATAGGTTCCCAGATTTAGACACACCCAGGTACAAATAGTATAACATATGCCTCCGTGGGCGAAAAGCAAATTACTTCGCGAAGCTCACATTTCAGGAAATTTTGAAGGTAGGATTTGCCGATATTCGCTGAACAACAAAACGGGTGCATTACCGACTGCCTCCATTAAATAAGGCCGGAAATCTGTCCTTGTAGAATAGAACGCAGGGCAACAGGCGAGCTAGAAATTGCCCTTATCGACCGTCCGAAGATAGACTTAATAGCATGCGGCAAATGGCTTCATGGAAATTCAGAGGCCATGGATTTGAGCAGTAAATGAGGTAAGATCGATGTCGGGACTTCTGCAGACCAAAAGCAACCAGCCTCATAGAGAAATCAGGGAACAAGTTTAATATAAGCAACATTCGGAAACCACCTTCTACATAGACGGTATTTCCTTTTTCCTTTAATTAACCTTCCTGAAATCCCCTCGCTGGTCATTTAATCGGCAAAAAGCAGGCGTCCCTTGCCGCGAGCATCTTCCCAACCTTCACTGGCGTTTGTCGGCAGAATTTCAATTCCCAGTGGTATCTAGCTGATATTAACTGAGCAAATCTCACTCTAAATGGATCACTTTAACGGTACCTCGCTGATCCTTCGCATCATAATATTTCTCTTTCTGCTATTTTACCATTTATTTACTATTAGGAACTTCCTACGTTATGAACCCGTTGTTTAATCATTCCCATATATGCATGTTTGGTGTGACGTTAAACAACTGTGGCCAATGTCACATTGCCAGAGAACTGTTCGGTTGATCTACTCAGCCGTGTGTACTGAATTCGACGTAGTCGGTCGCTATACACCCCGAAGGGATAGGGAATATAGCGACGACGAACAAGTGATACCTGCTCGAAAATTCACGAATACAGCTCGATTTTCCGAAGATCCTCTTTCTTTTCACCACATCATCTCGAAATGCAACTTACTTCACTTATCCAATACAGTGATCATCTACATCTGTGACTGATAAGTAATTGGTAAATTGAAAGAGACGCGCATGTGTTCGCAGTACACGTTGGGTACTCTTGCGACTTCTATGGCTTAATTGATCAAATTAACAGGGATCAAAACATGTACCAAGAGTACCTGGAGATTCGCGAGTCGGAAAATGACAATATCAAAGGCCCCGATGACATGAAATGGAAAAAACAGCAAATCATGCAATAAGCGACATCAAGTACGTTGTTTTAGAACTATAATTGTGAAATACCCGACGCAGAGACCGCAGATATATCTTACAGTCTAATCTACATTCGAATAAAACGGTCACTCAAAACCATGAAACCGACATTCACTCGCATTACAGCTTAAGAGTCAGATAGAGGGGCTGCATTACATTGTTGGGTAAGCACACAAAAATTTAATGAAAACTGCGTGAAAATGTTTAGCGGACTGATGCCTTATGAAACACAGCTACAGCCATTCGAAGGCCATAGCTACAGCTATCGAAGCATAAATAATCTTGACGGCCCCGTGCATTTAGAATTAACTTTGCCAAACTTATAAGAAAACGCTTTAGGAAAAAATGACAACAAATCAGCAACAATTTCTATTCGTGAATTGAGGAAAATTCCGGTAAAATAAAGTCTACGTGAAAGTTCGCCGGCTATCTAAGACTAGTGGTCATGAAGCTTCGAAATAGGTATTTCGTTCGGATTGAACGGATCATACACAGTGGTCATTTTCTTCTTGATGAAGTGGCACTTGTACAACAAGTAAACGGATAGTGGTACGAAAATCGGCATTGTTAGTACATACCATTTAACAAAGTGGTTATTGCGATAATACCAGAGATAGGGGAACTGACGAATTCTAGCTGTTACCGTCCACGGGTAGATTGCGTGCCGACTGCCACTTTTCATGTAGGCCTCGAACTTTTTGACGTATTCCTCCATTTGCAACATTGGCGGAAAGCTAACCATTACGAAAGGCAGTCAAATATTCGCTGTGTCGCTAGCCCAGTTAAACAAACAAAGGCCGAAATTATCTTTAGAAATTTAATTCCTTTATCATCTTTCCATCCTATATCCTTCAGTTATCTCGAACAATATCATTAAATTGTCCTCAGCTTATTGAACATGTGTGAAATTCGAAGAATTTCTTTCGGAAACAATAATTCGCTGCTAGTCACAGGGCACCGTCCTGTGTGGTTGAGACCGCACTCTCTATTCGAGGCTATGCTTGCATTCGGAGTGATCGTAACAATGGCCGTAGTGGATAAAGTTACATTTTTTTAGCGACCACTTATATTTCGGCCGCTAGACTATCCAAAATTCACCACCGTAGAAGAGAGCTGCCGGCTTCAAGCTGTTCTAAGGAATAACTACTCTTCTCTCGTTGGCTGTGTTTATCGCCCATCCAATGCCAGTGAGGACTACGATATTTGTCTTTCACAGGCATTGCATGCTGCAGCCGACTTATATATTAAGTGCTGCTTGATTTTAGGCGACTCCAATCTTCCTGAAGTGCAATGGTTTCCGCTAAAACTGGAGGCGGACGCAGGGTTTTCACAAAAAGATAGTTTTTCCATGACTTCCGATCAGCCAATGCAATGGAATTATTAAACATCTTAACTCACTCCACTGGTCTGACTTTTTCTAATGTTTGGATGTGAATGCTTGTACTGATACCATGTACAACGTGCTGGATCCTCTCATCCTCCATTTTGTCCCACGTAATAAAATAATACATGTCAAGGATGAGGTGTAACTTCCTCTGTCTTTCCACCGAAGGCTGCTTTGACTCTCACGCCATTTACATGAATAGAAGGAAACTTCCTTTCTGTCCTTGAACCAACTGATATTTGAGGAGGCTAAAAATCTCTCCGAAGAAAAGCAGATAGCCGATGAGGCCAGCTTGTTGAAAATTCTAGGCTAAATGTTGCGCAAATCCTTTCACACAGAGAAAAGCTAAACACCACATACTTCATGATGCCTTAGGAAACCCCATGTTTGACGCTAAGTCGACCGCTGATATCTTCAATGCGTTTCTATTCAGAGCGTTTAGGGAATATTTGGTCACTGCACTTCCGACTATCCGGGATTTGACGGGTGCCGTCCTCGAAAACATGAATGTTACCATCTGGGACGTGACTTTACCCATCCGCTGTTTTCGTCAATTTCACAGTCCAGGACTAGATGGCATCCTTGGCAGCCTTCTAAAGGCTGAAATGAGTTATATGTTTGCGTCGATTCTGTGTAAGATATTCAATCTTGATCTTGAAGGCGAAATCTTTCCTATATTGTGGAAGAAATCGCACAAACTGCCTTTTCATAAGCACAGCCAATCGACGACTTTTGATGAGTTTCAACCAATAAATACCTTCCCGCTACCTCGAAGACCTCGGAGACCTATATAAAAGAAAAAATGATGTCATTTGACAGTGAACAACCTAGTTAATGCAGTTCAGCACGGGTTCCTCGAAAAAAGATCCTGTGACACCTGCAAGCTCTCCTTCTTTGATTATGTGCTATAATCTAGAGACAGTGGTTTTACCCTTTATACAGTATATTCTGATTTCACTAACGCCTTTGTTGTGTTAATCATAATCTCCTCCTTTTGAAACATGCCTCTTTCGGTATGGGTAAAAAAACTCCTGAATTTAATACAGTGGAGTCCGGTTAATGTGGACACGGTTAATGTGGACAACCTCTTAATGTGGACAGTTGGCCAGGAACGAAATTTCTCCATAGTAGAAACGACTGGTTTGGGGCCAGTTCGCTTAATGTGGACAACCGGTTAATATGGACAGTTGTCCTGGAATGGAGGTGTCCACATTAACCGGACTCCACTGTATTCTCCTGTTTGTTTGCTCGTACACAATGAATTAACATATCTAATGTCATCTCTAACCCCACACATGTGAAGAGTGATGTTATTTAAGAAAGTATACTTGGGCCACTCTTATTTCGCCTTTTCGTCAACGGTGTTCTTGATTGCTTTCGGTGTAGTAGACCTTTTATGTACGCTGACGATTTAAAAGTCGCCTATCAATATAAACTGGCAGATCGCATTATCGTGCTCGAGCTCATAAAAAAGGATCTTCAATCATTCGCCCAGTGGTGTTGCACATGCGCCTCACCCTTTCATGGCACAAATGTTCCGTTCTAGTTTTTGGCGACGATCATCAACCGGAATTAAGCAGTGACAGCCACAAAATAATTGTCCGAGGAGTTATTTAGGATTTGGGCATATCCTATTATAATAGTCTCAGTCTGTCAGAGCACAATGCCCTGGTTGTCTCGAAAGCACGCCGAACTACGGGATTTATTCTCAGAAATTGGAGAAACATCAAGTTTAGGAATAGCCATCATAATATGTACGTGAGACGTAGTCTCAAATACTGGCTGCCCCTATTTCGACTTCGACGCGCTAGCGAACGTAAGAAAATATAATCGGTCCAGCACTTCTTCACTAAAGGAATATTCTCTTCAGACCACCACAACCTGTCCTACCAACAACGCTGGGAATTTGTTAACATCGATCCCTTGTGGCATCGTATACTACAGAAGGGACTATTTTTACTAGTCAAACTTCTAAGCAGCCGTACCTTTAATCCCCTTTGTACCATAAGGCCGTTACACCACGCTCGGTGCGCCAGTCATCGAGCTGTGCTTCTATTTCTTAAATGGCATGCATAGTTATATACCGTAAATGTTTTTCAGTGAACGCCATAGCAATCTGGAATGAGCTGCCCAGAGGTATTAAAACTCAGCAAAATTATCCCTTGTTTAAGAAAGTTGTCAATATTTTTCTATATTTGGGACAAATTTCACGAATTTTAGATGCTGACTCGGTGGAATCTTTCTTTCACTCTAATAGCGTCCATAGACTTTGAACCCTGTTTGGCCTCATGCTGAGGATAATGTTGCTGAATCTACTGCCCGCAATTAACTTATTCTTCAGCTGGACAGCGAGCCACTGCTTGCTGAAAAAACATTCCGCTAGTGCAAAATCTCGGAACTATTACACTCAAGGAAGATGGAGAACACTGTGTTAATGCAGTTTTTTCTGCTAAGTTTTCAATTCCATCTATAACTGTACACATCGTCCTTAAGTATTTTACCTTTTTAAGTCCCTTTTTTTACTTCAAGCAAACTCCTTATTTCGCCAACTACTGAGCAATCTCAAAACTAAAACAAAACCAATACTGACTGCGCCCAAGAGGTACTTTACCAAGTAACTCTTTTTTATATTGCCTGTAAACCGGAAATTAATGAAAAGATAAATCTTTCTTTCGGCACATATAGTTTGAAGGAATGTCCCCGGAGATGAATTGTAGTGGTGACTTGGAAACAGTTCTCACACGCGAGTGCACAGTCCAAGCCATGCACGATACGGAAGATTTGTATCTGTTGGGACGCCACGCGTCCCACGATGAGTCAACGCACTTAGCAGCCTCGCGAGAGCCGCCTGCCGTGAGCCAGACTTTTCTGCTCAATCTTGATGGGCCCATTGTCGGACAATGCTCTCGCGTACAGCCTGTGTCTGACTGAACTTGCGCTGGTTTACATTGACGCGCTTTACCGTGCTCTTGTCTGAGTAGACTCTTTGTCTGGCAGACTGGTCGTCTCACTGTTTCTCTTATGGGCTCTTGGCGCACCTGTTCATGCTGATTAAAAGAACCAAGGTGGGTGCTAACAGTATCGAATCTCCCTGTGACTGTCTATAGATCAGAAAATAGTGATTAAGGTTAATATGGCCGATCTCATATGATAATGCACCTTTGCATCTTGCTAATTTTGTGGCCTACATCTGCACTTCTTCGAGAGATTGTGAGTTTCACAGTATTGTATCGCTTCCCTCTTGATCATTTTCTCCATTACCTTGAATCATATGGAGGGCAGACTCACGGTTCTGTAGTGCTTGACTACCGCTTTTGTGAAATGATGTAATTTGCGCTTTTTTCCAATTTGGGGAAGGATTTCAGTATCGAACGATTGCTGGCTCATAATGGATAGCAGTTTGCCCAGTTTTATAAAAAGTAATTGGAGCAACTTCGCAGGAACTTCATCTGGACTAGGAGATGCATATTCCGTAAAGATTTTTAGTTCTTGAAAAATCGTTTATTTTCCAAACCGAATGTCCTCAATATTTGGCGCTCCCACGAGTTCGTCAATGATTTTGGCGAAGGCAGTTTCTGTGGTGTAAACCGAAGAAAAGGACTCAGAAAAATCTTTGGCTTCCTTTGTACAGTCGGTGATATCTAGCCCATCATTTTTACTAACAGGAATAAGGTTCCTGTTAAGTGTAATTTTACTATAATAGCTGTAGAACAACCTTCCTCTCGATATTAGACTCTCTTCTACACTGTCGATTTTTAAAGGCAAATTACATAAGCATTTAAATTTAGAGGAAATAAAGTCGTTACTGTCTGTTTCCTTTCGAAACACTCAAGTTGTAGATTTTGAAAAGGGTCCTCCTGGCATTTGAAGCTCTTCCCAGGATACTAAAATGGTTTCTAAATATGTTAGCATTTCCCTCTGCAGAGTCAAGCATCACTTCCAGGGGCTGCGAATTCTTCTCCGTTTTTGCAACCTTCGCTGTGGTCTTCGCGATTGGCTCTGGAATCTGGTGGGTCGCAACTCGATGATGTTGCCTTGACTTCTACTGCCTTCTCCTGCCTTCCGGATGACCCCTTCCTAACTCAACGATATATAATTTTTTCCCATGACCATAAACGTCCCAAACCCTCAACATCAGGTCCCAAACTAACCACATCAAATCCTTTTACCTATTAAGGCAGTTTTTTTTCCTAAAGTTTTTTTGAACTCGGTGGCCCGCTGAACTCATCCACCGATCTAGGAATTTTTTTACTGCCGATGACAATTATTTTATAAGAGTTCACTGCTTATCATTATTATTTTTATTTTCACGATAGCACTAAGTTTGTAACGACAAGGCCCCTTGAGCCTTAAATATACAAATTATTATTATATAGTAGCTGTAGAGCAACCTTGGATTTTTGACTGCTCGATGAAGCAAATAACTCTCAAAGCCTCATAACTTTTTGAAAATCAACCTTTTTGACTTGTTGCGCTAAATTTTGTATTTTTCGAAGTTTCGATATGTTTTTTTTACAAAACTTCTTCCATAGCTTCCTTCTCTTATTGGTCTCTCTGTTTAGATCTCTTGTCAGTCACTGAGGCTGGTTGAATATCTTGGGCACTGATAGTAGACAATGACATTGCATTAAACGCCACAACCACTCCTCACATTAATTTCAGTCATCAGGGACATCCCTGTAAGAATAAGACCCCAGTCAATTTGCGATGCCTCCGCTCTCATTTGAGAGAAGTTACCTCACCATACATTCGGCCTTGGTTCGTCTATTGTAGGAGGTACCATATAATAATAAAGTTTATTTGTAAAGCACATCTTTGGCGCCGTCAAAAACCCCGGAAGGCAGGAAAAAACCTAACCCAAACCCCTTCTTTCGCAGTGACTATTGTTTTTGTTTTGGTCTTTTGCTAGGTCAATAGTGTGCGAATTAAGGAGTTTGTTTTAAGTGAAAAAAACCTGACTTCTAGGAAACAAATCTAGAAAAACATGAAAAAATAGCTGTACATTGTACGTATTCCGTTTACATAGTAAGAATACTTGGGGTCTGGAAAAACTGTCATGTCCTTTAACTGAGGTATACTTAGCTGCGGTCAGTTTGAAGGCGAAAAAATCAGCTGAGGACGTCGCATCATCCGCATGCATGGGTCTGCTCGATACGGAGATTACAATCGTTGGCCATTGGCACAAGTTTGATAATTAGATGAGACGTTGCAGATGTCTGAGGTGGGTCGAGGCAGCTGCGAAGCACCATCGTCATTCAAGTGCATCGGCAGAAGACACTTCCCATGTAACAAATCGCTAGCGATCGCTACGGACGTTCACGAGAATGTCCAATAATTCACTACCCCGCCGTTCTGTGTCCCCACGCGAACGTACGCACCGAACGCGTGCGTGCTTGCTCTGAGAATTTTGTCGACCCCCCTCCCCCTTTGCGCAGCCCTCGTATGGCGTCAGAGTGCGCGCACCCGTTATCAGCAGAAAGTAACAATCCGTTCTTATGAGACGCGCTGCTTTGGCCACGACGAACACTTGGTCACGCCTCTCAGTCAACTTAACTGGTACCCGGCCGCGCGAATGCCACCCTCCCCCTACCAGTAACTTCACTCATCCCTCTCCCCTTATTTCGCGCTCGCTGGCGCGCGCACCCAGGCCCGCGCGTAGAGGACGATAAGGTTGGTGGCTCGGCAAGTGCAACCATCCAGCATAGGGTCCGAATTTGGGTCAGATTTGGTGATAATGGTAAGGATATCATGACGGGCTTTTTTGGAACTGACTGTTTCAGAAATTTTGGCCGTAGGGGATTGCTGTACTTTTGAATAAAGCGTGCCGGGTAGCCACAGTTGAGTAGGGCTGATTTAAGACGAGAAAGCTCTTCTGGTAGAGTCACACTAGAGCAAATGTTCCTTGCTCGTTGAAAAAGGTTCTGTACCAGATTACGCTTCCACTGAATTGGCCAAAAGTGACGACGTTTCCAACACAATCAAGCGACGATTACGCTGTACGATAGAAAGGACCTACAACGCAGCAAAATTAGTCTTCTTAAGTTCTACCAAAAGTATTCCATTAAAACGGCCAAGGGATGTTCTGCCATTGCACGCCACCTCCAATTGTGTTTACGAATTCACATGTAATTGCGGATGCAAATACATTGGGCGCACGCAAAGGCAAATCGCAGCCAGGGCCGCTAAGCACTTGCCTAATTGGCTTTTGAAGCAAGAAGACAGAATACCAAGGTCCTCCATTACCAAGCATCTATTAGACAGCGGTCATTCTGTCGACGTTAAAACAGCATTTCGAGTACTTGTTCGGGCCCGAACAAACCGAATCCTACGCTATTTAGAAGCTGCATACATACGGTGGGAGAAACCTGACCTATGCAAGCAGCTTGATCATGTCGTCAACCTCCAACTGCCCTGGTGATTGGCCATTAAATTTAATTTCCCACGTGTTTTCCGTTAACTTCTCTCATCCACTAGTCCCCATATGTTGACTTAACGTTCCCGTCCTTTATCGATTAATTTTTAAACTTACTCAGGTTCCTTGCTGTTACCAGTAATTCTGTGAGATTTACCACTCCTGTATGTGTCTTTGTTAACATTCTTATGCAACGACAAGAAGCAGTTGATGAGCTGTCTCGAAATTTGTTGATATCAATGAATTCTGCTGTTTTGCCTGTTTTTAATCTGGAATAAGCTGCCCAGAAGTATTAAAACCCAGCAGAGCTATCCTATGTTTAAGAGGGCTATCACTAGTTTTCTACATTCAGGACAACTTTCACAACTTTTGGGCGCTGACTCGGTGGAATCTCTCATTCACTTTGATGGCGTTCGTGGACTTTGATCCCTGCCAGGTTTCATGCTGAAGATAATGCTGCTGAAGCTGCGGCCCGCAATCGGCTAACCTTTCAGCTGATAGCGCGCAACTTTTGCCAGCAACCATTGAAGGAAGACTAAGAACAGGGTGTTCTTGTGCTTACCCTCTCCGTCGCGAACTAATGCCCTTAAAGGATATGCAACATTTCTCCTGCTGATGTGTCAACTCAGCTGACAACTGTACTTACTGGTCTTACTTACACGAATAAGCTTGCATTATCACCTCATGCAGATCGAATTTCTGCCAAGGCCGCACAGATATGTGGGTTTATATCGCATAACTTTTTCCTTCCAGAAATGAAGTTAAAACTATGCCGCATGTTTGTTCTTCCTATACTAGAATACTGCTGCCCGCTTTTTGGCCTCATGACCCAGCATGACCGTAGTAAGATTGAAAAGGTTCAGCGAGTTTTCACTCGTAAAATATTTTCTGGGTCTGGTATGTGTTATACAGATAGATGTCAATTAGCAAACATGAAATTTCTTTGGATAAGAAGACTCGAAGCTGGTCTATGCTTTCTGTTTCGCGTTAACAATAGTCCTAATCTCCCACAAATTAACGCTCTCCTTCCAGTTGACCGACCTTACGCCACTCGTAACTCTTCCATGATAATTTTACCACCCCGTAGCTCCACATCTAACCGTTCTCGCTTTTTTACCTCCAAATATGCTTTTATTTGGAACAACCTTCCTCTCGATATTAGACTGTCTTCTACACTGTCGATTTTTAAAGGCAAATTATATAAGCATTTAAATTTAGAGGAAATAAAGTCGTTACTGTCTGTTTCCTTTCCAAACACGCAAGTTGTAGATTTTGAAAAGGGTCCTCCTGGCATTTGAAGCTCTGTCAAGGATACTAAAATGGTTTCTAAATATGTTAGCATTTCCCTCTGCAGAGTCAAGCATCACTTCCAAGGGCTGCGAATTCTTCTCCGTTTTTGCAACCTTCGTTGTGGTCTTCGCGATTGGCTCTGGAATCTGGTGGGTCGCAACTCGATGACGTTGCCTTGACTTCTACTGCCTTCTCCTGCCTTCCGGATGACCCCTTCCTAACTCAACGATATATTATTTTTTCCCATGACCATAAACGTCCCGAACCCTCAACATCAGGTCCCAAACTAACCACATCAAACCCTTTTACCTATTAAGGCAGTTTTTTCTCCTAAACTTTTTTTGAACTCGGTGGCCCGCTGAACTCATCCACCGATCTAGGAGTTTTTTTTACTGCCGATGACAATTATTTATAAGAGTTCGCTGCTTATCATTATTATTTTTATTTTCACGATAGCACTAAGTTTGTAACGACAGGGCCCCTTGGGCCTTAAATATACAAATTATTATTATTATTATTATTATATTATTATTATATATTCCGTTTGTATCATACCTTTAAAGTCAGGTTTTTTTCACTTGAAACAAACTCTCTTTCTCGCCCAGTATTGACAAAACAAAAAACCTGAAATAAAACCAATACTGGCTGCAACAGAGGGAGTTTGTTTTAGGTTTTTTCCTGTCTTCGAGGTTTTGGAAGGCGCCCAAGAGGTGCACTACCACCTCTTTAAAATTGCCTGTAAGCTGGCATAATAAACATATATATATATATGAAACAGATTTCCATGCGATAAAAGGGACAAGTCTGTGGAGAAACATAACCATATCATACAGATAAAATACGAATGCAATGAATAGTAATGGATGAAAGTTAAAAAAGGTTGCATTGAATGACTTGTCTGGAATGAGGGTTATGCTTATATGCCTCCGACTTAAGCATGAGGATTACAACGCTATGTGCAACTACCGTCAGGTTTGTGGAACTATCGAGCAATTTGCTTGCGACCAAATAGACGAGTGCAGCTAGATGCTTGCATTCATGGCAAGGAGACGCAGAGATGGATTTATCTAGTAGCGCCCCAAGAATGGAAAGTACCGAGGCAACCTTGAAGTTAAATTCTTTGCAATTTTTATCGCTGGCAAATCTGTTTGTTCGGCCTTAACTTTCGGCTGAATACTAATTTCAGGCTGAAGATTGATGTCAGTGATTATTTCATTATCTTCTCTCAAACACCGCTTAGATCTAGAGGCCTGGGGTTTTCTACGAGACTAAACTGTTGCCTTCATTCTTTTTGGAGCGTCAAGCAGACTAACTACAGACATTTTCTGGTATTTAAAAATAATCTGATGGTTTCAGCTTATATAATCTACTGAAAGCTAGACAAATAGATAACAGATTGCTTTGGTAGCAACCAGCAAATGGATTTAACCAAACCAACGAAAAAAATGGCAGCAGATGTTTGAAAAAGTAATTACTGGTACTTGCAGATAATGTATATAATAACAATAAAGACAATAAGTCGTTTTTATCTTGGATCTATCAATTAAAATAAATCTAACATTTATCTTTGCATGGGGAAAATCCACTCGACCTTGAAACTCCCTTTCTAACGCCTAAGATGTCGCAAATTTCAGCCCCCCTAAAAATACGCGAAAATTAGAACATAATTGTAAGACAGATTATACAATCCATTAATAAAACAATAAGAGGAAAACAACAACAAAATACGAACAAAAATGGTAAAAAGTAAATGAAAAATTAGTAAACAATAGTAGATGTCGTCACTATACGGCTAACTTGTAGTTATGTGGTAGTTATCTATTTTGACCTTAGTAAAGCATTTGATAAAGTTCCTCACAGGAGGCTCCTAGCCAAACTAGATGCTATAGGATTTCGTAGTCCTCTTACTGACTTCATCAGATCTTATCTTTCAAATCGACAACAAAAGGTCTTAGTGGGATCCTCATACTCTACTCCTACCGCAATTTTGAGTGGTGTCCTTCAAGGTACCATATTAGGTCCTCTGCTCTTCTTGCTTTACATAAATGATATCTCATTGAGTGTTAAACAGTCCCAATCTTATATTTATGCAGATGATCTCAAGTGTGTTTACTCCTTCTCTAACTCTACGGCCGCGAGATGCCTAGAACAAATTCATTCTGATCTGTACGCTCTTTCGGCGTGGAGCTCAAGATGGCAGATGGAGTTCTTACCTTCTAAGTGCCGATACATGTGCTTTGGGCCTGAAAGGCTGCCACAACCTGTTATTTTTCAAGGTTACCCAATGGCTGAATGTTCCAGTATCAAGGACCTAGGATTAAGCTACACCGATAAATTAGACCTTTCTCCTCACGCAGATAGAATTACAGCCAAAGCCGCACAGATTTGCGGATTTATCTCTTATAATTTCTATCTTCCTGAAATGAAATTAAGACTTTATCCTGTGTTCGTGCTTCCCATCTTAGAATACTGTTGCCCCTTTTTCGGTATCATGAATGAAGGTAGCCATCCAAAAATTGAACAAATTCAAAAATAGTTCACACGAAAACTGCTGTATCCGACAGCTTTTAATGCTTGTTACTCAAATAGATGTCAATTTACGAAACTGAGGTTCCTTTGGGTCAGGAGATTGGAAGCAGGCGTTTGTCTCCTTTTTCGGCTTAATAATAGCAAAAATTTACCCAGGACTTCTGTCATTACCCCCGACAGCCTTCCCTACAACAAAAGAAACTCGGCACTTGTTATACCCCCCCCTGCATCTTCCTCATGTAAACGCTCTTTGTTTTTTCCTTCCAGATATAGCTTTCTATGGAACAACTTGCCAATCAAAATTAGGTCGTTAACTGGACTGTCTGCTTTCAAACGGAGACTGCACATTTATCTTAACAGTGATTCTAATAACCTTCTATTCTCCTCATCGTTTCCGAGCAGCTTTCTCCATGACTCCGAGAAAGGACCATCGGGAATTTAGGAGATCCGCTTGAAACTATTCTCTCTGCCTCGTGTTCCCCGAGAACCTAGATGTTTCAATTAACCACGGCTAAACCAAACGAAGCCACGCGGAAGTACTCAGTCTAAAATGCTGCAGTTTCGTTGACTACTCACCTTCATCAGACCACCCACACCAATTTCTGCTCTACTACTATGTTCCTACTACTATCTTCCTAAGCAGTTTTTTTTCTCTTGCACACTTTTTGAACACAGAGGCCCGTTGAACACTGTCTCCATTTTCACTGTAAGAGTTTTTTTTAATGCCATAAGTTTTCGTTTTTAGTTCAAAATTACCTGCAAAACATTGCTGAATGTTGCCCCAAAAGGACAATTTCTGCTGACATTATTTCGACTTTCTACGTCTACTTGCACATATTATCAAATTATTTTTTAAATTTTTATTTTTTCGAAATTAACTTTGTACAAATAGTGCCGTACCGGCGCTGAAAAATATAAATTCCAAATTCCAAACTTACCCGATATGATGCACGCGGAAGGCGTTTGTAATGGCTCTAATGACTCCGTGGGCGAGGAAAACTGCACATTCATCCACATGCTTCATACCACGGCGTTAGAAAATGACGAGAGAGCGTCGTATGAGACAATGATACCTGGCGTTCTCACGCCTCTACAGACAACGCGGGACAGGAATAACGGGGTGATATAGAATTATTTTAATTCCCCCTCGCTCCTCCCCCTCTCTGGTCCCCAGATATGACTACGATCTGCCACTTTTTATCCCTTTACATCTCTCACCCCTAATTACTACGAATATGTTGCCTAAACGTTGATTTACTCAACCTTACATAACTTTATATTGCTTGCCCGATAACGATTACTTGAAAGCGTTTGTTAGCCGTATATTATTTGATGAAGTGTAGAAAGCGTCTAAGGAATAATACAATAAGAAAAACAATAGAAAATAAAGATCATGAAAACAAACAAACCAAAGCATCAACAACTTCAGAAGCAATTTACTTCTATGGAAGATCTATCTAATCTCTATGCCTAGAGATTATAATATCTTGTTCAGATCTATTTTGGACCCTTTTAAAGATATTTACCTAATATCTATTTATAGAGATACATAGTGATCGGCGATAATGGCGGCTTATGCTTGGCAGTGGATCGCTTTTGTGACAGAATGACCCTTTTATTACGTTTAGCCCCCATCATTTGTAGTAAGCTGAAGTCAGAAGACGTTAAGTATTATTATAAGCAAACTTTATTAAAATATTAGAAACTAAAAATCTACATATATCTACAAGGCGCGGTTCTTATCCAGTCTGCGTAGTTTGCTGTCAACGTTGCTGGCCCAGCAGTTGTCTCTTCAAGTAATAAGTACGTTTAGTAGGTATAAGTCGACTTATCAGTGGACGTATTTTTCTTTTGTAGCCGGGCTAGCCACTGGTTTTGCGTATCTAGAAAAGCTTTCAAACGCCGCCTGATGGCATCCTCTAAGTTGGATAACTTGTATTTGCCTTCCATTTTCCAGGCGCCAAAGAGATATAAGTATTAAGAATACCGCCGATATAAGAAGACTAACCCATTATCATTTTGTAGAATTTACATTCATGTAGAGAAAGTTTAGACTTCTTTGCTTAGAAATTGACACGTAAATTGATTTCGTTTTCAAAAATGGCGGCGAAAACACGCTTGACAAGGTCGTCAATCTTATTTCCACCTAGGCCGTTGCGGTAATCGATCTAGTGCAAGTTAATGTTCACCAAATATGCTGCTTACCAACTTCTTCCGGAAGCGTTCATCTGTCAACTTTGCATTCGGTTGCCGGAAGTCCGCAGCTGCTCGGAGGGCGTCGGTCACGGGTTTTCGTAGAATGGTGCTATTAGCCGAAGCGGTCGCCATCGGCTGCTGACAGATCAGTGCTTCCAGCTGCCACTGGCGGGAAAGCTCCCATCCGACCATAACTTCCAGGTGATTTAGGCGATCGGTAAGACCTTTGAAAGTCCGCCTGACCTCGTTGGTGTAGTCCGACAGCTGACGACACAAGAGTAGTAAACAGCGATCCTCATCCATATTCTCTTGGATGCCAAAGGCGGTTTCAGCAGGGTCCTCGCCAGTTGGCAGTGTGTTATCGCTTGTCTCGAAAACTTTCTCCGGCTCTGGCTCCTAAGAAGCAGAAAAGCGTTATGGTAAAGACTCACTGGTGAGGACAGAGCCTCCCTGCCGACGAGGTATTCATCGCCGTTGATAGCGGACTTCTTTGGTCTTTGTGGTGGCGGTCGTTGGATCATCGTAATATCTACAATCGCGCAGGAAAAAAAGGAGTTATTTATCGGGTACTGGGATCACGGACGATCCACCTATCGCTATGACCAATTCTAACCTACAATGCTCGTTAACCACTTACTATTGGGACTGTGCGTTGTAGGGTTCAGAGAACTGTTCGCAATTGCGAAGGATTAGTAAGTGGTCATTGGTTACCCAATGACCAAACATTGGATAAAGCTATAGCAGTTAATAGTTAAAGCAATGAATCCTAATGCAGTACTTAAATAATCTATATAAAACAATTATGGGACTAGCGTTCATTAGGAAAGCGATTGTTGCTCGCCAATTGGTCTGGCCCCTATGGCGTGGTTCCTCATCCTCGGCTCGTTACATAAGTGTAACGAGCCGATGATGTCGTGGTTGGCACACACCGAGTGTCGTCAGGGGCTGTGGATAAATCCGAACCAAGGCAGGGCTGAATAGAACTGTTTTGCCATCAACGCACATTCATAAGGTAAATGAAGATAAGAGTCTGATGGATAGAAATGGAATGAATAGTAATGAAATGATCTACAAGACGATGTGTTACAACACTGGACGACCTGTCTGGACGGGGGGTGATATTCATGTGTCTGTTAAATAACCAGTCGGGAGTATAGCGCTGTGTGCAACTGTAGGGAAGTGTTGTGGAGATGCCGACATTGCTGAGAGTTGAAATGAATTGCGGGAAGGTGATTGACAGTAGAATGGAAAAGGCACCGGCTACTTTCATCAACACGGGAGTTACACCATCTCCGTCCCCGATTCGCGCGCTTTAAGTGTTCCCACTTTCAAACAATCCAATTTAGCTTTCTGGTCTGCTGTAACGGGCCGAGGATGTCGAAGTTGGCACACAAACGGAAGGATAAGAGACCTGATGATGTTTCAGTCATGGGGAACAGCGAACAGAGTTGATAGACGCCAGACCAAGCACGCGCACGGAAATGTTATGATAAAAGATCGAAGGAACGAACAGAATCTACTCTACTGGATATAAATGCATACGTACACGGATGATATACCCAATGCAGTAAGGAAAGGCGTTACACTGATAAATGTCCCATCTGGAGTGGAGCGTGTTCTCTCATATACGTTCGATCACCAGTGGGGAATGCAGCGCTATAGGCATTTGCAGGGGTGGGACGGGAGTGCTGACATTGAGTACGGGAATATTATACAAAGGGCAACGACGACGATGGAAAGGGGGTCAGTGGCTGTGAGGGAAAAATGCACCCGTTTCTTCACCGACAATCGATCATATCATCTCCATCCTGGGTTTGCAACAAAAGTGTCGACCTTGGTGAACTGAAGCAATCATTGTTGCTAGAGGTGTGTGAAGAGGTGTGTGCTCCTCTTCATCCCACCGCTGCCACCATTGTAGGGGCCGAACACAACGGCGGCGGGAAATTCACCAAACAGTTGTCTCATGGACAGATAATTGTACCTGGAGTCGGTGTCGCTGGACAATATGTTTCTAAGAAAGGATTCGTCTGCGTCGCTCGCAAGATAAGACACTTCGGACCAAACGTTGGACGGTTGAGGGGTAACCTAAAAAAGGGGAGTGGAAGCCAAAGCTTCATCTAACAAGCATGCAAAATCTATTCTATTGGAATCATCAATCGGAGTATTATGACTCGACATATTACAAGAGGGTAACGAATAAAAAAGAGACTCTTGATTGAAAACTCTACAAAGCAAAACTAATGTAAAGGTTAAACGATGAATCAATATCAAAAAGATCCCAGATTGGGTAGAACATAAAAATATACGATCGACGATAATATCAGGAAAATAGAGATAGATATGGTATCTGGGGGACAACAGGCGAAAGTACTGGTCGACACGGAATGGGATTCGATATAGAAAATAAAATAAGATTTAGTATGGAAACCAAAATAAAAGGATGCGACTTATCGTGGAAGGCGCAGCGTCCAAGGCCACGTGCTGAACTCTGCAAAATTTAAACAGAGCGGGGTTAGTATCGTAAAACCCTCTTGGCTCAGTCTGGCCCATTACACTGCTACTGTAACGGGTCAATCCGACCCCTTGGTTGGAGAAGTTTTTTGAACGTTGTCAAGGTCGGGCCTATTTTGGTTTCACTTTTTTTATTTTTAGAGACCAAGCTAGTTACGCTCCGGATCCGCGGATCGATTCCTTCCACTTCGCGTATCGGATACTATCGTCCTCACGTCGTTGCCGTACTGCACCCTTATCACCCCGATTTAGCGAACATTATTCCCCGGTTTGACCTTTCCATCCCTTACCAACTTTGTATCATTAGAGAATAGAATTTCAGATATTTTTCCCACCAGTTTTGTTAATCTTATTTTTTAAGGCTTCTCGTTGGTCCCATCCTACCCTATTTAATCCATATTTATACCAGAACTTTCCGTCCTCATTCTTTACTTGTGGCATAATGTCTGAGAAAAAGAATGCTTTGTCTGTTGTACATTCTGAGGTTAACTGCCTTTTAGAAGAGATCTCTATATTATCTGCCGAGAGTCGTTGTCCCCCTTCGTTATCAAACCACGCGCCAGTCTCTTCAAGACCACGAGTAGTACGGAATACTACATTGGCGCCCAACATCTTATGAAGTGTTGACCCCACACCCATCCAACGTGTACGCACCTTTCCCACCAGCACCCCATCCCCTCCCGCCTCCCACCCCGACCCGTTTTTTGCACCGTCTGCATTCCAACCGGAGTAGGACATTGACGTTTGGCTGGCTAATCTCGACCTCTTCTTGGCTGACATCTCCTCCTCAAAGCACACTCGTTTGTTACTTGCCCTTCTTTCCCCCGAGGCTCTTGCTCCTGTCCTCAAGAATTTTATTACGGTTAAAACTGATTTTGCTGATGCTCGCAGACTTTTAACTTCTATTTTCGTCAAACCCCTCTCCGCTTCCGCCGCTGGCGATCAGTTTTACCGCCTCAGGCAGGGCCCCCAACAGTCGGCAGAGGATTTTGCCCATGAGCTTGAGCGGTTGGCCTCCCCGGCCTATTCATCCGCATCACCCTACGAGCGCGACGAAATTATACTCGACCGCTTCATCGTCGGTTTGAATGACCGCACCCTCAAGCACCATATGGCTATCAGTCGCCCTAAGGATCTTCGCTCTGCTCTCGTTCAGTGTGATCGTTTTAACCAAGTTGTTGGTCAGCATTTGTCTCCACCTGTTACCCCCACATACCCCCGACTGCCGCTTCCTTCTACACAACCGCCCTCCTCCCAACCGCCCATTTCTGCCCAAAACAACCGCCATCGAGCACTCCCTGTCCGCTTCCCCAATCACCATCCTGGGTGTGAGTACTGCGACGCCTTCGGTCCTCGTGCTCGCCACTGCGGCCACAACCCCCCATGTAAGTCCCTTTCTTTTAACTCTTTTTCCGCTATTGACGTTCTGCACCCACCTGCGTTTACTTTAGACATTTTTTGTCTGAATCTCATATCCAAGCTTTAGTTGACACAGGGGCTAATGTCTCCCTAGCTTCTTTGCCTAGGCCCCCCATTATGTTCGCAATCTCGTCCATCCCCTCCCCGTTACTCATAATTTAAGGGCCGCTAACGGTACAGCCATAAATATATCAGGCTCCCTTACCCTCGACTTTCCTATCACCCATGCACCTGTTACTCACACATTTTTCATCGCCCCGGACAGTTCTTGGCCCCTCGTCCTCGGTCTCGATTTTCTCTCTGACCACGATTGTGTGATTCACGTCCGTGAGCGCTTAGTTACTCTTGGCCCCACCTCTGTTCAGACTTCCCCACCTGACCCCGATTTTGATCTCAACATCGTTTACAACTCTGTTATGTCGGCCGCCGCCCTCAAACCCGTTGATTTAGATTCAGTTTTACCCCCTCTACTGTCAGTCGGTGAGGCTGCTTATTCACAGCTTAAGGACATCCTAACGTCCTTCCCTGGCCTCTTTACTTGGTCCCCGTCCACGTTAGGACGCACAAAGTTTATCCAACAAACTATAGATACTGGGAACGCCAAACCTATTTGGCAACCGCCCAGACGTATCCCCGTCAAATATCGAGCTGAAGTCGACAAAATTCTTGACGAACTCCAACGATGCGACGCCATCCGTCCTTCGTCCTAACCGTGGGCATCCCCTATTGCCATTGTTCCTAAGAAAGATGGTTCCCCTCAGAAAAAGCAAATCGACCTTGAGCCCGACTGGACACAACCTTAATTTCTGCTCTCAAACGTAGACTATTTGGATTCTGATACCATTTCGCCAGTACTGTTTTGGATATTATCGCTTCAATTGTATGTGCAAAAGTACTTTCTGCAACTCGTGAAATTTGTTATTGTGTCGTACTTCATCAGAAAACGGAATCAAATTGGAATTTGTTCTTCACGTCATTGAACTGGATTTGCAGCCTACAACCAAAGCAAGTGAAAACAGCCTGAAAAACCACCAGTGACAAGATCAGCAGTTATTCAGGACCTCGAAGATCTACAAACGGCTGAGTCGTTCCTGAATATCCTGCATATTGTTTATACACATTTGAAAGTGCTTCTAAGTAACTAAGCGTATTTTTTACTAAGTCTGCTAGAAATATTTGCAATACTTTACACACCATCAGAAGATTTTCGTTATTTTGAATACCAGTCAACACGCTACGTCATAGTCGCATTTTGAATTTAGTCGTTTCGTTTGCAAATGGAAGTAGCAAATATTACCTTCGATAATTCTACTAAACTGTCAACGGGGCCAGGAATCCAACCGCGGACGCCTCGGGTGGAAGTAGAACGGCTAGACGATGGGGCTATAGAAGAGTACAGTAGTGAGGATCAAATTAGATTATCAACTAAAAAAGAGCGGTCTTGAAGTTTACTGAAAAGTCCTCCCGGCAAACGGACGAAAAGTCTCAGAAGTTTAAGAGGTGCAACTTATAAAGATGAGGTTTGCACATCCTATCTTACGCTTCTGCACAAATTTGCAGACCACGATACGGAGCTCCATGATCTGAAAATGGAGATGGAAGAATTGAAGAAATCTCTTCGCTTCCTCCTTAAAAAGGACAACATTATCGTACCTGAAGTTGAGAATAGCTAGCAGAGAAGAGTATTTGCAGAATCTCGGGGCGGAGCATCCACTGAGAAAGATGAACAGACACCGGCAAACCAAGCGGCGAAATTGGTAGCTTCCACCTCAAATCCTCTCGATACTGCGCGAAACAAAACACCCACCAAACAACACGCTTCAATCGGAGAAGGAGATTGTACAACTCCACTTTCTTGTGAAGTCGTTTCGGGCACAGAAAGCCAGCATAAAAAAGATAGTGGGTATGCTAAGGCTGCATACAGATCACTGAAAAAAACCACAAATGCGGAAGGGGGGCAGCACGAAGACAGCTCTGAACAAAGCCATCCCGGCTTCCAAAAGAAGCCTATCTCTGGTGACGGTAAGGAAAACCCAAAGTCACAAGCCATTCCTATCGATACCTCGGGGTCTTCCGATGGCAGTAGGGCTTGAAATATATCAAGGGTCTCCCTTGACCGCCGAAACTGCATAGTCGTTCAAGGCCTACCTGAATCAGACGGAACTACTCCGAAGGAAAGGACGGATGCGGACGTCGAAAAGTTTCGGGACCTGCTAAAAGATATTCTCAGACAGCGAGAGACAGTAGGAGTTTGTGGAGCTTTCAGGATAGGCAAACAGGTTACTGAACAGTCGAAAACTGTCCGACCTCGACCTCTCAGGATAGTCTTGGATAACAAAGAACAGGTGAACTTGTTTCTGTCCCGGAAGACAGCTCTCCGCCACTCACATAAGATGGTGTTTTTTCAGCCGGACTACTCTCCAGCAGAACGTCTGAAACGCCGAGAATTGGTGGCGGAACTACGGGGGAGAGAGAGAGCTGGAGAGAGCAATCTGGCCATTTTCAGGGACCAAATAATACAGAAAACTACCATAGTGCTGTGGAAGCAGTCAATCCTGATGACGGCTACGGTCCAGTAGTACTGGCAAACTCGCGCCCAAACGCATTGGACACTGCAGAGTCTCGCCGGCTGAAATTTCTATATACTAACGCCCAGAGTTTATTCTCGAAGTTTGATGAACTTCAAATACAGGTAGCCGATGGGTCCCCTGATGTTATAGCAATTACAGAAACCTGGCTGTCACAAAGCATCAGTGATTCAGAAGTGGCGCTATGCGGATACCAACTATTTAGACGAGACCGAGTGGAACGCCAGGGTGGAGGAGTTAATATGTATGTAAAGAACGAATTAAGTGTGTGCGAGAAGCCTGAAAGGATTAATCATGGTATAGAGGCTATTTGGCTGACAATTAAGGCACGGGGGTCGCAGCCCCTGGATGCCGTGACTGTCTACCGACCACCGCGGACAAACAGTGATGCAGATGCGTGTTTACTGGTGTGCATAAAGGAGATAGGAAGTCGACCTGATGTTGTACTCATGGGTGACTTCAATGCGCCCAGCATATGTTGGAACAATTTGCGGGCCAATTGTTCTAAAAACACCTTTGGTCACCATCTGCTAAAAACAACACTTGAGGCCCTTTTCACACAACACGTCCTAGTTTCAACTAGAGCATGTGGAGGGCAACAAGCAAGTTGTTTAGATCTTGTCTTCACGAAGCATCCCGACACTATAGACGAGGTATGCTGCCTACCTCCACTAGGTCGAAGTGATCATGCCGTACTTTTATGGGATTATGGTCTTTACTCGTTACCCCCTACAGTAGACGAACCAAGGTCGAATATATGGCGAGGTGACTTCTCACAAATGAGAGTAGAGGCATCACAAATAGACTGGGGTCTTTTTTTCTCTGGGGATGTCACTGAGGACTGGAATACATTTAAGGAGTGGTTGTTGCAGCTAATGCGCAGTCATTGTCCACTTTCAGTGCCCAAGGTATCTAGCCGACCTCCATGGCTGAACAGAGCTATCAAAAGAGAGATCAATAAAAAAGAAAGCTTTGGAAGAAGTTTTGCAACACAAGCTGCAACGAAGATTTTGAACAGTACAAAATCCAGCGGAACAAGTTAAAAAAATGGTTTTCAAAGCACGACGGGACTTTGAGAGCGATCTACTGCGTCGAGCTGTCAATAATCCAAAGTTGCTATACAGTTATTTACGGAAAAGCACACGTAACAGGAACCCGATTCCTGTTAGGCAAACTGATGATGGTCACGAAATCTCCGACTGTAAAAACAAAGCAGAACATTTTGCTGAGTTCTTTCAGTCTGTCTTCACCATAGAACCTCCCTTCGTCGCAACTGTTGACGAGGTCGTGGAAGCACCAAATATTGGGGATATTTTATTTGAAGAAGAGGCGATTTTTCAAGAACTAAAAAGCTTGAAGGAATGTAAATCTCCGGGTCCTGATGAAATTCCTGCCAAATTGCTCAAGTAACTTGCTAGAGAGCTAGCTAAACCCCTTTCACTAGTGTGCCAGAAATCGTTTGATACTGGAATACTTCCTCCGGACTGGAAATTAGCGCATATTACACCGCTTTACAAAAGCGGTGGTCGTGCATCTGCGAATAACTACAGACCCGTGAGTCTGACCTCCATATGCTGCAAAGTAATGGAGAAGATCATCAAGAAGCAATTGATGATATATTGTGAAACTCACAATATATTGTCGAATGCGCAATTTGGATTCCGTAGGGGAAGGTCATGTGTAACAAACTTGCTTTATACGATGCAAAGCTGGACAAGGGCAATTGATGCAAAAGAAACTGTACATGCAGCCTACATTGATTTCCGGAAGGCCTTTGACAGTGTTCCACACCAACGTCTCCTGCATAAGTTGAGACTGATGGGTATCGGAGGCAGACTTCTTACGTGGATTGAGAATTTCCTATCTGGTCGTTCCCAAACGGTGTGTGTAGGACGACAACAATCAAGGCCGCAGTCATCGAGAGTGGAGTCCCTCAAGGTTCAGTACTCGGACCCACCCTCTTTCTCTTGTTCGTTAATGATTGTGTACAGGAATTGGACTGCGAGTGCGCCATGTTTGCAGATGATGTAAAAATATGGAGGGTCATCAGGTGTGCTGCCGATGAAGATAACTTCCAGGAAAATCTTTGTCGATTAAACGAGTGGTCGCATAGATGGCTGCTGTCCTTCAATTCTAACAAATGCACTCTGCTGCGCCTGGGAAATCGAAATGCGGTGCCTTATGCGCGACCCTACCATCTGAACGGAATCCCTCTGCAAGAAACAGAAATACAGAAGGATCTCGGCATCTTGATGACAGACAATCTCAAACCTTCTACACAATGTTGTAAGGCGGCTAAAACTGCAACTTCAATGTTGTACGCCATCAAGCGGGCATTCACGGTTTTTGATGAAGACTGTTTCTCGAAAATCTTCGGTACCTTCATAAGGCCACATCTTGAATACGCGATTCAAGCCTGGAGACCGTGGATGCGGCAGGATTATAACGTACTTGAGAGGGTGCAGCGGCGAGCATCAAAATTAGTAAGAGGCCAAGGTTCACTACCATATGAGATCCGCCTAAATAACCTTAATCTCTATCCTTTGAGTTATAGGCAGTTACGCGGAGATTAGATGCAAACCTTCCGTATCGTGCGTGGCTTTGACTGCGCTCTCATGTGTGACGACTTCTTGCAACTCGCCACTACAACTAATCTCCGGGGGCATCCCTTCAAACTCTATGTGCCCCAAGGACGATTGGATGTACGGAAGAATTTTTTCTCTAATCGTGTCGTGGACCCGTGGAATAACCTTCCCGAGGCCATTGTTATGTCCCAATCTGTGGAGATATTCAAACACTGACTTGATATACACATGCTACAACACATTGTGAACTATGTGACAAATTAACCTTGAAACACCACTGCGCCATGTGACTGTCTACATTTTCCTGACTGAAAACTTGTTAACATTGTTTATAATTCTTAAGATTTTGATGTCACAAATAGGGAGTTCAAAGGCGCAAGCCTATTTTTCCCTTAAATATACTGACTGGCTGACTGAGACTCTGCATCGATTACCACCGTTTAAACGCAGTCACTGTACGGGACTCGTTTCCCCTCCCCCGTCTCGATGACACTCTTGACACCTTAGGCAATGCCTCCTGGTTCTCCACCCTTGACCTTAAATCCGGCTATTGGCAGGTTGAAGTCGATTCGAAAGACCGTCATAAAACGGCCTTCATCGTACCGCAAGGCCTCTTCGAGTTTCAGACCCTTCAGTTCGGCCTTTGTTATGCCGCCGCGACCTTCCAACGCCTCATGTATAAGGTCTTACACCACCTAATCCCCACTAAATGCCTAGTTTACCTCGATGACGTCATTGTCTTCGGGAATTCCATTGCACATCACAATGAGAAACTCTCAGCCACCCTTGCCACATTCCATGCCGCTGACATGATTCTTAACCCTACGAATTGCGTTTTCCTTCGACAGGAGGTGCAATTCTTAGGACACAAATTGTCGCCCGGCCATTTAGCTGCCCTCCCCGAACGCCTACATGAGATCCGTTGTTGGCCTACCCCTACCAACCTTACCGAACTCCGTAGCTTCATTGGCTTAGCCTCTTATTTTCACCGATTCATCAAAGGCTTCGCCCACATAGCTTCTCACCTCCATAAACTGACGGCGAAAAACCAACCTTTCAAGTGGACTACGGAGTGCAATAAAGCCTTCAACGACCTCAAAGCTGCACTTTTTTCCTCTCCTCTCCTTGCCCTTCCTAACCTCGAACCTGGGGCTCCCCCTATCATCCTTGATACTGACGCTAGCAATGTTTCCAGCGGTGCTGTCCTCTCTCAGGTGGATAAAAACAGCCTGGAACACCCAATATGCTTCGCTAGCAAATCCCTATCCAGCAGCAAGCGTAATTACAGCGTTTTCAAACGTGAGTTACTAGCGATAATTACATTCATTTGCCAGTATAAACACCTCTTTTTAGGCAAACGCTTCATCCTTCGCACCGACCATAAGGCATTAACATGGCTCCATTCCCTCAAAGATCCCAGGAAACAACTTGCCCGGTGGCAAGAGTTCCTTCAGGATTTGACTATAAATGCGAGTTTCGCCCAGGTCTTCAACACTGCAATGCAGACGCACTCTCCCGTTTCACGGGCCCCCAATCCCCCAGCGAGGGCAACACCCCCTCAGCGTAAATGGGGTTAACATTTCTGAACCCGCCCGTCACACTTGGTCCGAGGCCCAGAAATCCGACCCCGATACCGCTCTCACTTACCATCATCTTTCCCAAGGCCTCCCCCGTCCGTCTGAACGCCTTATGCGAGAGTGTAGCCAACGTGCCCACCTCTTTCGTAACCACTGGTCTAACCTCCTTGTCATGAATGATATCCTATTCTGGCACAATCCAGACACACACCACTTACGGGCAGTGGTGCCAGGCTCACTAATTGAACCTGTCCTCGACAGTCTGCCCGTGGAGCTGGGACACTGCGGCCAATTCAAAACCGAGTCGGCAGTCCGTGCCAGTTTTTGGTGGCCACAACTCCATTCGGATGTCCGCCACTTCTCGCAGTCCTGTCTCTCTTGCGCCTCCTTTAAATCCCCCGTCCCCGCCCCATGTGCCCCAATGGAACCAATTAATACAGGCTTCCCTGGCAACGCGTCGGCTTAGACATCATTGGCCGACTCCCTATCACATACCGTGGCTGCGAGTACGTCCTGGTCATGGTTGACTACTTTACGAAGTGGGTTGAGGCCGTTCTCCTATTTTATCAAGATGCTCCTACCATCGCTTACGCCACTAGCCGAACCTGGATCAGCCGTTGGGGCACCCCCTTATCGTTCCACTCCGACTGCGGTCACAACTTCGAGTCCCAACTCTTCCATGATGTCTGTGAGAACCTCGCGGTAAAAAAACCATTACACACCCTATCACCCGGAAGGTAACGGTCTTGTTGAACGGACCAACAGGACAATCAAAAACCTCCTGCTGGCCTTCTGCGAGGAGAATCACTGTCACGATTGGGACCTTTACCTGCCTCATGGCCTATAGAGCCTCCACCCACTCATCTACCAGCTTCACTCCGCATTATCTTTGGACCGGTCGCGATCTTCGCCTACCCGTCGACCTATCCTTCCCCCTTCCCGCTCCCACTGACTTTACCGTACACGACTTCGCCACGCATCTCCGCGAGACCATTCGTGCGGCCCACAACGCCACCCGCAACACCCTTGGTGCAGCCGCCACCCGCCAGAAGGAATACTTTGACCGCCACATATCCCGGAACCCGTTTCAAGCCAACGACCTTGTGATGCACGCGATTCCCTCCCATAGTATTTATTCCCCATTTCATTACCTGTGGCAGGGCTCCTTTACCGTGGTGCAGGTTTTTTCACCCACCAGCTATACAATCCGCGATACTGTACACCCCGAGTCTCCCTCGTTCACCGCAAATTTCTCAAAACTCAAACCTTACCGCGGCCAACCACCTTCTTGCACCGCCGACAAACTCCCCATCCTCCCCGATGGGATGCTCCCTCCCACTACCATTGACATCACAGTCCCTTTCCCTACCTGTACCACCCTCGACACTCCTCTTGATCACCTCTCCGGCACCCTAGACAGCATACCAGATGACCTACTACCCCCCGTCGCAATCGAAGTGGTAATCCCCTCCCCCACCACAGCCACCAGCACTGAGGACAGTGCAGTACTTTGAAGGGGGGGCTATGTAACGGGTCAATCCGACCCCTTGAGTGGAGAAGTTTTTTGAACGTTGTCAAGGTCGGGCCTATTTTGGTTTCACTTTTTTTATTTTTAGAGACCAAGCTAGTTACGCTCCGGATCCGCAGATCGATTCCCTCCACTTCGCGTATCGGATACTATCGTCCTCACGTCGTTGCCGTACTGCACACTTATCACCCCGATTTAGCGAACATTATTCCCCGGTTTGACCTTCCCATCCCTTACCAACTTTGTATCATTAGAGAATAGAATTTCAGATATTTTTCCCACCAGTTTTGTTAATCTTATTTTTTAAGGCTTCTCGTTGGTCCCATTCTACCCTATTAAATCCATATTTATACCAGAACTTTCCGTCCTCATTCGTTACTTGTGACATAATGTCTGAGAAAAGAATGCTTTGTCTGTTGTACATTCTGAGGTATACCACCTTTTAGAAGAGATCTCTATATTATCTGCCGAGAGTCGTTGTCCCCCTTCGTTATCAAACCACACGCTAGTCTCTTCAAGACCACGAGTAGTACGGAATACTACACTACATTTAGAACTGTTAAAAGTACCGCCGCAAGTCCACCAATAATTGGCAGATATTTTTATCCAATAGAAATCATCGGCGGTATTTGCACGCCCTGTTTATATCAACCTGATTGTAACGAGCCAACCAGAACCATGGGTGTTGGAAAGCATCAAGGTCAGTTTTGGCGCGGATCCGGATGTAGATAGTGTAATGAGATGCTGACGACAAAGGACGGGGACGAGTATTTGAGACGAGCCACCGAGCGACCAATATGTTAGTCAGTCCAAAAGAGAAGTCAGTTGTCGGAGATGAGTGTTTTGACGGTCCTGGGTACAAAAATAATCTTCAGGGAGAACCTAATACAAAAATAAGCTAAAGGGGAGTACTGTCTTTGGGAAGAACGCAGCTGAATCTTTGACCGGACGGAACAAGCCGCAACGACGTTGGGAGCGCGCTGGAAGTCGGGAGTCCAGGCCCTCAGTCGGCCTCGTTATTTATCCCTGCCCGTCAAGGTCATCCAGGGAGCGGCCATTGTAGTACAAGGTAAAACAAAGGAAGTGATCAATTATCTTAGTGATTATCATTTATTTATTATTATTAAATTAAATATAAACTCGATAATAGTTATAGATTTCCATGATCTGTTCTATAAATACGGGGAAGATTCGCGCGCGCGCTCCTGATGGGGCGCGTTTCCAGAACATACGGCGCGTCATTCACGTGCTTCTATCCCACGTGCCTCTACAATAGTGTGAACATCTTTTGGTGAACATACGGGTCTTCCTTCTCTCTCCCTCTGTTGGCACTATCACCCCCCTTCCGTGTCGCCGTTACACGCTGCCCCGCCGTCCTGTGTCACCGTTAAACACTCTTCCTGTCGTCAGCACCACCATGGCCCTCACCTGCAGTTTCCCACAGCGCTGCACTCCCGCCGGTATCTAACTAATATTCTGTGATCACCCTTCACTCCAAATGGATCATTTGTACAGACCCTTGGTATTCGCCCGTATCGTATCCTTTCCACTCTTTATTGTTTACCATTCGTTTTATATCAACAGACCTTATTTCTTACCATCACGTTATTCTTCTATCTCTTTCTACGCTTGCATGTTGTGGTGATTGAAATCCCCGTTCGGTGTTACTTCTGGAGAATCATATGCGTGAATTACGCCTTTAAATGTGTGCCAATCTCGACATTCTCGGCTCGCTACACTGATATCGCTTGTGCGAGTTCACGAACTGGCCCTCTTGTTATCCTGTCAATTTTTTCTTGATGTTATCTGTATAACTGATAATGAGTTTCCCGAAGAAAATAGCTGGTCACTGACCTTGTGAATAGGCATGTTGTACTTGAGTACAGACTGACTTACTCGCATATATGCGATTTTATCATGCGTGCTGCAAAACTTGAGATTTTTGGCAAATGCCAAACCCCCGGAAGTCACCGTTGCATTGCTACTAGAGGTATTTCACTGTTTGCTGTGTGGTCTTCAAGCTCTCCAATTGTCTCGCCCACATTTGCAACCTTAACTTTCATTTTTTGGATTTTTGATTGCCTGTCAGACGCTTAAGCAATTGCTTATCGCTAGCGCACAATATATTTTTCAAGTATTACGTATACTCTTATTATCAATAAATCAACATATGTTGATTTTTTCGTCGCCGTGTTTCCAAACCGTGTTCATTAAGCGGAAAAAGAAGGATTAGGATGATCTTTATACTACCGATCTACTGCAAACTTTTCGACTATTTTTAGTTTTTGCTAAAATTCCCATTGAAAATTTCAGCAGATGAATTGGCGAACATACGTTTGTTTTCGATAATTCTCATCAGGCCTTTACATTTATAGGGTAATTAAGTAAAAATTTTCTACTAACCCGCATCGTCAATTTACTTAAATACCCTATAAATGTAAAGGCCTGATGATAATTATCGAAAACAAACGTATGTTCGCCAATTCATCTTCTGACTATTTTTAGCTTATTTTATAACTTCTCACGAAGCTGATCTTCGCTTTGGGTCACCCCTAAGGGTAGTGGATAAAGATGTAGTGACAAATAATGTTAATTTTGGAAATATGTCCACTTACTAAACGCACTCATCCACACACTGTCAACGTCGAATATATTCAGGAAATAGCTCCAAAGAAGGGAACTCTATCGTTGGAGCAAGAACTTCATTAACATAAAGTTTCAAATTCGTTTTTGGACCGAGTATCAGGGTCAACAGCCGAGAAAAGCTAGATGACGTACAGTGAGTGCAGTTGCCGTCACCACCGGGAACCATGTCATAAGGCCGAAGTACTCGCTGCCAGAGCAAGAAATGTCTGCAGACATTATCCTGATTTGCTATAACTGACAGAGAAAAAGCTGAGTTCGAACAACAAATAAGTAAACTAGACCGGGAATGCCCTAACCCACACTATTTGTAAAGGTGACGCTGATCCTTAAATTATGGATCTCTTATCGGCACCGAGCTACACCTTCAAATTTGATGGGGCTAAAACTCTCGAGAAGGCAATACCGGGTATGCCGCCAGCTGCTTGAGTCATGGTTCCCCTGTCCTCACTTGACGATGACGACCCCATTCTTAGTGAGCGATGGCTGTGTAGCCAGAGAAATTGTTCACAGGTAGCTTGTGGGTAGAAACTTCTTGTGGTGACTATTGGTTATCTAGGGTTCCCTTTTGTCGGTCAGATACGAAGTTCCGTTATGGTTTTTCATGGACTTTACAGGCAGTCGACGAGTATTAAAAAAGACAGGCGGGACTGGAACAGTAATTTATTTATTATTATCATCAAGTCTTACCCCAAATCCAGGTCAAATACACTTAACGTTTAAACCCAGCTAAACTTTTCAACAGCCACTTAACTCCTGTGCTGCTACAGTTTTGCCCTTTGTGGGTGGAACCGTTCAGAACCACATGGCTTAGCCGCTGGAAAATGTTTTGTTCCAAGAAGAGTGGTGCCAGCCCAGTCGGCGTCGTTCTGAAGACCGGCGCAGAGCGTCTTCAAGAATAAAATGGATACCGTAGTTAGGTAGGTTAAATGACAGAATGCTTCCTTGACCGAGCTTCGAAAGTTGCACCGTATACTGCGGACACTATCCCATAGGAGCTATATTGTGATTTTATCGCAGTGTTTTTTGATGCACACCATCCAGTCTCATTATCAGACACGGGGAATTACGGTTGGCAAAATCGGAAACTACAAAGCATTTGGCAAAAGCGACAGTCATAATATGCTTGGAATTATATTGGAATTGGACAATGTCTCCTAAAATAATTTTTGACCAGTGTATTAAGTATAGCTTACGATCTATCTCAGTTTTGGAGCCGTCTCGGAATTATGACGAGGAGCTTTGCATTAGTGGTGATGCGGTTTTTGTCTCGGTTTTTTCCTACTTCGGCTTACATATCAACTGACCAAACCGGAATTATCGGGCACTATCTTATCCCTCCGCGCTTTCCCAATACTCTCCCGAATATCGGGTGCCAGATTGTAGAAATGACTCTCATAACACCCAACGACGTAGCATACTCATGGGAGTCTTGTTTTTGCCAGACACATTTCAGTTTAAATCCGGAGACTTTAAGAGTGCGACTCCGTTCAAAGTGGACTTTATGGGTTTTTATGACATTTTGTACATTTAGGGAAAAAATTCCTTTCATTGAGCAGTCTACTATTGTTGACAGCCCAATATATACATAGCTAACAAGTTTGGAATGCATATTCGAAACATCGTCCAATCCTTGCCTGCACGCGTGTTTGAAGTTTCTATCCTTGCACAAGAGACAATTGTCAATAGACCAAATTTTATTTATAGAAACCTAATGATACCATTTTTTCTACACCTCTTCAGCCTTTAATTGACAAATTTAAGTTCGTGCTTTAGTCGTATGTCCTTAGGGGACCGCGTTTGCGATGGTTGTAGACATTTTAATGTACTCGCAACTAGTTTTTCTTTCTTTTCAGCCTCAGTAACTGCCGCTGTCATATAAAGCGCCTCCTACATTGAAACCGGGAGATATCATACCTACTCTTTTCTTCATAATGCCTCGAATCATTATCAACGACGATTTGGACAGTTTTTCTGACGCAGCCGTGAAAGCGATTCACACAGTGATACAACAGACAACAACTGCTGGAAGCAATGTATCAATTGGTCTCTCAGGCATGCACTTTTTCATCTGTACTTTCTGATTTTATAACGAGGTCTTCACACAGGCATATTATACCAACCGAAACATTTAATAAGTTGTAAATTTGCACAGCTATAATATGTTTACCGAGGGACGGAATCGAGGCGTTTTTTTTCTCACTTCACTCCAGGCACTCAGAATAAGCTATCACAACCCGCCTCACCGTTTTGGAATTCCACAGTGTTTCAGACAATCGAGACCGGGCTATTCTTTTGTTTCAGTAACTATAATTGTTTGGCACAGGTATTTTAGACGGTAGCCGATAATCAAACCCATATGCAGGTCAGATTTCGGGGCTTTGCTCAAACCTCGTCTCCGTAAGTCTGTGTGAAGCCACAGTTCGACCGTCTTCGCTGACAATGTCCACTATTTGTTATGTGTACGCATCCCAAATAACGCCTATCGTGTCCTTACTCCAACCCTTTATGCTGGTCAAGCGCATCTACTAGGTCGCTCTCTGTAGGGGGCGTACTTTATAGTTACATCATCTCACATTGGCAGCTTAATGCTGTGCTATATGGTGTACCTCCAGGGGCAACTCGCATATTCATCCTCAACCTTAATCTCGTTCCCATGGCCGTCGCCATTGTTATCATTCCTCCTATGAGAATAGGAAGGATGAAAACAGCAGAACAGTTACGCCCCGTAACGTTGCATTCACTAGAGGACCTTTACTTGGAGCCCCTTGTCGAAGGTCAGGTACGACCGAGTATATAATTAGGTAATGACCTCTTACCTCGTTTCATCCTCCTCTGCTGATGGTTTATTTTGGTTGCCATTCACATGCTGCAGACGCAGGCATCAAAGTGCCTATTTTAAGGCAAAGTAACGCCGCCAATCTATATTGTCCGGTTATTGACCTTGGTAACGGGCTGGTTCTCCATTTTTCCATTAAAAACGAGGTCAGTCCAGTGTTAACGTTGATGACCATGAAGCAGTATCTCGGTTAGGTATCCTGTACCGTTTCTATAAAAGTTTGACCGACAAAGATTTTGCTTTGGCAAGGAGAGGCAATAAAAAGGTCACATTTACAACGTTCGCTTGGCTTGTAAAAATCCGACTGTTCGAGTGACAACCTGAAATGCCGTCCTCTGCTCTGGGAGCTAGCGCATCGTGAAAACGCCCGGTTTCATAGGCCTGCAACTTAGACGAAGGGGAAATGTTCAGAAGACAAACTTTCGATTTCAAACCACGTCGGCGTTTGCACCTTTTCATACTAGAATGGCGTATCTTGCAAACCTGATTGAGAGTGAGAAAGGTATTGATGTTAAGGCAAGGCCTACGTCGCTGTGCCTAGAAGCCATGACAGTCGGTTTGACAGGTAGATACTACCAGTTTCGAAAATTTCTTCATCTGGGACTATTTGTGTTTGGTCAGTGTAGGCCTGCGACACCTTATGACTGCTGCCAAACAAACCGCGAAGCATGTATCTGTGTTTGAGCTCCGATTCTAAACGGTCGCTCGTGTCGTCGAAGAACTCAGACTACCCCAGTGATCGCCTCCTTTTGGTTCCGTTATCTGCGGGGTTGCTTTACTCTCTGTTTTTCCTCCTACCCAAACCTAATTCCTTTTCATTGCCTAACCGCAGAATAGGTCACACGGTAATTCACCATTATTTAGCCGCAAAAACTTCACAATATAAGACTTCACCATCACTCTGAGTTCATCTTACACTAATTGCAGTTTCTATACTTCATTTTTAGTCAGAGCGCGTTTGCTCATCCTGTTTGTGTTTCAGGCGGCTCCATGCCAACTCAAATTTCACCCGGCCTCTTGGCTCTAAAAGACATTGACTGGAAGCGTGTCCATTTCTTCTTCTGTGACGAACGGGTTGTTCCGTTTGACAGTCCTGACTCGACCTACGGTGTCTACAAGAGTCTCCTCTTTGACCGCTTACCCGACCTGCCGGCCGAAAATGTGCACAAAATCAGTGTGGAGGGCACTGCCGCAGAAGTAGCCGCCAAATACCAGGCTGACATAATGGCCTTCTTCGGAGCTGAGAATGGCTACCC
>JAYGXS010000003.1:11315792-11335298 GCA_036362985.1 Ligula intestinalis
GCTTTTGATTTACTGCTGCTTGGACTCGGTCCCGACGGACATACCTGTTCACTCTTCCCGAATCACCAACTGCTTTCCGTAAGTCTATAGCCTGCTTATCGATGCCAGCTTGCGCACGTATGCTCGTCTTCCCTCCCACATTAGCGTAACATGACGTCTTTTTGCGACCTGTGATTACAAGAGTATTATGCACAACAGGACCTACTTTTGGGCCCCGTAAGCCTCCTCCCCTGCGTCAAAAGAATCACATTACTCTCTCTCCCTATGGCTTGTGTGTGTGCTTTGGCTGACGGTTGCGAAAACAATGCCAGGCGCAATTTAAATATGCTGTATCTGCTGCCATTACTATCACCTCCGGACCCAGTCAGGTTGCATGCACAATGCACGGGTCAGTTGCCGTAAGCTGTCTCTCGAATGCGCCGAGAGCTGCTTTTGCTGAATAGGTGTCGTCGTTACTGGTGTTTTTTCGTTTTTTCTGACCTAATGCTCATTCGTAGTCACTGAATAATTCAGCCCCTCACGCTGCCACACGTGATTGCATTCTACCGTGGTGGGCTCAGGCGCAGTCAGGAAAACAGTGCCCAGAGGGAAGGGATACTGGAATGGTCATTTCTGGCTTATTAACCGTCGTCAGTCAATCATACCCAGACCAAAATGGTGTCCCACCCGATCTTCGAACCCGCGACCTTTTTGATCAGAGTCAAACGCCCTAACAATTGAGCCACGAGCTCTTTGTCTCGTCAGTTTATGTCAGGGGATGTTGACAAACGTTGACAAACTTTCACCTGACCGCTTACGGAACTCATCTGTCCCACTCTGCCCACTAACAGCTGTCAGGGCCTCTCTCGAGGCCCAAGGCGGAACGGGACAGATGCTTTCCTTTAGCGGTCAAGTGAACGTTCATAAAAAAAACAGTGCGTATACGGGGGGAATAACTGCCGGTGATTGGCATTCGCGGACCATCAGGGGCAGTACAAACTGAACGCCGAGGGTCGCGATATGGCGATTAATAAATAGATTCTTCCTGTCCTCACTGCCCTGCACTCCTGTCCTCTATATGGCGAGCGAGCCAAAAAGCCTGATACCTTTACAGCAGAAAAGAAAGACGTTTTCATTAGACTGCCTTTCTCAGGCGATGCAGCAAGCGAGCTGGTCAGACGGCGTCTAAGAACCGCAATCGCTAGCGCTTTCCCTGCGGCGAACTTACGGGTGTTCTTCACGAACTCTCCCCTCCTACGATTAGGAGGAAAAGACCAACTCCCGTTGAAGGCCACATCCATGTGTATTTACTCTTACTTGCTCCTGTGGAGCAAGATGCATAGGCCGAACAACGAGGTGCCTGGAAAAGAGGATACGTGAGCATATACCGGCCTGGTTAAGTAAAGGTGAAACTAAATCGATTTCGAGTTCTATTCTCGCACATCTCGTCGATGCGAATCATCGAGTCGATACTAACAAAGCCTTTCAGGTTGTCTACCGGACACCAGCCAACTTTTCCAAGGGCCTACGCCAACGCCTGCTTGCAACAGCCGAAGCAGTAGCCATACGGCTAGAGAATCCGGTGCTGTGTTGTCAGAAGAAACTGACAGAAGCCCTTTCACTTCCGTGGCCGACCCCGACGCCAGGTGACGATCGCACTTTGCCCCCACACCCCAGTGACAGTCGTTCGCTGTGCGCAAATAGCAGCAATTATCCCCCCATGCATCTGCCCTCTGATCAACCCCACAACATAACCCAATTACCCCCCACCCCTACCCCTCCTCCCCTCCTCGGACGCACAAACCTCTACATGCCGACCTCGCCATGCGGGCGACGCGTAAATGATGAATTGTAATTAGACTACACTATTTAACCCTGCCCATCTGTATAGTTTTAATTACCCTGCAAATGTTCTGGCCTGACGATGATTTGCTGAAAACATATGTTTGCCAATCTTGACTTCTCAACTTAAGAATGGGAATATTTGCAGAACTTTGACCTAGAGAAGTTCAAAAAATTGTCAACCTCAGATAACACCGATGTTAGCCAAGACTATTTGAATCCATCCTCAAAGTCGCCAACAACCTCGGTAAAATTGATTGCAGTAACTTTGTCTCTGCCTTTGTATCTGCGAAGTGTCGTCTTTAATACTAATTGGATCCACATTTGCTAACGCTGATTGTTTAAATCTTACCATGAACCGGAAGCCTTAGTACTTGATTCAATTAGTTGCTCTTGTTGGGTGCGTTGGATTCACGCATAGCGGCAGTCGAAACAGTAGTCGCCGGTTATTAAGCCCACCTCGGGCCCAGACCAACTTGGGCTTAATAAGCGGCGGGCGCACTAACCTGTGAGTCCTAGTTTTTGATTAGCAAACGCAAGACAGGCACTATACTGTACAGTACGTACTGTATTATCTGTACAGCTTGTTTGTGTACAAGAAAAAAACTGTCTATATTTTGCCAATAGAGGAGAATATACGAGTTCCAGGCAGCAGTTCCGAAGAAGAAGATGCGATGCACTTGTCTATATTTTACCTAATAACAAAAAAATGATTCGCGACACGCTTAAAAAAGCGGTCTTGTGTCAGTTGTTTTGGTGAAAACTTCACTCGCTCTTGATGTGCTCTTAATGTGCTATTGGATGTCCTTCGCCAGACACCAGGAATCGTCGAATTTTGTGAAAGCTAATGCCTGTAGGCCGCGTTGCAGAGTGTAGAGTGCAGCTCTCATCTGTGCAGCAGTGGGAATTGGCTCTGCGTCCTCATCACCATCATCAACAACTTCCTCATTTGCTTCTCCTCCATTTTTCCCTTCTTCCTTCTGAATGATTTCATTGACCAAGTTCTGCTTAAAATCTTCCTCGTTTGTTTCATCATTGACTTCAACATTTGCCCTCCTGACCACTCATGTTTGCTGCCGTCCGCACAGACTGTCGCAAAATTTAACTTAAAAATGAAAACAAATTACATCCGGCATCTTGTTTTGCCTAAGACTGGCCAAAATTATGTAACCAGTTGCGCATGCAGAGAGATGAGAATCTCACTGTATACTCTTGGCAAACTGGGCTTATTTGCCGGCGGATTTTGCTATGATAAATTCCATCCCAAGCTGATGTGGGCTTAATATGCGCCTGGGCATATTAACTGTGGGCTTAATAACCGGTGACTACTTTAGCGAGCTCCTCGTAAATGTCAACCCAGTGCTTGTTCCAGTGTGGAAAGCCTTAAACGGTTACGAGGCCCATTTTTTCGACGTCTGACTTAACAGTGTCGAGCCACGCCTTTATTGAAGCCTTGGTGTCTTGGCTACTTTTTACCTTCTGAGTCACGCCCCCGCTACAAGACTGAACATGAATTAAACTGTTCCATTCACTTCTGCCCTTCTTGGGCAGACATTGTAAGGCAATCCTTGTATTCCGTAACAGAAGAGGAAAAAAGTTAAGAAACGACATAGCTATCTGGATGGTTTCCAACGTCCCACAGATACGGCCGAGCGGCAGTGGTTTTACTCCTACTCCATGGGAGTTTCTTAGTTTCTTTAGATGTCCTAATTGCATAATCGGTCCCTTTTCTGCTACCGTTTCTCATTAATATCTCTGATGATGAATCCGCGACGGATGTCGAAACGTCAAGCGAATAAACGTATTGTTCCAGCGATCGAGTCTCCTTCTACTCGGTCTCAATGATTTTCCCTTCCTCCCCACCTTTAGACTGAGGATCTCGTTGTTGCGCCTATCACGGACAGCCCGAAAGCTCCACCCAACCGGGTCACACTTACACTCCCGGTGATAAACAAGTCAAAGAATGTCTTCTTCCTAGCTGCTGGCCGGGACAAGGCTCAGGTCATTGCGGTACGTTTTGCGCACTGATTTGTCGCTTTTTGGTAGCTTCGGTCGTTCTGCTATCACTAGATCAACCTTTTTTTTATTACGGCCAACGCAGCAGTGAGTCCTGTGCGCGGTTCATCGACTACTCTAATCGGTAAGTACAGCATAAATCATACCCTTATGTCTAGTGCACTTGCAGGCATGACCTATCAGATTAAATGTGACCAGGCGACAGTTTTTCTTTCGGGCCACTGATCTGAAATGTTCTGCAGATCAAATGCATTGAAAAAACTGTACCAATAGGGAGTTCAAAGGTATTTACCTATATTTCCCTCAATAAAACCTGACCTGAAGGACCAGAAATACCAGCTGACTGAGTCGCAGTCAGCTAGCCATGCTCAAGGCCCCATATATATACCCCGCTCATCATTCCCCAAAGAACAACAGAAGGCGCTTTCATAGAACATAGTCTACAGCATACCGTGCCAAAATTACAGCGTCAGGCATGTTGGTGAAACGGATAAACGCCTCTGCACAAAACTGCATGAACACCAACTTGAAGTCAACCGCGAAGATAGACTGTCATTGGTATACGACCACACGGAACTGGAGTAGCAGAGTTTTGCTTTCGTGGAAGCCAAAGTCATCGGCCGAACCAAAGACAAGATGGCCCGACTGGTGCCTGAAAGTTGAGCTTCGGCGGACAGAATCATCAGAAATATTGACTTAAATCCGGCCCATCAGGCCCTCCAGTCAGTTTCAACGGGACCGACGGCGCTAGCGAGCGATTTGCAGCTTCGTCAACAGTGGTCACCACTGCTGCAGAGGGGAGGAGCCAGTCGGCGGCAGAGCGCTCGCCTCCGACTCCCGTGTTTTCTGGCTCCGGGGGCGGGATATAGCTGGCTGAGAATGGCTAATAAACCAGAGAGACAGCTACTTCGCTTTCGTATCCTCCGTTTATACTCTCTTCGTCGTGATGGACTAATAAAAGGCTATAACGATATGCGCTGTCGCCTATTACTAACGTCCGCGATTAAAGCAGTCTATTGGGCAGTAATCACCACCAGCAACAGGGGAGACGCCATGCGCAGCCGTTTTTCAAGCTACTCAGTTGGATTAATGTAGCTGTACTTGGTGCCCAAGTGTAGGTCTTTGTCTCACTCTGCTCACCCACTCTGACTTCACTGAAGACCCATCGGGATATAGGTGTCATTGAGACAGCAAGGAGCGGGAAGATCCTAACTATCAAGCATAGCGCTTAAACTAAAACCGCACTCGCAGCAAATCTCGTTCCGTTAAATAGGCAGGAACCAGAGGACGACGACGGAAAGGAAATGCATTTTGTCAGTCGGATAAACAAAAGCCGACCGTGTATCCCATTCTCGTGCGCTTGTACATGTTCGTGTCAGTGTGTGAGAAATTGATTGGTCAAGTGTGCTACTCTGTGATTAGCTGATTAATGAAACTGAATCGTTCCAAGCAGCGTGTCTTGTCGTGACTCGACACAGCTGGATAAGAGTAAACAGACGGCTAACTTGCGTGCAAAGGAGAGCATGGTGACGTCGCATCATCGTCGCCTGCCGGCGTTGCACATAAAACCTTAAGAGGGGGGGATGTGTGACATTGCCTCAACGGAACTTACATTGCCAGCATGATCCCGCACATTGGCACGCTGTTAGGCCATCTGCAAAGTTCAGTTTCTATAATCCGATGTTGTAAGTGAAGCCGACTTAAATTTTCATAATCTTTGCCTCGAAATGCCACCGCAAAAAAGGATTGTAAGGCTCTAGTGCCGTGCATCGGTTTTTTTGAAGGCCATTCTGGAGAACCGATACACCTAAAACATTTATATTGATTCCTGGGATTATCGGAATGAAAAAGTAACTTCTGAAAAACGGTAAACTGCAAACAAGCGATTAGTGTCAGGGCTAGCTTCGAACACAGCGAATCCGATATTCGTATTGTTATAAAACGAAAAACAGCGGTTTCTATCCCTTATATTCGAAAATTTCGTAGACCACAGCGCCGGGGACTCGAATACCTGCCAGCAGAGACAATAAGACGGCACACTGACGCAGTCGAAAATGCAAACTCGGCGAGCAGTTGAAACAAGAAAGTAATTACTAAAACAATACTTCTATTCGTTTGACGTTTCGGGTCTGTACTTTAACCCTTACCTGTTGGCCGTTGTGATGGCAGGCTGAAGTGTGAATTGGAGACATCAGGCGTCTAACTTTCTTAGTCTAGCGGTCACATTTGCTTATCACCCCCCACACTTTCCCTGGGAGCCTTACCAGTTTGAGCATCTTTTGTATCGGACAAGATTGTCGATCCCAGATGAAGTGCGGTTTGGTTTGTGCTGGTTGTGAGGTCGGCATGTGTGTTACAGGCGAGAAATAAAAGACCAGTCGCGGCGGCGGCGACCGACTTGATTTAACTTCGGCCCCATCAGGGCTTGCAACTAGAAAACGACGCGCTGTTCCCCGCGGGAGACGAGCGATTATCACTGACTTTGACGGGAAAAGTGTCAGGGCGGTGGCACTAATAATAGTCATTTCAGAAGTCCAGTTTGGCGAGTATACGTGTACATTCGACAAATTCTCGTCAGGCCTTACATTTATATGGAAACTGGGTGCGAGTTTAAACGTGTTCGTCTTTTCGAACAAGTGAGTAGTGGGAATGGGCGTGGGGGTCGATAAGCGAAGGCTGGTTGTAAGGGTAGGGTTTGATGTAGCAGTCTAGGGGAGGGGGGAGGGAGGGAGACATAGCGTGGATGACTGCATGCCGCTAAGTGACTGTGGGCTATGCCAACTGTCGGGCGTGTAGGAAGTTCTTTTGTGCACACAAAGCGGGCTTCATCAGCCTGATAGCGGTGGCTTCTGCTGTTGCTAGCAGGCGCTGACCCAGGGGCTTCGGATAATTGGTTGGGACCCTGTAGATCACTCGGAAAGCTTCGTCGGGGTCCACCCGTTGTCCGGAAACGACCATGTTCGCCAGAATAGAGCTGTTTATGCTCCTGACTTCAATTTTTCTCAGCCATGCCGGGAGGTGTTCTTTTATTCTTTTGGATAGGCGCCGGCTGGCACCAAGTAGCTATAGAGACACGTTTGAATTTATCGGCGACATCAAAGACGTGAATCTAAGCGGCATGAGGATGCTCTCTCTAGACGTATCATCGCTGTTTACAAACGTCCCGATTACCGAGACAGTAGATTACATTTGCGAATACCTGGTGACAAATCAGATGGAAATAGGAATACCGACAAACGCACTGAAGGAACTATTACTTAAATGCACATAAAACGTACAGTTCCTTTTTGACAACCAGCTATACAGACAAATAGACGGTGTTGCCATGGGCTCGCCTCTTGGACCTCTCCTAGCTGACATATTCACGGGCAAGCTGGATAAATTTTAACTAAGTGAGTAGATCCAAAAGTTAAAACACTACGGCCGCTACGTTGATGATATCTTTGCGATCGCCGCAACCGAAACTGACGTAGACGCACTCTTAAATGCGGTCAACCAACTGCTGTTCTTGGACGTCCTTCAAAGTCGCAGACCTGACGGTAGCGTCCGAAGGAGCGTGTATCGAAAGAGATTAGGGAAAGCTGGGGGGCCAACCGAGCCTTTTAGCAAGTACCTAGGCTGTTAGTATGGTAAGTTCCAACGTCAATATTCCAAGTCCCTGCGTCAGCAGATATTTGCGACGGCAGAGGCAGTCGCAATACGGTTCACTAGCCCGATCTTATGTGCGCAGAGGGCGTTTGTAGCGGCGCTAAGGCTCCCGTGACCGAAGCCCAACTCAGCATCCATCCGCACACCTACCACGCAGCAAGACGGCGATGACACAGCGACAACTGGTGTCCCTACGCCAAGAAGCGGCGACGAGACAGCGACGGGACGACCGGGTGACATGAACTAATTGTAGGACACGTCCCTCCTCCTCCAATCCCTTTGGTCCCTGAATATTTTTCCCCCTCTCTCGCACACCTATCATGGCGCGAGACGATGAGAAGACAGTGACAACGGGTGTGAAGACGCCGCGAAACAACGACGAGATGACCGGTTGACATTAACTAACTGTAGGACACGTCCCTCCTCTCCCTGCCCCTTTGCTCTCAGCAATTCCCCTCAATTACCGCTGATTGGTTGCCTAAGCTTTTGCTAACTCTACCCCTTTATATTATTGTACACGCCTAATGATGAATTAAGGGAAATAGTTCGTTAGCCTAACTTGACTTCCTGAATTTCACAAACGCACTATTGATTCCCCCAAAACTGCCGCAAACATTGGAATGTCTGATACTGTCTTTATGACCAAAAACCTATCCATTTACTTGCGGTTGTATGGCTCTCGTAAATGTATGCTTTTTGAATTTAGAAAATAATTCAGGAAAGTAAACCGCAACCGCTGTACCCAGCCAGTATGGTTCAACCCTTTGAGGGTCAGGCGACGTGGTACCTTGATAGAGCTGCAGCCCAACTTCTAAAGACGGCCAACTAGGACAATATCCTGAAGCCGACAGGAACATCAGCTGAGAGGGAGTACGTCCCACCCCCGCGCCCCGGCGACTGGAAATTTCTTCTACAATCACCTGCCACGCACCTCATAGACCCTTTTTTGATTCCACGATTTGTCTCGCCTGCCCTACTCTAGAATGTGTAATTTGTATAGTACAAATTTACTATAACCCCGTGTGTGTGCTAATTTCCGTAAATGTATGTAGGTGATGAGGAAATGCATTCAACGCTCATCCTTTTGCGATTATTCGCGACTCATGTGTCATATCGATTCACGTCTGAAAATGATCTATAAGTCCAAATTGTTGATAGCAGATGTCTTGAGACATGACCGTATTAACAACAAGTGAACGAAGCAAAACAAACCTAAAGAAAACACAGTTGGTGGGGGGGGGGAGGGGAGGAGGAACAATTTTGATAGAAAGAAACAAGCAAGCTGGTGGTGGTGGCGGTTCGTGGTTGGCCGTTCAGCGAGTGCTGGTTGTCAACCGTGACTCGGACCACGGTTCCACGAAATTGACGGGATCCAGGGGGGTGCAGTGAGTACCAAACACCTCTTTAAAGTATTTGCTGGCCTAGAAGTATAGAGATAAGCAGAATAGTAGGCATTTTCAGTGTATGGTAAAAACGTATACTTGAAATTTCGTTAAAGAGCTTTAAAGGTGTGCACAAGTTAGCCTGATTGTTTTTAGACGACCAAGAATTGCCCAAGGGGCTAGGGGCGGATATGAAACGATCGAAGGTGACAAAACTCGTCCAGGGTGGAGCTCTGTTGTAAAACTCCGGAAGTTAACCGTTTATGACGCTGGACGATAGTAACTAGGGGCATGACGTACAGATAAAGTATATCCTATCAGACAAATCTTCGGTGTGTGCATAAAGAGGCATAAACAAGAAGACCGAGAATTCGGCCGGAAACTCTCATTACTTACGGCGATGACACAGTTACAAAGATCGATAATAGACTATAAAGGGATGTATAAAATAGTACTGAAATTAGAGACGGATGCAGTGTATTGTAGAAGATAATCGTCCGATTAATAAGGTTTGTAGAAGAAAGTAAAACCAGTGACAAATTTGGGTGTCATATTAGACCGGTTGGCAGACAGACGAACAATTGACTTTGAGAGAGTAAGTCATGTTAGGTTCGTGAGCGAAGGAGAAGGGAGAAAAATGGTAGCCTCGTGTGCTAGAGGGGCCTAGTAGCAAATTCAAGCGGATTCCATGAAATCCTACTGGAAAAATCCGGATACATATGCCGGAATTTGTCTACTTGGTCTGCACGTGCTACTAGGGTTGTTCCGGTCAGAAGGAAGAATACCAGAATGCAATATCGTGATTGCCTCAAGATCGACGAGAGAGTGAGTTAAAATCGGGATCGAAATTATATACCAACTTGAGCGGCTTGACGTCCTAAGGCGAAGGTAGGTCGTCTAGGGTGTAAGCAAGCTAGTGTGGTGCGGGCAAACATTAGTCTATCAAACAATGCCTGGCCGACCTCCGGATTCCCTAAACAATATGTATAAGTACAAAAAGGTGGGCGTCAGGACGAGAGACAATGCCAGGCTGTTAAAGCGCTTGAGTTTCGTAACACGACTTGCAGAGGGGTATTCGCGTGGTGCGGACGGCCAGAAATGCAGTGTTATAAAGTGGATCAGCCGTCACGTAGTAGACAGGCATTTGTAATAGGAATAACTTTTGGTAGATGACCATCTATTCCGCTCGTGTGACAGTCAGTCCGCAAGACTTGTCCCAAACGACAGAGAGGGGGATAGGCTGCCTAATGGTCCACGTGCAGGCATTCCGGTTAGGTAAATAAGCAGTACTGAGCTAAACACAGACAACTTTAGGCTTGTCTCGGTTCTGAGCTGGTAATCTTTCAGTGTCATAAACGAAACCGGTTTTACAAAATGCTGAAGGTTGCCAGCCATCACCCAGTATGGCTTTACAAAACAGTCGAACGCAATCCAGGGAGATGAAGTCAAAGTAGCTGAGAGGGCGTTGCAGGTAACCATAACTCCCCTAGACACAGCCTCCACCCCCACAACAAGCGCTCGATGAGTCACCATGTAGGCGTTTTTTGACGACTGGCGAACTATAGTCTGCGTGTTGTCAAAAGATTTGTTGAAGGTTGATGACGCTGGCTGAAGCAAGTTTTGACTTTGACACGACTGACGCAAGCGACAACCGCCGTCTACCAAACGAAGAAGGCACACAGTGGTGGCTTAGGAGTGAAGTAGTTTATACTGAGGCAGACTTACGCAGCACCTACTACACCTACCTCTCCTTCAGCTACGTAATTCCGGTGGTAAGGCAAAGCTAAGATGACTGAAAATGAGCGTTGGCGAAGTGAATGGCAAAACCAAACAGACCGTCTGCGCGTACAACACGCACGATCTAGACTTCTCCGAGGGTGACACAGAACCCCACATGTGTGAGTGCCTAAAGGATCCAAAGGAGGCAGACCTAAGGACTGCCACCAGACAAACATACGATCGTCGCTTGAACAAAACTTTTATTGCCCCCCGAGTATGCTTCGACTATTCGTTCGAGCCCAGCAACAACAAAGAGAGTTGCAGAAAAGGAGCAGTATGGTCACAAGGAGCACAATGTGTTTATAGGACACAGGCGCCCGAGGGTACAGTCGTGCTTATGCTAATTAGCATCGCTACCTTTCATCGCACGGTCGGTGCGCGCACCCACGTACTTAGTGACCGTGATTGCGTCGAGGTTCTTGATTCCTGGCGTGGCGATTATTCGGCGCGCTGCCGACGAAGCGAATAGTCACACGCACCCTCCCTGCGTGGCTCATTAATTTGCCTAGAGAAAAATCGCAGCCTAGAATATGGCGACGGGAGGTCATTGTGCTTGTTAATTGAATGCGGACCGGAGAACCGCTGATCAAGCAGCAGGGGCTTACGCCTGCAGCGGTTGAAGAAATTGCGCGAATGAGTGCTCGTAGATATTTCCGTTGAACGTAAAGTACTTCTAGAGAGAGAGAAAACCAACTCCTGAAGTTGATGGCATGCCCCTTTTGCCTTTATTCCACAGGAGCTGGCTGGCAAGGCAATCGAATTACTTCTTTCTATATCCATCAAATCCGGAACTTTAGTCTGAAGACTTATTTTATATTTGACAGAACAGTCTACGAACAGGTGAAAGGCACGCCGACGGGCTCATCCATGTCAGGACTCATAATCCAGGCGGTCTGGCGACAGTTCGAGTCATTGATCCCTCAACGCCTTAGACAGAAATGATAGGTTCGGTATGTGAAAGATACCTTAGTTGTCGTCGCTAAACGGGATCATGTGCTAACATTCGAAGATCTTGCCAATAGTAGCGAATATTCGAGTCCCAGGAAGCAGTTCAGAAGACGAAGATGCGATCACTGGAACAAGAGTTTTATTTGCCTTATCTGCGCATGTCTCAGACCTGTGTACGATTACCTATGACTAAGGATTCCCGACGGAATCCGAAACGTCAGGCAAATAAAACTCTTGTTCCAGTGATCGCATCTTCGTCTTCTGATTCGAAGATCTTCCCAACACCATCTTCCCGAAAATTCAAATTCCGATGAAGGAGGAAGAACATAGCCGGATTACTTTGCTAGACGGCCTTCTCTGAAGCAAATACTATCGTGGCATAACATCTAAAGAGTTCAGGAGAGCGACTAATACGACACAAGTACCGAGCCAGCCAACCAGGGAATGATGAGATTGGGCGCAGTGCATTACGCAAGGTGATGGCCTAGGGCTAAGACATATTTCACGCACGTAAGGCAGTAGTTATGAACTTTTTCTGTCTCAGAGCAACTCGATAAAGGCATGCAGTGAGACAGTTACACCCCACATTTTGTCTAGCGCGGACCGTTGCAGGGCCTTGACCGACAGTTCGACCGTCAGTTTCGATTATGATCCACAACAGGATGGTGCAAGGACGGCGACTTACGTGTGAATTAGTTTTAAGTGATAGTAGATGTGCGCTGCATTTACCGCACCCTCTCGTTACCTCACACACCTGTGCCCGCTGTTGAGACGAAGTCAAGAAGACAGGAGACGGGACCGAGCGCAAGTGGCTGGCGCGGCGTGAACCTGCACCTACGCGTGCCACCACGGCCCTTTATGGTACCGGAGCGCAACCCGAATAAAGCCTGCCATGCCCTGATCTGACCCCTGTGGTGGTCCAACGCATCTACTCCGCGGCCAGTTCAGAGGGCAAGGTGCATTACAGATGTCCACTCGATGAGAGACTGGAAACCGATTTGAAATCTAGCAAGCTAGAACAATGCATATCCCCTATCAGGAAGCTTGCTTTGTCTGCCACAGCGACAGGTATGGACGTAGGCACGACAACGAACGGTTCAATATAACCGTGTTGGCAACACATTCAAAGAGAACCAAAGGACTATCCTAGTGAGGGTAAATGTGTGCCGAAGGGCAGCACATATGACGAGTAGGCAACTGATAAGGCTGCGCAACGGGCCGTATCATCCTACCCACCTGAAAAGCTGGTAAGGGTAGGGTTTGTGGCCCCACTGGGATAACTGTAGTTAATTACAACCCTAGTGCCAACTGCGGCCGTGCCTGGTCTTTGTAATTAGCACGAACAGTGAGCAAGCCCGGCTGTTGTCCCCAAGACCCAGTAAGAGAGAATGAGGAAAGCGTATTAACACAAAACCAGTTAAGGCAAGTCAAGCAAGTCACTCTCACGAAGAGCTGCAGGGTACTTATTCAGTCAGCTTGATGAAGGAGAGTTGGCAACAATGGACCAATCCACTATGACGAAAAATCGATGGCTACTGTGCGCGTTCTCATTGCCGCGGCGTGAAAAATGCGATCTGACGCATTTCTGTGCTGTGACTCATCGTGCGAATGGACGCATTCCGAACAGTAACCCTAATCCAAGTGTGCTTAAATTCACGGCTCACGGTGAGCCTCGCAGCTCATCGTGACTCCCTATGGCGGATAATGGCATTTGATGGTGTACCACCAAAACTAATCGCCACGATCAAGGCATACTACTGCTCCACCACTGCGTGGGTTTTAGACCACAACAACCTCTCAGAACCCTTCGCTATTCGGTCAGGCATGCGGCAAGGCTGTGTCTTGTCACCCTTCCTCTTTACCTACGTCATTGACTGGGTTCTCGGGAAGGCCTTACAAGAAAGGGACGGCATTGAGCTTGCATCCGGACGCCAGTTGACTGACCTCGACTATGCCGATGATATCGCTTTACTAGCTTCAAGCTTTGGCGATCTCCAGTCTATGGTGTCACGGGTGAACGAGATCGCGAAATCGGTCAGTTTGTCCATAAACGCTGGGAAGACCAACGTGTTTTCATGCTGCATCCCTATCGAAGAGAAGGCACATCTTGAGATTAGTGGCTGTCAAGTTTAAAAAGTCGACAGTTTCAGATACCTCGGTGCGAGGTTGCTGGACAGAGTACGGATGACATTGACTCCTGAATTGACGCAGCACGAAATTTATCTAGCCTTCGGAAGTGCTTACGGACCCAACACGATATTTCTATCTCAACAAAGATCCGCGTGTATCGTGCATATATGCGGTCCGTTCTCCTAAACAGATGCGAATTTTGGGCTATGCGCGTTGAGGATGAACAGAAACTGGAAGTCTTTGACCACTAATGTCTGAGGAGCATCCTTCGAGTGAACTACATCAACTTCGGCTCCAATGAGACAGTCCGCACTTGCTGTGACAGAATCACAAGGATATCCCAGGACATTCAGGTAAGACGGCTGAAGTGTAGAGCGTTGGCTGCACAAAAGCCTTCCCTGGAGTGGGCTTTCGACTCCCACCGGGGCGGCGAAGTCCTCACAATTAGGGCAACTGAATCTGCCAAACGCCCCTAACAATAAACAAAACTGATGGACAAACTGACCAGGTAGAGGAGAATTTGAATCTTCTGCGCCTCGCTGATTCCGCTGCTCCCGATATTGGAGGGGAAGGCGGGTGCCGCCTTGTCTTCACTCCCAGAGCTCAGTTTGCTCAATTCGCGTTTCAAGATGGGTTCCATGAGGTCATCAGTGATGTTCTTGGTGGCGAGAAATTCCTCTTAATAAAGAACGTGGGGGCATAAGTAGGAAGGGGGGGGGGGGGGAAGACGCAAGAGAAAAGAAGAATAGGGTAAAAGGTGAGACCTACCCTGCTGCGCTGCACCCAGTAGGATAAATTGCCACAGCCTTTGTTCGGACTCCTCCGTGAAGAGGAAGGGAAATCTAGAAGTCAAGCCGAAAGCAACAAAGCAGATTTAGAAGGGCGAAAATAGGATAGATAAATCTAAATGGAAACAGGCCTCTGTGTAGACTTCTCAAAACCCGATGGAGCCGAGCGGATATATGATCGATGCCTACTGACGGGGTCTGATAAGTACTGTTTTAGGAACAGAATTCAATCAGTCACGCAGATACACATGCATCAACGGATGGAAGATGCATGCTTTGGTGGTTCACCATCTACACTCACCTAGACGGCTGTGCTTAAGGACTAGCCTCCGACGTGAAGGTTACTCGTACTTGGTAGGTCATAAATCGTCTAGTAATAAGCACAGAAAAGTTCTTCATAACTGGAGCGTCCACAAGATTGATGACTTTGGCGTCTGATCGATAACAATGGTAACATCAGCTTTGGCAACGAGAGGTATCCATGAGCAAGGAAATCCCCCCCCCCTACTCCCTCCTCCTTCTAAGGGGTTCTGTTCAGCCATAAACACAGTGTTACTAGGAGATGCACTTCGCCGTTGACAAACAGGAAAATTCGCCTTTGTGGCATATACGAAGGCCAACTGACGACAAGAAGGCGACTGACGTAAGAATAAGCCGAGTCATAACTGACCATTTTTTTCATCACAGTTATGGTTTCTTCACGTAGCAGTGATTCGGTAACTTGGTTTGCTGTCATAGAGAATGCTCGTCAACCCACGCCCTTTCTACCGGCCTAATTACTTTGACCCGGGCAAAATCGCGGCCTAGGATATTGAGGTGGGAGGTCAGTAAGTTTACTTATTTGATGCCGGTCGCAGAGAAGTATGACGCAAAAGCAGATCGCGGATCAAACAGACCAGGTTTTGCGGGGAAGCATCTACGCCAGGCATCCATCGAAGATAGTGCAATTCAGCAATCTCATTTTCTTGGGGTATTCACTGCAATGCGTCTCGACATGCCGGTGTAGCAGCTGCGTTTGTGGCCGGTTGCTGATGAAGCTCAGAACTTGCGTCACAGTAAGCGCTTTCTTGAGAGCGAGGAGAGACAAACTCCAACCGACCCCAGAGTTTAGTAAGCGTTTTTACTGGCACAAAGGACGCCTTGGAGGCCGTAAAAAGCCTTCTCACACCACACAGACTTGCACCGAGACCAGCAGCAACCGTCAGGCGCCAAGTAATGAAGCCAAAAGACCAATTACAACGACAGGAATGGTAAGAAGTACTTTGTCGAATCTGATGCAGTTGCTGACACAGCAAATACGCCGAAACCTGACTGCATACGCCAGTTCATCATGCCGAGAGACAAGTAGGGCAGCTTCACCTGGTTTATCCAGCCAAGCGACGAGGTAACCAGGGTTCAACAGTTGACTCGAAAAAACTTAGCGATGCCAACTAGCAAGGTGTACCCCTCCCATTTTGCATAAACCCAGAATCGGGGGATATGAGCTCCAGCGTGATCTGTAAATCGGCGTCATCTCTGACTAATATTAGCGTCAGTAATAGTGCCAGCACTAGTATCACTAGGCTGCATGGTTAGTTAGCACTAGTAGTAGTATAAATAGTAGTAGCAGTACCAGCCTCGGCCTGTTGCTGAAAGGGAGTGAGGCTAGGTAGTGCGATAGTACCAGCGCAAAAGTCTGCTGTCATTTAAGACTAAGTAGGCGGTGTTCTGGCCCGCATTGGAGGAAGTGGCCTACGCCTGATCCAGGTCGTTCATCTCGACCCAAACGGGTTGAGGGTAATGAGTGCGGTACACGGTTGCGCGTCTACTATCACTTTAATCTAACCCCTGTTCTCTAGTCACCCTTCCTGCTCCCTGACGCATATGACAGACTTAATCAAAATCGATGTTCGAACTATCATCACCGCTCCCATTTATTTCACGAATTAAATAAACAGAGCGATAATTTGAACGTCGATTTCGACGAGGTCCACAAACTGGCGACAACAGAGTAAGTCGAACGCCGGCTAACTGATCTTGACTACGCCGATGATATTTTGCTGTTAGCCTCACGCTTTTACGGTCTACAGTCAGTAGAGCTGCGGTTAAATGAGATCGCTATGTCGGTTGGCATGTCCATAAATTCCGGAAAAAACGAAGGTACTCTCAAGCTGCATCCCTGACCAGGAGAAGGCACCCCTGGGGATTAATGGCCATCAACTCAAAGAAGTAGACAGCTTTAAATACCTTGGGGGCAGGCTACTACCGAATGGGCAGAGCGAGAACGACATTGTCTCCCGTAGCGATGCTGCTCGCTGGGTTTTCTCTATCCTTCGAAAGCGCCTATGGATCCGACGCGACATCTCCATCGCCACGAAGATTCGTGTATACCGTGCATCCATCCGGTCAGTTCTGCTCTATGGATGTGAATGCTGGGCTGTGCGCGCTGAAGATGAGCGAAGACTGGAGGTCTTTGACAGCCAGTGCCTGAGGACGATCCTGCGAGTTAAGTATAGCGCCTTCATCTCAAATGTGACAGTCCGCATCCGCTGCGATCGTATCACGAGGATATCTCAGGCCATTCAAGAAAGGCGACTGAGGTGGTTTGGACACGTTCTCCGTCGTCCGCCCCACGAGCTTACCTACACTGCCCTCGACCCGGCACCGCAGCCCACCTCGAAACGTCGAAGAGGAGGGCAACTGAAGACTTGGCTAGACATCGTCCGTCAAGACATGGAAGCAGTTCTTGGACCTTCTATCTTCAGCCTCCGTCGCTGGAGAAGGGACTGGGTGGAGCTTTCAAGATCCGCTGCCGCCAATCGCCACGCATGGAGAGGTACCGTTCGTGACATTATTGAGGCCGGCTAGATCAGGCATGATCACAGCCATAACAAGTACAAGTACCCACCTGTTCAGTTACTTTGCTTTTTGACCTGACCTTACCCGTCAACTGTGTTTGAATGAAAAGACTCGATCACTGGGACAATATGTTTATTCGCCTGACGTTTCGATATCCGTCGCGGATCCATCATCAGAGACACGAGTGGCAGAAACAGGTCATGACTGCTCTAGGCTTCTGTCTTGCGCTAGATGGTGGAGGTTCCCGGCGCTCCACTACTGTGCATACCTTGCGCCCGTGGACGTTAGCATTCAAAGGCTCTCTCTGACGTGCCTGGTTCCTGAATCTTGCGAACTATTATTAAACTTCTCCCCTCGATAACTGCTTCGTTAGCACTTTGTGCCCTTTAAGTTATTATTCGTCTACGTTTGTGCCGGCAAACAATGATTGTAACTTTATAGTCCTGTTGAGAACTATTTTCTTGCGGGGGTAAGAAGACGACTAGAAGGCAGCAGACCTATTTTTTGCCCTTTATATCCTCCCTGGCTTCTGGCAGCTGCAATATGCGGCGGCATATATTATCCGAAAATGCGTTCCAGACTTTTGATTAATTTCTGCACTATGACTGTGTTAAAAAACTAAAATTATGTGCGAATAGTCGGTCATAACCACGTGGTTAAAGCAAGAGCTATTTTTGGTAGGGATTTTGCATAATCAACCCCATAGTAACAAAAAAACCTCAGGTTTGGGAAACACGGCACCGGTTGTAATAGGGGTTATATAAGTGGGGACACATAATGGGGAAGGAAAATAAATAAATAAATAGATCTTAGCTACCTAAAGTACCTAACAACTAAATTATACTAAATAGACTAATAACTAAACGAAATAATAAACTAAAACGAAATAAGTTGTTAGTTATGCATAGTTAAATACGATGTTGTTTATAAGGGCCCATCATCTTATTTATTCTTTTGCTGGTATAGCGTTAGGAAAACGCCTAACGTCGTGTGTATGGTACCAACTCAGGGGAATTCTCGTCTTTTCTGTGATCCTTTGGGCACTTGACGGAAAGGATAGCTTGTATGCCCCCCCCATGGGTAATATTAAAAGTCAGTTTATGACAAACAATTGTTTTCAGCAACTCGTCATCAGGCCAAACGTTTGACTTTTAATATTAACCACGGGAATATTTACGGAACTTAGACAATCCAAAGATTCCTTGGTGTTAAAGGAACTCAATGGATTCCTAAAGTTTGACACCAGGCTTGCTGAGGCAAACGTACCAGCCCAATTCCTATCAGAATGTATAGACCGAGGTGAATATCCAAGACAGTACTGGATAATTGTTATGTACAGCGCTCATTTCCCTTGCAAACGTTTGGCCTGATGATGAGTTGCTAAAAACAATTGTTTGCCATAACCTGACTTTTAAAATCAGAGTGGTAGTAGACTAGCGCTGCACCTACCACAGTCTTTTCTCCTCACCCCCTCCCGCATCTGGGCCCAGTGTAAGGATCAAATCAAGAAGATCGGAGACAGAGGAGAGGCGCAGGTAACTGGCGCGGCCGAAACCGCCCCCAAGCGTACCGGCACGCCTGGCTTATGTCCCTTAGGGTGTGTTGGGAATGCGCCCATTCCCATGATAAGTCATCTTACAGAAAGGCCACGAGTCTAGCTTACACCACTGTCATGAGACCGCGACTTGACTATCGATTTTTCCTCATATCTGATTGGCCCATTCCCTCAGCTATGTCCCTAGCGTTCACCCTTAAGTACATGCAGCCTTCGTGTGAGAATGACTTGCTATCAAGTGCTTGGTCTGAGTAAACGCACTCCCTCTGGTCGACTGGTCTTTACTCTGTCTCTCTTAGGGGCTCTTGGGAACCGTTCGTGTTAAATAGAAGTACTAGACGCGGGTCATAACAATTGGCAACGCAGGTTGAGAGTGCCATATAAAGACAAAGACCCTGATAAAGACATACGGTAACCCTTCAAAAAAAAGCATGCTTCAATCAGCTCACCTGTATTTCAGAAGTTTGACAATAAGGTAGTTCCCTCTGTTGGATTCAGGGCCCCTTGAATGAGAGAAAAAGGTAAAAAAAGAAAACGATGTACCAATTAATTTTGGCTACACCGTGGAAACTGATTGACTCGAGAAAACAGTGAAGGGGAG
>JAYGXS010000003.1:11350466-11387180 GCA_036362985.1 Ligula intestinalis
TGAATGAATAATCCTGCTCTACCTACGTTAAAACATCTTGAGTGACATTTTTAATAATTTTTGCTAGCTTGAAACTAGACAGCATTTCTCGGACCGACAAAAAAATCCACATGACAGTAAAAAAAGACGTTAACACCCTAATAAAAGGGAGATGGTCAGACAGAACGACCTATTTGTCAATGATCTTTTTCTCTCTTCAAACACCCTTTTTCCCCTATCTTTTGTTTGCTGACAATGGGAGGAGCCCTAAGCCCCTAGCGAAACAGTAAGTCTCATGTTCACGCCAAAGTAAATTGACTAGATTACAATTTTATCTTTAAGCCTAAATGAGTCGAATTTTGCCTCGAAACAAAATTGTACTATTATCACTTGTTTTCTGTCTCGCGTCAGTAGCTACAGAGGAGAAATATCTTCGCAACGTCTGCGTTCCAACATATGCTCCAGCAAAATATTGACTGTGCACACTTCTGTTTTTCCTCCAGGCATCCCGTTGTCATAGGTCCTTTTCCGCCACTTCACTTTTGACATTATACAACGGTAGCTAAGGGGAAAATGTTTTAATTGCTCTGCCTCCTTTTCATATACTGTCTTATTCATAAACGCTGTCAGGGTGCGGGTTCCGTGCACATTGTCTGTTTCCTGCCGAGCACACAGTAGCGGTTCCAGACGGAATTCTACAGCTAGCCGAAGGCCAGGATGACATAAAAGATCGAATGAGCGATCTTATTAACAATCTCGCATCGCGATAGATTATAGACAGACATATCGACTAAAATGGCGGGTATGCTGAGGTGCCATGATGTTGGGAATGCGCCCAGTTCCACGATTACTTATCTTACACGAGTGCAACTCCACGCAGCTGCCATGAGAGCGCGCACCGTGGCTATCAATTTTTCGCCATAGCTGATTGGTCCCCTGTCGCTAACATCTGCTCATGCAACGGACTGAATAAATACCCCGCAGCCTTCTTGTAAGAATGTCTTGCTTTCCTCGTTGTGTCAATACATATCTCCCTTCTGGCCGACTGACTCCTTTCGTACGGGCGTTCGGGGCAACGGTTGGGCTAGCTCAGAGTTCATGCTGCTTACAAGCACCAGGCGTCAGTCATAATACATAAAGATGGACTCTCCAGTGTTAACCTCAGCCTCTCTTTTCATTGTTCGAGTCTGCCAATCAACGGGTGACGAGGTTGGGCACATAAAAATTGGCGAGCCATGGAGGCCCAAATCTATAGCGTGTGTGACAGGTTCTTGAGGACCCAGAGCAGCTGCTTGGGGGAGTAATACGCGCAGAGAGCAACATCAACTATTAACACCAACATATCACGTAAATGACGTACCTTACTTCCTTACACCAAAAGCGCACACGCGTACGGCCTAATTAATAATAGGACAAAATTTTCCGATATTTAGTCATTGAGAGGGTAAGAAGGTTTGCTGTGCTTGCTTGTACAACGACTCAGACGGCGATCCTAGGGACCGCCAAGCACATGGCATGAACCTATGCAGACAATCTTACAGCTGGCAGAAATCAACGTTTCAGACGCACTCTACTATCATTAGTTTGTTGAGTCACAAAACCGGGCTAAGATGGTCCGGCATTCGACACTGAGTCAGTTCCGTTGGGCGCTAAGTTGCGGACAATGGAAACAAACCAACGACACAGGACGCGCTGCGGACAGAATCGACAAGGAGTGATAAGTGGTTAAGAGGGAGGGAGGGGGGGGGGTCGTAACTAACCAGAGTGTCCTCGTTGGAGTTCTCGCCACGGCCACGCTGATCTACACAGTAGGTCTCCACAAACCGGCCGTTACGAGTGAGCAGTCCAAGACGGCGACCTCCATGCTATGGTGAGAATGGGACGGGAGAGGGACAAAGGGTGGTGAGAAGTGAAGTCATTTATAAATATTTTCTTGGGCTGTCCTTAGACGTTCCATTAATGAAATCTGCAAAAACCTTACGAGGAAGCTCTGTTCTAAGACAGCTGCAGGCAACGGTTTGGCAACTGGACTGCCAACTACGAAAAATGGCGTCGCCAGCAGGGCCAAAAAAGCGCTCGTCTGTGGAGATTGTAAAAAAAGCGTCCACCTCGTTTATTTTGCGAGCAGGTGTGCTAAATGTCTCGATTTTGCAGCAACTTTCGCCAAAATCACCATGCGAGTCAGTGTAAATGCTCGCTTTCACAAACTCACGGGAGCAGCTCAGCCTTGTGTGGCTTGGCATTTCGTACAGACTGTAAAACGGGGCCATAACAAGCATTTCCAGAACCATTTATCGTGACTGCCTGCGGGGTCCCTGCACTACGACCCAAAACTGCATGAGATGTGCATGTCCTGAAGTGTGATCGGTGAACGCGGTTCTACTAAAGCTTATATTCTCTATCGCATCGCAACCGACAGGAAAACGGACCGGTTACCCGACGGTAGAACGTAAGGCTACTTAAGGTTAAGTGATCAGGGGCTCCGGATTCGAATCCCACGTACACCAAGTCTGTGGATGGGTTAGGTGTGGCTGGCTGGCTGGCTGACAATGTCTAATAGCCGTATGTTTTATCTTTTTTTTTAATGGCAGGACTGATGATTGGCGGTTCCGTTTTGTGCTGAAACCACAGTCCAAGCCTAGCGGTCTACAGCATCGCGAGAAGCAATCCATTGTCAAAACGTCTTACCACCAGCCAAAATTCTTATTTTCGGCCGATGTGTTACCGTGTGCCGCAATCCCATGGTGGGAAAGCCGATCGCTCGAAGACTAATTGCATCCTGCAACCAGGAATACGAATATTTCAAAGTGGCTAGTCATGGAGACAAGCGGTCTAATTTTCGCTTCTCTCTTTCCAGCAGTAGTTGTCAAATTGCTATTTTTTTTGGGGGGGGGAGGGAATGGTAGGTTAAAGTTCATGCCTAAGGTTCTACTAGCCTTATTTAGACGCAGCGACCCTAATGCTCGGAGAAATCAAAAAGTCCAGGACTTCAGGGTATTACCTTGGAGAGGGAAAGAAAGCAAAAAGTCACAGAAGCGGAAAGCACTGAGACACGAGCTAAGTGGACTGGAAAGTAGCACAAAATCTCACAAACGATAAGTACAACTACCATCATAAGAGGGCTTTTTAAGGCATATGATTGGCAATAATGCACTTACCTTCACTCGTAAGTCATTCCAGGACTTCATTCGAGGCTCCACTATAAGTTTAAAAAAAAAAACAAGAACATAATTGTAACCCCAATTGCTCGTCTCCTGACTTCGAGAAATGCTCTAGTAATGCTCATAACGAGCAACAACAGAGTTGATGAACAGCATACCAAAATGGAAATTTGACCTTCTATTGGTGGAATTTAACGAAAAAAGGGAAATTCGGGTTACCAAAAATTTAAAAATAATAAATCGACGGGATTCAGAGCATTTAAAGTCATTCCTACCACAAAAAATTAACCCTCAACAGGATCCTGGTCCTAACCCCAAATTTTTCCTTCACCTCAAAAGTAACCTTAATTCTGATCCCCACCATTAGTCGAAAACTTATTTCCCCAGAATTTTGCGCAAGTCTTGTGGGCGGTTCCTGTTTAGGCGGCCATACAAGTCCTCATTACCCAATCAGCTATTGACGTGCTATTTGTCGCTTGTGAACCGAGAACAAAGGATACGTTTGATGGGTAAGGATTCCCTGTATGGCTCACCTAAACCAGACATGGGAGCAGGAACGCGCAGTCCACTTAAAATAAGTGGCCTTGCAATATACTTCAGGAAGGGTAAATATCTCCAGGCCTTAACTCTAACATAAAAGTAAATTGTAACCTTAATCCCAACCCTAGGCTATGGCGCGACGCCCAACTGGAAAACTCGTAACAGTTGCTCGCAATGCAAGGTGTGCGCAGGCACCGGTCTAATCCTAACACCGCTTACCCTCTGATTGGCTGCAAACGTCAACCAGTGTTAACTTTCTGCGTCAGCCCTCAGTACGCACACATGCCTACTTTATGACTTCAAGGTCACTCACTCCTACCAGTTGACTTTAACCTCAGCTGATGCAGTGTTTATAGGATGCAAGTCATCTTCACCCCTCCCCCAAAAAAAACAATGAAAGAGCACTTTGATTGGTTGTACTTTGAAAAAGCCTTGCAGGTTAGGCCCTATTCTTTGTTGTTTTATCAAAGACGCAATCTTCGCTGAAATTTGGAAATAGTAGGCAGCAAATGTCATTAAACGTTAACCGAAATTCAGAAGGACATTTCGAGTAGAAAGAATACCCTAGGTTTGCTTTTAATACTGACTATCATACAGTATAATGCTATGATATTTCCGTCGGGCCTAGGTGGCGGCTGTCAAATGTGCTTCCTTTCGGCGGCCTGCAAAAGCTCCACTCGGTTAAAAAATGTAAGAAGTGTGATTTGTAAACTAAATTTTGAGATCCCAATAAATTAAAACATAGTTTATAGAAAAGACGCACGAGAAATTATTTTGCACTATTACTTTTGCCGAAAATTAAGTTTTCTTCAAACTGCATATTCAAAGATAGGGGAGCTTTCGGTGTTGACAAAAATAGCATTTACTACATTTTAATGACCGGAAAATTGTCTATGTTTGTTACGGAGGCGGGACCCCTATGCACTCCTGGCCGTCCGCGAAATGAACAGACCAACTGAGTCATGCCCACATACAAGCCGCCTACGCCGTGCTTCCAGCAAACGTGACGACCAGCCACAGAGGGTGGGAAGTAACTGCAGTCTATAATTTTTCAGAATGTTCACTCGCACATCATACGCCACGAATGTTCTAGAATGACGAGAACGTTATAAAAATGCCGGAGTGGACAAGCTAAATAAAGCCGTTGCCAGCAGAACCGCTGTCTTGCCTTCTTCTGCCTGCTAGTCGGGTTATAACAACTGGGCTATAACAATGTCCATTGCAATAGTGGTAAAAAAACTGGACGAGGAACCTTCCCCCATAATACAGGTACTTTTTCGCTTACTTCCAAGGAGTTCAGGGTTACTTTTAGGGAAAGGATAAAGATTTTGGTAATGGTTAAAAGTAGAATTAAGGTTTGACTACGAGCAAATTTTATGGTTGAGGATAGAACACAATAAGAGCCGCAACTCCTGAACTTTTCCCTAAGGTTCCATGTCTTATCGCAAACTTTTATGAGTCTCGCATGGTTCTTTTAAACAGCAAATAAGAATGTACGCTTTTCTCCAACGAAAAAAATAGTTGGTAATTTGGAAACTCTTAAAACAATTGCAACAACAAGCCATATTCAAATTTTATCACGAAATAATAAACTTTTTAAGATGCTAAGTTAGATATAATCGATTGGAATGCTTGAAGGAAACATAATTTACTACAAAATTAATATTTTTATGCCTGTATTCAGGAGCTTTCTTTGAATGTGTAAAACCAATGTAAAATGCCTGCTACGTACGGTATCTTTGCTAGTTTATGAAATACCAACAAAAATTCTGAAATTGTTTTCGTTTCGAAAGCATTAATTAAGTCGGGCTATGGTATTTATTATCGTGTAGCCTAGTTTCGAAATACTTAAGGCAAGTCGGGGTGCAAGTATACATTCTCCCTATTGAGCCTCAGTGTCTTAACGCATTCAAGTATATTTATTGGAAAGCCTGCATTCGGCAGCGAATTGCACCCTCTTTAAATTGTACATTTGAAGAAAGTACAGCTCCTAATTTTAATTGTTTTTAATTTCTCAATAATTTTGAAGCTGACCTGCATGTACGTTTCCCATGTAAGAAAAATCATGCATTTCTATACGCTGATAAGAACACGTCATATACGGCGTACAAAATGTTGCAGTCGAGGTGGATGGATACAATGCTTTATGGATTAAGCTTTCGTCGGGTTAAAGGGTCTCACAATAAGAAATACTGTTTTTTAAAGAACGACAAAAGCATAATCATTTTTCAGGTATAAGATTTGACACAAAAGTACTTGATTTTGATTTTAAAAATGGTTGGAAAATATGAGTTTTTTCTAAATTGTGAAATACCCAGGCATAAAGTATCTTATCTGTCCATTTATCTATATTCTTTATAATGTATGCAACGTGGTCCTCATCCGATGCAACCTCTTGTCAGCACAATCTGAAGTCTGCCTCACAGAAAAGAGAAATGCATGATTTTTCTCAGGTGGAATGTGTATGGTACGTAGTTTGCAAACTATAAATGCAAGTGCAACGGCAAAATCGGTTTTATAATTACCCGAAAATTGCTAAGCACACTTCAAAAATCGAAAGATATCTTTTCTTTCTTTCTTTAAGCATAACACTTAAAGACGTAATTTTCTACCAAATGGGTATAGAAAAAAACATTTTCGTGCATGGTTTCCTAAAAATATATCTGCATTTATAAGGGGAGGGGGATGGAAAAATCAATGACAAAAACCCCATACCACTAAAGTAGTCATTTTTTAAAAGTGAAATCATTTTAAAGCGATTGGAGAGAAGCTTTTTCGAGAGTCAACATCCTGGTTTGGTTGAAACATCTTGGGATTTTGCTGCACGATAAGGGAACTAAAACCTTCCCAACAAACACACCATTCAGAATTTTTGTGAAAATTGCATGAGATAGCACGTCTATTGTGTATGCTGTTGCAAGGTAATCCATATTGCAACCCCACACGAATATTGTTTAAGCTTCCAGGAGACATGCCATTTATTACAAGTAGGCAAAAAGGAAAGGAAATTGTGCAAGAAAGTACTTACTGACGTCAGCACACCTCCTAATTCTGGCAACAACACAAAATTGAAGATGGTGATGCTTAGGCAGGCGGGTTGGAGTCTTTGTATGTCAACAATATGACTATAGGACGGTACATAGGTGTGGGAAAGGCAAAAGCCCGAGGCAATACAGTAGATCTGATGAAATGTGAAGGTCAAAATTTTATTGATGCATTTAGCACACATTGGAGGTTGTGCCATTAAGTTGACTTGAGGCGGAAAATGATGTTTACTAGAAAAGAGTTCATTTCAGATCAGTATACTGGGGGCAACTAGGAGCAGAATTGAGCCAAATCCAACGTTTGTTGATATTCAAGGAACTTCCTACGCTATTACATGCTGTAAACTAAAACTTCTCGCTTGTGCGGTTTGTACATTAATAAAGACCAGAAACTTTTTAATTATATTTGTTCACAGAACGGAAAAGTTTGTTTTGTGTTAAAGAAATGTAAGTAAGTGTACTTAAGAGATAAGGCATTATTGTCGAAAAGAGAAGAGGGAAGTCGGTTTACAAAATTTTGTCATCCAAATCTTTCAAGTTTTATGCCATGAAGATAAGGAATAAACTCATAAGACCATAAGTTGTTTTACTGCGCAGAACTAAGAACCCCTAATTAACCATTAGATGAGGTGCCGCGAAATTTCATAGAATTTTTTACTGTAACGTCGTAAACAAACTCCGTTTAAACCTTTTCACTATAAAGAAGCAAAGCAATGAATATAAAAACTCGAAATGAAACATGCAGAAGATTGTCAGTTTTGGTATGTCACTGTGGTGTGCTTTTACGATCAAAGAACGGGGCCTAGAAGTAACAAAATTTACAAAAAAATACTCCTGTATACATTAAAAATTCCGTTTTTTTTCATTTAAGGCAGAATATCTATCCCTAATTTGCAGGCAAGTAAAAAAACTGTCAATATTTCCCACTTTTATTTCAACTTTATCGTCAAAAAAGATAAAGTTCACAGATATTTGACGCTGAAGTATCAAATTAGGGCGTTTTTCGAAGAGGTTACTTGTTATAGGAAGTTTTTTCGAATTTCTTTTAGGCTTATTCATTTGCGACCTTTGTTGTGGACGTTCATCTTTCTTGACAATGAATTGACATTTTTGGGCGATTTTAAAATTATGACTCAAATAGGCAGCTGCATAACAAAAAGTGTTTAAAAACTGATTATTTATGTGAATGATTTTACGAAACAGTTTATTTTAATGTTTTTTGTAAACATGTAGAACAATATCGGTATGTAGGGATAAGCGAATAAAAACACAAAAATTCGCAGTGTTGAGCGGAATTTGAAGAAAAACCTGAAGGTCTTCACCTTCGAACTCTCGAAATAATCACAAAGGGTTTTGACGAAAGGAAATTTCTCTCAATATACATAAGATGATATGAATTGGTTAAATGTGCAGTCAGCCACTCCGTGTGTGGCCACCAAACTATTTTTATTCCTGCTAACAGACCGGATCTGATTTCAACAAAAAAGCTTTTTTTATGGCAAATTTTGCGCGAAAGCACTGTATGCGGTGATGTCGCGCAAAATTAATTTACCTGTCTATACCACAACATTTCATGAGTTTGTCAATTTACTGTACAGCAAAAAGCCACTAAAACAGAAGAATGAAGGAGGAAGAATAATGCTGAAGGGAATGCAAGTTAAGGCACAGGAATATGGACCCCCGTAATATAGGTGGCCTGGGATCAAATGCCAGAGGACTTTGTAAATGAAAAGGGTTTGAATTAAGATGGGAACTAGGGTTAAAGGATTTTGGGTTAGAATCAGGAGGGTTGGGGCTGGAGTTAGAATTAGTCCCCTGGAACATGGCTTTTGGCCACCTATAGCAGGGGGGAGGAGGTTCCATATTCAGATCCGAAAAAAACGTACAAACCGAATAAAATGGAAGCCAATAAATGGATGAGGAGAAGTCAGGGAGGTGAAAGGAGAAAAAAGAGACTTACACGTCCAGCTATTGAAAAGGTTAGTACAGCCGGGGTATATCATCCTCACACCGATTGTGCAGTTCAAAATCCAGCTAGAGAAAACAGAAATGAAATTAATTTAGAGCTCGCCGGAGAACGAATCAGAAAAAGAAGACGAATTCAGAAAGGACAGTAGCAAAGCAATCGAATTCTAGGGCGGTTCAAATTTTCCTTCGCGCCTCAAAAGCAATGCCGCCAAAGCTGCAAAGCCAGGCCAGAGCACAAAAAAACGCTGGGCAAGTTTGGCAAGAAAGGCTGCCGAAAAGCTGCCAAATCAGACAGAACGCATTCAGACACGATGGGTAGACTGTTCGATCACGCACACGATTGCTCAGACGCGTAATGCACGCGCACACACATCCTCCAACAACTGACCTTGAAACTTAGGCTAATTGCCAATTAGCATCGTTGAGGGTAGTCTGAAAGCTGAGTATGCAAAACAATTCTGCACCATTCGCGCGAGACCTGAGAATTTGTGAGTTTTTAAAACTAGGAAATGCCTACAGAGGGACTCAAGTAAAATTCGTTTTACACCCTCACTCTACGAAAAAGGTCCAAAAGTCCTTAAAGCCTGCACAAAAAGGATACAAGTGCCGATGATCTCATGCGTACGATAGAAGCAAACTATGCGCTTCACCAATCAGGGAATAGCATGCCACGATACTGTTCTATTCCTGCTAATATTGCAGAGACACTGAAAAATCATTTGAAGTTGAACGGCATTCAGGGAATCCCAACGAAAAACTGACCTGGGCTCAGGTTTCAGCCAACAACAACAAGCGAGTCGGTAGGAGAGAGCGGCGCGTGCGACACATACCGAGCACGTCTACCACACCATACAAGACATCACTACGGCTGCTCGGTGCAGACGCACTAGATGACGTTGGTTATGACAGCCTTCCTTCGCCTTATTGAAAAACAGACCTCCCAAGAAATTTACTCACTTGCTACCGACTTGCCTGACAAATTACTTCAAGTTTGTGCCAGTAGGCATCCACAATAAACGGTGACGACCGCGGTCGGGATTGGCTACATCCATCCCTGAAAAGTGTGTGGGCGGCATCTAAATCAAATGCCTACTGATGCATGTCTTGTCTGGGCAACCTACTTTAAGGGACTCTCGAAATGTGTTTGTCGGGCAGGTGCCAACGATGAGAGTTTTTTTACCATATTCGTACGGGGTCCGAAGTGCGCATGGCTCCCGTATACCCGTTAACCTCAAAAGTATACATTTCTCCTCGCTGCCAGCCGTACAAGTAAGAGCAGACTTTTCGATTTCACCACCAACGCCACAAAATCTTGATATCGATTTGTTTGGGTACACAAGACTGATGCGCCAAATAGTTATAAGTCTGTGTGCTACCTGTATATGCTCTTGTTTTCAGTTTTCATTTAACAGCCTGGAATATATATTTCTCATTAGTAAGAATTCATTAGGTGGTTGTGTTGCATGCGAACCATGTCTTTTTTAGACCGTGGTCAGCTAATACATCGACGAGCAAAAATAAGCCCGTACACATTTTTGTGTAAAACTTTGAAACAGACCTCAGGTGAACTAAAGAGACTCAAAATCAAGATAAGTGTATAATATAATATTGCCAGCAAAGACTAGGGAGACTGGAATGGGCATTTACAGCTTATAAGCCCTCGTCAAACAGTCATATCCGGACCCAAACGCGAACTCGCGGATATTTTTATCAGAGTCAAACACTCTAATCATTGAGCCACGAGCTCGTTGTCTCGCCGGTTCGGGTCAGGTTGACGAAAACTTATCTGACCGCTAACGAATTCGTCTGTCCCGCTCTGCCTTGGGCTTCGACAGAGGCCCTGATAGCCGTAACAACTGGTATAAGTAGGCAGATAATACTGCAGACAAGGACATAAACGTGAGTTTTCTGTTCACTTTGATCCCCCCGGACTTAGTGAAGGTGTGCGCGGGGAACATCTCCATGGCTACACTAGGAATGTTACTATGGATGTCTTCTCAGAAAAAAACGTGGGCTCGTAGCAACGTGGTTAGTACAGGAATTGTAGGTTCGGCTTACTCACTGAAGAGGAGAAAGCAGGGTGGAGGCATTACTGCTGCGATCCGGGATCAGATTTTGGCGAGGTATCCACAGAGAATTGTTAACTGTTTGGACATCGAACTCAGCCGGCCACTGATACCGAAAGCCGTACGCTGTCAACCGGTTCTGCAACGATCAAGTTAAATAAGTTATGCGCAAGCATACAATCGACTCCTTTGAAGGCCGTTTTTTGGTTTCCAAATACAGATCCACGAAGCGGGCATAAGCGGGATTCTGAAGACGACTAATACCTGCATGGAAGAGGGGGTAAGTGCAGATATACGGACCAAAAAGTGAAGAAGCCTACCTAGGCAGACAGAAGCCAGCATGTAAGCCAGAGAGAAACATCCAAAGAATTTTGCATACCAGATGACAGAAGTCACGTTTCGGGCTGAAAAAGGATGCATGCAATCAAGTGATTCCATAATCTTACCGGTGCGGAGTGCAAATGGAAACCAGAATAGAACGGTCCATTTGGCAAGACCGAAACAGGATTCAGCTATAGAGATGTAGAAGGAAGAAGTTCTCTCAAGCGCATTCGGCACGTAGGCCACAGCCTAGTTGACATGTGAATAGGAAGCTGAAGGGGTAGAACTTGCATGACTGTTTGACCCGGTGGGAACCGAGATGATGGAGGGCCCAGTAACGGCGAATTTAAGCTTCTGTAGCATAAGTTATCTCGGCCTTTTTAAATGAAGGTCATAAAAATACGACTAGTTGGATGGCAATTGTAAATGCAAATGTAGGTATTAGGCGAAATCAAATTAAAACGAAATGTAAACTTTTAAGGAACTACTATTTATGATGAGATACCATACGCTCACTTTAATTTTGCCTCCACAAGCATGTTACAACAAGCAAGCAACGGTTTGTCAACAAGTGGTTTGTAGTGCATGGGCGCTCAGCCTGGATAATACAGTTAAAATAGGTTATGGCGACTGAATGAGTAGGGCGGAAACTAGACTGATGTCTATTTTATCATATATGAGCTAATTGATACACACAGTCTTTTGATGATTTATTTTGATCGGAAAAAAGACGGGGGACCTTGATAGTTATATTGTAAAATCTACAGATTTGGCAACACACTGAATTTGCTCGTGATATTTGTCTTATGTTTGAATACTTAATTACGATAAAAAGTTAATCAACTACGATTTCAGGCAGCATTTCGGTGGTTACTTTTTTGCAACAAAAATAAGAAACCGAGACGGAAGGGAACGGCCGAACAAAAACGGATCGAGTCTGAAAGTCACGTCCGGTTATTGAAAGGAAGTCATCAGTCATTACGGGTAAAACTTCTAGTAAATCACTCGGTGACAGTAGACAGACTACAAGTGTATGCAATGTTCTACAAAACACTGGAAAACTACTCGCCAAACTAGTTAATCGCTAATAAAAAGTGTGGATTCATTACCTTAAAATCGTAGCCCAAAATAGCGTCCTGCGTTTTTTTTTAAATTGGCACTATCACATTTGAAGACAGCTGCAATAGGGATGAATTTTTCCAGAAAGTCTAAGCGATTAGATGATACCTTAGAGGTTAACGAAGATCGCAGTGAGGCGTCCGGAATGTTAAACTAATAAGAGAAGGACGGTAGCTCCTAGGAGACAAAAATGGAAGGAAACTATGACATGCCCTGTTATGTACTAGGAATGTATAAGGGGAAGCTCCTGTGAGAAAGTAAGTCAGTGCGTCAGAGACTAGTAAGAAAATAGTGTCAATTTGACATGATTTACTGGATTTTTTTGTCAAAGGGCTCTCTGCGATAGCACAGAACAAATTTTAAAAGGGTTAAAGGAGAGACCCCGAGTACATAAACTGATGGGGCGGAAAAATGATAAATTGCTCCCGATCGCTGACCTAATTGGGTATTAATATCCAACAATTAACTCATATGCTTGGGGTCTACCTCCGCCACCGAAATTCCGTAAACTGGACTAGCTGCTTATTCAATTCTTCCAACTTGTTAAGGTCTCACGCTCGATTATCGACGCAATCAGAACTTTAGTATGAGTTTATACTACGGCGAGGCCATCGTGTTAACTTTACTTCCCTAAAATACCATTTATATGCTTTTTTGACCGTTATTTTCATTTAATTTGACGAAATCTAACCCAATTTAAAGTGTGAGCCAAGTTTCTTCAAATGTACACAAAAATTACTAAATTCAGCAGACCAGTATCTATAAAAGATGAAAGCTAAACAAAACAAACCAACTTCCAAATGTCAAAAAAAATATATTATAATTGGATAGCGGGACAGCAACACATAAGGAAGGCTAGACGATGACAGAGCGACAAGTAGCGGATTCGCTTCCGCGGCTCATATTTCGATCCAGTAAAACAATAAACTTTGTATATCCTGCGTAATATCTTCAGTTTAGTTTTCTCAAGCGAAGATTAGGTATGCCATTTTGTACTCCCCGTTTGGTACACTCAATAAGGTTATAATTTAAAAGTTATGAAAAGAATGCTGAAACGTACAGAACAATCATCAATAAATTACAGAATCACGGCTTCATGAAAGGACCATTAACACCGACACATACAGTAGTAAAAGTGCCCAATGGAGAAAGCAATCCAATAAAAAAATGCCTCTGGACACCAAATGCTAATTTAAGGGGGATTTTTGGTAAATTTTACCAATAAACCTTGCTCAAATCTGTGACTGAACAGGCCACAAAAGCAATAAACCATAATCAACGGAGGTCGGTTCAAAGCTAATAGAAGCTTTCCTTCATACGGCTTATGCGCCGAATTCGTTATGGTGCGCAATGCTAGGATGGTGAAGCTTCCTCTTATAAAACACTTCAAGTGCCGACCTAACGGCATCCACTGACAGAATATTCTAGTCTGTTAAAGAAAACCAATTCCCGTATGACCACCATAGGCTAATGCACATTTGGTTTAACTTGAAGCCCTCAAAATTTCTTTGGTGTATCTAACTAGAAGAACTCACCTGTAACGACTCCAATTTGATTTGATGAGTGAAGTAGGCGTGCGTCTTAAGTACACTATCAGCATCGTAAAATCGGACGTGGTGTACAGGGAGTGTTCCATATTTGCAGTGAAATGCACGAATATTTTTCCCTTTGTGTTCTTTTTGCTTTTTTTCCAACTACTGGCTCTTGTCATTTGGTATCGTCAATAAGCAGATTAACTGTACTTTTGCACACATTCCACTTTTGGTGAGTGAATCGCCTTACATATTTACTATTTTCTACTCAATGCTGTCTGCACACTGTTCGCTACAGTATCATATGCTAGCATTGTTTAAAATTTGCTTCTGTGTCTATGCAAGTACAGTCCACGTGTTATCAATAGAAAGCTCGACTGCTTTTGCCAACCCGTCAATTAACAAAACTTAACTCTCTTGAATATCGGCCCAGAAATTGGCTTTTTTTATCGTTCGCCGAAGCGACTGTTCGTCAGGAGGCTTTGGTGCTCGAGGAGTCGAAATCGCTTGGTTCCGTTGATATTCCGCCAGAATTATCGAACGAGCTTTCTGTGTAAGTAGCCAAACCACCGTCTATGTTTTTTCATCCCCCTGGCTACCACCGGTTGGAAATCTGCACGGATCACGCCATTATATACATGCGGTAGAAAGGTTTACGCCAAAAATTATAGACCGGCCTTTCTTCGATTTTCCGAAAAATTAAGGAAAAGTTGTTTATCGAGTGCTCATGTGCTACTTAGAATAGCATAAGCTTCTGTCATATGCGCAGCATTGATTCCGTAGAAGCAGACCCTGCGTAAATAACTTGCTTTCTTGCTCAGAATTTTGGATCCGGACAGTAGATTAAGGAAAATCCGCTTCCTGTCTTATATATTGACTTCAAGAAGGCTATGAATAGTGTCCAAAATCAACGACTCCTCCACAAACTCAGCCGAACCGGTGTTAAATTGCCTGTGGTGGAATCGAATCTTCCTACGTGGCCACTCCTCCACTGCCCATCTCGGTGACCAGCAGTCAGCAATGGTTACGGTTGAGAGCGGCGTTCCTTAAAGCTCTGTACTTGGCCCCGCACTGTTCATTACTTACCACGACGACTGCGTCCGTTAACTGGATATTGATTACGCTATTTTGCTGATGATAGTAAGGTTTAAAGCGTCATCAGAAATTATGATGACGAAGAGCAATAGCAGAGAAACCTTAACCGAATTCAAACTTGGTCGAAGGACTGGCCTTTGCCGTCTAATGAGAACAAATGAAGTATTCTACGAGTTGTCCGACCCTGTTCCCCGAATCCCATGGTTTGTTGCCTCAATGGCACCCAATTGCAAGAAGTGGACGCGCAGAAAGATTGGGGAATGTTGATCACAACTTAATCGAAGCCCTTGCCGCATTGTGCAAAAGTAACCCAATTTGCGATGTCTGTTCTGTATCTTGTCCACTGGGCTTTCTCGGTCTTTTATAGAGATTGCTTTTTTAAGGTCTGTGAAAAATGTATGTGGCCGAAACTGATGTTCGCTATCCAAACCTGGAGAACCTTGATTGCGAAACACCTCGATACCACTGGAGAGGTTCAAAGGCGTGCAACAAAACTGGAAACCATACAGGGCTCATTATCGTATGAAACACGCGTGTCTAATCTTGATCTATTTCCTGTGAGTTACAGGTAGCTACGTGGTGACCGGACACAAACATTTCGCATCATGCGTGGTCAGGACTTCTGTTTTCTATCTGGTGACTTCTTCTTGTTAGCAACAACGTCGAACTTAAGAGGTCATCCTCTTAAACGAGGTGTAACTAGGGCCACACTTGACACGTGAAAGTCGGAATTCGGAATGCTTTTACTCTGAATGTTCTGAGGTCCGCTTCCTCTGTGGTTTCTAAGGCGAAGATTTATTGCTAAATTGTCAGTTACCAGTGTGTATATGGCCACCTACGATAAATGGAAGCAATGCACTCAGACAATGCATGCATCAAAAGGCATATCGAGTTTGACGCCAGCTATATTTACCTCGGCAACCAACCAGAGGATTACTGTGTGTGCCTCTATGCGCTCCTGCCTTCCCCAACACTCTTATTTGAACTTTACAAAAAGCTTTCTCTGGAGTTGAAGTTTACTTTTTGTTGCTCATTATTTTGTTAAAGGTTTGCATGCACACGGATTTGTTGATTTGTCCTCTAAAAATTCATATCTTATAGGACATCATCCCTCTTTGGCTAATTGCTAATAAACTTACAGAGTTGGTCACCTGCCATTAGGTTCTTTGTGGACTTTAACATCCTCTTATCGTCTGACCCTCCATCCCATTGGTGGTAGCCATAGTCGGTTTGCCTACTAGCACCCTATCTGATAGATTCACTGATCAGTCATGCAATTATTTTCACCGCTGTCACTTTTTAGATTTACGTTCAGCTTTCTTTTTAGCTAACCGTTTAAATTCTTGCTGTATAGCCTTGGCCTCTGCATAGGCAATATCCAAATAAGGCTGGTTCAGTCTCGCTGACGTTGACCCTTTTTAAATTTGAGCCATTTTTTGGTCTGCAAAGTTCCACGACTCTAGGATATTTTATGCTGACTGACGGATTTTAATTTCAGATATACTATACATTCTCATAATGGACCCCATAATGCCATCTTGTTGGTTAAAATTGTCTAGTCCAGACCATCTCTTGTAAGTTTGTCCTCTGCAGTTCTTATAAAGTAATTTCAATCGTTCTCGCTGAAACTTTTGTCATGAGAGATAGGGAGATACTAGCAGTAGTAATACGCGGTGAAGATGATCTTCAATCGTTCGCACCAACATTAAAAGTTTTCCATATTTGTTCGATCATGGCCTTCCTTATACCCAAGGAGTATGTCTGCCGAATATTTCGTCAGGTGACATAGGAAGTAGGATCCCACCCACCTTTGTCTAATGCATCAACGGTAATACGAAACTAGTTCTTCACACGTGGAGACCTTTCTGGACGTTCGTATTCTGTAGGCATCACGTGTACATAAAAGGCTTGCAGCCCGTGTGTATAAATTGTTTGACTGTCTAACCACCAGCGGACCGATAGTAGCAAGGACCAACGAAAAGACTGGTTGCAAAGAGTGCAAGTATCTGATAGTTCTCGAGGTCAGGAAAATCGCTGAAGCGTACAGTTTGGTCGAAACAAGAGGTTCCTTATATGAATATAACTGCAGATGGCTCTACCTAGACTAAGTACATACAAATAATGCATTAATGTGCAAATTATGAAAGAAAATGTTCAAATGAACTGGACCAAATTAAACAGAAACAAGAACGCAAGGAAGAAGGAGGCAAGCAACCTCTTCTGCATATCCGAGCTTTCGGTAGATTAAAAGATGTGCTGCAACTTCCTCCTTGTTACTCACAATAAGTCAAACGACAGGACGGAATCAAATTCTTGTAGAGGTTAACCGTGGTAAATATTTTTTACTCTTTGCCTCCATTCGATGACTTTTATTCATTCTTTTTAATCATGCTCTATACAAGTTTGGGGTGTTTAAAATAAGTAAAAACTACAAGCAAGAGAAACGACAAACATTCCAGTAAGAAGAGGTGATTGGCACCGGGATCAGATGAGAGGTTAGGTTGGGGTCAAGGGAATCCTACTTCTTCTTCTTCTTGTTCTTCTTCTTCTTCAGAATCTTGTTTATAACTGCAGTGGTTTCCTTCTGAAACGTGTTCACAATTGTTACATTGAGAGATTCGGCATTGGGTTGCAGCAGTTTGCAGTCATCGTAGTAGCCACCCGGTTGTAGATCAGTCGCCAAGGCCGCTTGCATGACCGTCTGGGCAGCCTCCCAGCGTGTTTTAAAGAAGGCGCCGAAAAGAGTGGGTACCATAAACTAGGCGAGGGAAGAAATGCCACATTAAAGCAGATAATGACTTTGACCAGTTCCTATCCAAAAATGAAGTGTTCAAATATCCCTGCGCATTCTGAATACAAATGCATCCTACTAATAGCTTGATATATGAAAAACATTATTCAAGAACACGCTTTAAAGGTAATGCCCCGTAGAACAATGAGTATCTTTACGTGTTGCAAGTTTCGCAGTTTAGTTAACATTAGGTAGGATATAAAATAAAGCATAAAACATATTTCTTTTGGTATAATAGAACGCTTCTGACAGCTTAGAAGGGACAACTTGCTCAAAACCTAACAGTTTACCGTGAGTAATGAGGTGTTTGCAATGGAGACACCTGATGATACAAACAAAGGCACTTTCAATGCAAATTTTCTGCAGACTGTGAAGACGCGGAAATTTAGGTTGCCTGCGGCTCGGTTTGACGCGCCTTTCTCTTAATCCTAATCGGGTGCAAACTCCTTGTTCGTATTGCCAGGGTCTGTGCAGTAGCAAGTAAGTCACATCACAAAATACGTTTGAATTAATTATAAAGGAATGCCTTGTCTTTATGGGTAAAACATTTAGATGGATCATCGACAAGGCCATATTATGTGCAAACAACTCAAAAACCAAAAAGCAGGATCTCCTGTGATATGGAAATGACGGTAATTCGGGACTTTTCTAGGTGGGATCAAATCTGAAAACTACTGAGTAAATGAAGAGGTAAAAGTAGGCAAATACATACTAAATAAGGGGAGTTTGTTTAAACGCACGTTAAGAAGCAGTCCGCAATTCGAAAAACGTTTAGAGAATCGCTAACCTCAAGTCTAAGGTTAAATCTAACCCTAAAACTAAACTTTACCCTACATCCAAGCAAAGAATTTTAGCATTTATACATACATACGATAACCCAGGGCCCACTGATCTGATAATGGCAACGCTATTAAAGGCCAACCTAAATCACACAACTAGAAAAGCTCATAGTAACAAGAACGCGGGTGCACTTATTATATTCTTACCAGATCTTCATGGCACAGCTGCCTGTGAGGACTCCCCCTTTCTCCGAGATAAAACTGACCGTTTCTTTCCTATCATACCATCAAATCGGCTCACTAGGTTTCACACTCAAGTGACCAGTTCAGAAGAAGATGTCAGTCTAGGATATCAGTATCTACATATAAGTCCGGGGAATTACGAAATCACGCAAGAGATGCACTCATGGTAAGTGGGTGAACGCGCTTCCAATTATTTGTTCCACTTTCAGGAAATAAAGGATATAAGATTCGAGGACGTAGTAGCAGGATTGCCAAGACGGGTTGAAATAGAAGCGACCCATCTGCAATTACTAATACGCCAAATAAAATTAATAGACATCATTACTGATGTGCATATAGTAGCTGTTTAATATTTATTTAAAAACATCCACTACTTATATTACTGCTACATACTTCCATGTCATCTTGTTTTAGAAAGCCAGCTCAGTCAGTATCAGTCAGTATATTTGGAGTAAATGACCGAAGCCCTTACACCCCCATTGAAATGGTACAGGAATGCATAAGTTTTTGTGAAATATGCAAACATTGTTACAGATCGCTTTTGTTATGCAAAAGTGCATAGAAATAATTTGGAAAAATGAATTGTTGAAGAGGTGAGGCGTTTGCGGAATGGCAGCGTACAAAGGTTCACTGAATATCCAGTCTCTGTGATCTTCTAGTGAAAATGAATACGCTATTGAAATCAAACGAGTAGCGTGATTGTTTGTAATGTTATTTCAAATAAATGTAAGGTGTTAACATACAGTTATCCAAACGTCTCTTGAAGACGTCAACCGTGGGTACATGCACAATAGACTCGGGCAAGGAGTTCCACTGTCAAATGACCCCTTGAGAGTTCAAACGTACGTTACCTACTAAGCCAACCATCGCTATATTGGTACAGTATGAACAATTCGAAAAAGAAAAAACAAAAGGATGTTTTAAATCTACAAAAGACAATTTATTCTTACCCCAACTTGTGGCAGGACGTAGCCTGGATGCAAGCTCACTGGGATGACACTTGTATTTTTGAATTTTTTGGCCAGAATTTTACCATGGATTACATTGGCCAGTTTCGTTTTGCTGAAGGCTTTTATTGAGTTGAATGCACCACGTTCAACGAAGAGTGAGCCGTCAGCAAACTTAATGAAAATAAAAATAATTTATTCATAAGAGAATTGATCTGTGTTTGCGCGATTTGCGTTCTCATTCAGAGCTTTTGTTTAAAAAATTGCCAAAGCTGAAAAGCTAGGGGGACTTATTTTGCCATTTACTTATTGAAATGACTCAGTGCATATGACTGCAAATGGGCGGTCAAAGAAAAATTTCTCAATTCCTGCAGTGATTCCATCACAGAATCCACACATCTAAACGCCAACTACTGCCAGCCGTTACGGCTGTCAGGGCCTCTGTAGTGATCCTAGGCAGAACAGGACGGATGAGTTCAGTTAGCGATCGGGTGAATGTTTGTCAACGAGTGTCAATATCCTCGACCTAAAACCGGCAAGACAACGAGCTTCTGGTTCAATGGTTAGGGCACTTGACTCTGATAAAAACGTAGCGAGTTCGAGGCTCAGGCGTGACACCACTTGGGTCTGGGGATGACTGGCTGACCACGGCTTAGCAGCCAGAAATTGCCATTTCAGTCTCCCTTGCCTTTGCCGGCAATACCGTCTGCCTATACTACCAGCTGCTACAGCTGCCAGGGCCTCTGTCGCGGCCCCAGGCAGAGCGGGACAGATAGGTTCCGTTACCGGTCGGGTGAACGTTCATCAACGACTTAATACAAGATCTTCGAGTACCGTGGTGGTGCTGATCATGTACTCTGACCCGGTCTTTTAGCAACTAATCACCCTTAATCAGGGGTAGAAGTATCCATAGGACCCTTGCAAACGACATATTCTCGCATGTGCCCCAGAGAATGAGTACAACAGTGAATTGCATGGAGTCGGTCGCACGCTTTCCTCCCTCCCCCTCTCAGCTCAGCTGCGCGACAGGGGAACGACGAGCGGAGACGGAATTGGACGTAGTAATTGCCAAGCTAAACAACCCATCGACGCGTGCTACACACGGCCTGGTCCGCGCACGTTTGAGCATGTCCTGGTAGAAAGGAGGAAGCGGCCCCTATTCCAACTCATTTGAAGCGTCATAAACGTCGCATTAGGAAGGAGCCGTTGCAGTCTGACGCTCCAGTCCGTCAGTTGTCAGATTTCGAAGCCAGGGACAGCGATAGAGAGCGTGTGAGAGCCGAAGTTTAAGTTCGCTTTCTGCTCCCAGCCCACTGACTCTTAAAGCATTTTCCCACCTCTTGCTGCTGGTTTGTTAAAAAAAGCGAGGATATATACTTAAGCGCACGATAAATTCGGTCTGATGCCCTCGTTCTTCTCGCAAACCCCCCAGTTGATTGTTGAATGTACATCCAGTGATAATTAAACAGGGCAAAAAGCCTGGATTGAAGAAAAAAGCGCCATGTACGCAACAGTTGAACCCTCGCATCAGAAGACTTCCCTTATGTGCCCCACAATAAATGGGAGCCAAGACCGGTGACTTGCGTGTGATAGTAGACTTGCGCTGCATCTTTCACACTCTCTCCCTCTCTCTTCGCCCACCTGCGCCGGGGTGTCAAGACAGGGTCAAGAAGACCGGAGTCGGGATAGGCACAGGTGGCAGGCGTGGCCGAAGTCGCCCCTAGGTGTACCGCCAAATCCCATGTCCGGCGTTTTTTATGAGAGCACAATAGGAGACACGCGCAGCACCTATCGCACTCTGCATTTCCTTGCCAACCTTCGCCCGGTGTCAGAGCAGTGTCCAGAAGCTCGGGGAGCGGAATGCGGGTCGGAGCCAGACGCAGGTGACACACCCTACCGTTTGATCGTCGCTCTCGACGATGCCCACCATGAGCTTCAGCACAATAAAGCAACGCGGGGACTGCGGCTGGATTGCAGTGAAAGTAGACTCGCGGAAAATCTACCCTCCTCTCTGGCCACTCCCACAGCTGAGCCGAGAAGACCGGAGATGGGAGAGGGCGCAAGCGGTGTGCGCGAAGTGCGCGCCAAAACAACATCACCCGATTAAATAGTCGATCGAAAAATGCCCAGTCTCGGTGCCACCAATTTTGGTTGAACAGTAAACAAGTCGTTCTCCTTCTTCTAAGTTTCACATATTCGAATCCTATAATCACCCAAACCTGTTTCTCTGATCCACAGCAGTAGACTATTGAGCAGTGCATGGGTCACCTGTGGATAGAGATCGTTCATATGGCTCCCGTTCCCAATAGGACAGGGAAGCAGGAACCGCCATCAAAAAGATTGACTTTACACTACGTGAATTGCAAGGTGGCGTGCCAATTCTTGGGTGCTATCGAGTCCCGGTGGACATATAAACGTTTCCGATTAACCACCAGCATACCCAAGTATCGTTTTGTTTTGTTAGTTTGTTTTGCTATTTGTTGACTGTTGACATGCCTTTTTTCCATGTCGTGACAGATACTTCAGACTCAGCATGCTTCTCACGGAAGTGTACGCCAGTTTCGTCACCAAAATCAGATAGGCTGGAGGTAATTCTTGATTACATTTTCCTAAATTTTAACCAAGACACGCAGATTGCGATACTTATGCCAGAAAGACAAGCACATTTACATTAAGAAATTTGAGTACTGTTGGCTAAAATCCGCTTGTCTCATCATTCCATGCCTAACCAGCACAACCAGCATTCAATTCTCCGTTAAAAACATGAGGGTTTATGAATGAAAGAATGCAAAAGTTCGCGTTCCAAGTATTGGCATGGGTAAGGAAGGTACGCGAGTCTCGATATCTCCACAACCAATTCATTCTTAAAAGTTATCCGAAAGCATTTCTAAACTGATGCCTACGCGTTCGGCTTTGAAGGACCCAAACAGAAGAACCACCGAGGATATGGCACGCTCTGCCATAAATCATGCAAGGTTCAGAAGCGCCTGAGTGCATCGCTGTGGGACTAGGTGTTGGAATAGCATGCAGACCCAAAGCTACCAGGCCCAGCAGCGTAATTAAAGTGAAAAACCAGCTGAATCCCAATGAACATTCTGGGATAGTGTATCGTATCCCATGCCTTAGCTGTCCTTTTAACTACATAGGCCAAAGTGAACGCATTCTTGGATCGCACATGCATGAACATAAACTAGCGGTACAAAGAGGTGATGAATTATCACAAGCTGCGATGCATAGCTATGTAACAGGTCATGGGTTCAACTTCGCGGCCGTCAAGATGCTCACCAACGGAGAAAACAAAACGAGCCGGAATTTGACGGAAACCTGGTCCACGGACGGGAATTTAATCAATCAATCAATCAATCAATGTATCAAGTTGGCGCCGGCGTACGTAGCCCTGCGCAGTCACGTGCAGTCATGCTCAGAAGTCCGTCATGGTTAATTGGCCCCATTTTTGTTGCTGACGCCATGAAGGACCTTGACATCGTTGACAGCTAATTAACTGATATCCCTTTAATCATCCCCTCTCCTGTTTTTTTTCAGGGTTGTTTCCTACCTTTGTGCGGTCTTATAACTCTTAGCATATTATAAGTGTACACCCATTATAATTAGCCTCCTTTTGCGTTGCTGTTCCTTATCTCTGACGATGGACTCCTAGAAGAGTTCGAAAGTTCACAAATCGATTTTAGAACTCGACGATTCTCCTTTTTTTATCCATGAGAGTTTACAATGTTTCACAGTGCTTGCACCAACAGCACGGTGTCAGATCACCAGTGCAATGAGCGCCACCGAGATCTCTCTCGCATGTCAGGAGGTGTACACAGTTTGCATGCCAGAAACCGGTAACTCACCGATCCTCCGTAGTGCTCGGCTGAGGAGATGATTATCACTCTGGCGCCGGGCTTCGTTTTAATCAGCAAAGGTGTCAGCTGGTCCGTAAGGACGTAGTGTGCCAGATGACCGATGGCCATTGTCAGCTCCAACTTATCCGCGCTGAGTCTGTAGGGGCCATGGTTGACGACAGCGTTGTTAACCAGGAAGTCCAGTCGATTGGTGGTGTTCACGATATATTGGGCCAACTTCTGTACCCCGTCGAGGCTGTTGAGATGCGCCTCTACGTATTGGAACTAAAAGGGGGGAGAACGATGAGGATAAGACTGTGTTATTATTGCTTTATTACTTACAAATAGCGAATCTACAACGGGCCGTGCGGGGTTGTGCTGGACCAAGTACGGGGCTTAATCAAGGTACAGCAGGCGTTAATGAGAGTGCGCTAGCATAATAAATGTCCCACTTTGGGAACGAGGAGGGGTTGTGGTTTTGAAAGCCATCAACAATCGCAATACTGTCTATCAATGCGACATATCATACACCAGTTCCATTTAGTTTCAGCTGTTTGAGAGCAAATCATGAACAGCAAGGAAAGAAAGTATCTGTTTCAGCTTTTACGATATTATTCATCTAGAATTGAACCCTTTGCGTGTCTCAACAACTTCAAACTTCAAAGCTAGCCTTGTAGATAAATGAGCTCAGTTCAGACTTTGCGCTTCGAAAATGCCTCTGAACTATCTCATGCTCTCACTTGACCCTGGCCTTTACCACAGTGGGAAGTTTATTGTTACCTGATCAAAAGCACCGAAACCAAAATTTGTCTTTCTATGGGATCATATGATCTGAGCGAATGTCCAGTGGATGTGCGACTTCTCACGGCTGACTGTTGAATACGTTTGAACTCTTCAGAGAGCCCTACAGAGATCTAAATTTATTTCATGGATGTGCACCGGTCTGTAATGCCTCACTTTCTCGAATCACTTGTGAGTTTGTATTTAAGGCGTTATTTCGCTCCTCAGCCATTTGAATGCATCTTGTAGAAAAATAATGGCTTATGTATGTACAAACACCGCAAAGCCGAGTTCGAATTACTTAAAATGCGTTCTCCGTAGTCCCTGCCACCCCTCTCCCCCGAATTTTTCTTCTGCAGTTACAGTGTGGTGGGTCCTTACGAATCCAACACAGTGACTCGGGATTTTACTTAATTACCATCGCATCTGACTTTCAATGCTTAAACCCCTATCAGTTAGGAAGTTGTACGTTTTAGTGCGAATAGTGACAGCCGTGTTTCCCTCAAACACAAAATGGTGTGCGTTCAGTTCCACATAAATTCAACTCAGATAGGCCTGGTCCTAGGGGAAAAAAACATTTGCACAGGTTGGCAGACGCTTAACATTTTTCCATCGTCTCCCCTAGGGCAATCACATGCTCTGTTTTAGATTACAGGGCTAATTTAAAACTTTTTTAAAAGTTTGACTGGAGACAATTGTGAGTTCTGTAACTTTCAAAACAGCCCACTGCCAGGCCTCTGACCTCTGGAGAATGTAAAAGAGCAGCATTAATTGAGGGTTCTTGTAAGTCATGCCACTGTGTGTCAACATCTGGAGTATCAACTTAAGTCCAGCTCTACCTATAAAGATAGACAAATGCTACTGAGAAGACGAGGCTGTTCGTTGAAGCAAATCTTCATTTTTCAGCCAATCACAGGCCAAATTCATGGAGGTAATTTTTCGGGAGATTTAGCTATCACAGTTCGACTTTCATAGTGACGGCGTCCGCTGCGTGCCCCAGAATGATTGGTTTCATCACCGGTGACTGGTGTTTGTGGAACCCTTGATAGTGTGGGGGACTGGCACAGTATCCACCGACTACATCATCATCTTTTCCAAGTATTTGGGCTTGGTAGCAATACAGAGGCAGGACGATTGGAAGCGGGGTTGGGCGCAGGGGCCGACAAGGCATCCGAAAATATCCATGCGTGCCGCACACGAGCTGGTTCCGATGTCAACCGAAATTCTTATATTTGAATTCGATCCAAACTTATTAATTAAGTATGAATGTGGTGATGATAATCATAAAGCCTAATCTCAATATATTTCAGTCACGTCAGGATGCCGGCTTTTGAAAAAGGTCCCCTTTTCAAAAAGATATACTCTGTAAAAAGGACTACGTATGTAGTATGCCTTTTCTCATTAATTTTCACTACCTTTATAAATGCAAAAATATTTTAGGAAAAAATTAAAGCACCAATGCATTCTTTTACTCATTTCACAGAAATTTGCGAGTTCTTGTAATTTTATACTTGAAGAAAGGGTATTCTTGGGTTTGAAAAAGGTTTTTTAAACTGTTGAATAATTGAAAACCCTGCCGGGCGTTACATGTGACTTCAAGGTCTCTAAATCAGATGCTCTTTACGTTTCTTCCTCAATGAAAGAGAACGTTCGCGTTCCAGGTCTTTCCATGGGAAACGTTGACGAATGCTCGGTCATCTGATCAATTTGCTCATCAACCCGAGCTTTCTAACTCTTACAGGAGTCTATCACGTGTGTGAAAGAGAAGTCACATAGTTCTAATACAATTTTGCAATGGATGTGGACAAAGTTGTATAACTTATAAGAAGCATGAATAAATAGGAATGCACATTTCACGGTCGTAAAAATCTCATAGTGAGAAACTTTTTAAACTGAAAGATACCTTTTCTTCAAGCATAAAATTTGAAGAAGACGTGATATAGAACACATTTGAATTTATAAATGTAATGAAAAACAATGAGAAAACGCATACTACTTAAGCAGCAATTTTTACAGAATATGCGTTTTGCAGGTGGCCACAGAGATGCTCATTCAAAAGCTGGCATATTGACGTTGCTGGAGTATATAAAGATTAGGCTGTACAGTAATCAGTCGTCCAACCCTACCTAAGCACTTTGTTCGAATTGAAAACACTCTTCTGAATTTTGGTTGACGTTTCATGAGATAGGGAATTTACTGTACTTAAATAGCTATTTTTATTTACGGAGTTTAATTTTGACAGGTGGCTGAGAAAAAGTGCATTCAAATGATCGTATCCTGACAGAACTATACGAAGTTAGAATTATGGTTCACAACGAATAATATTATCACGCCTCTTAAGCCAGCCTTCCTAGTGAAACGTGACTTGAGAGTACATCATGAAAAGCGATAGCAAAGTCACAATTTGGTCCTTTATGCCCGTGTGATTTAATCGCAATCTTTGGACCATCTCCTTTACAAATGACTACACAGGCCTTGGAATGCAAGCGCCATTTCGATGCCATGATTCGTCTCCTTATCAAGAGAGATTACCTGAAGATCTTCAATTGCGAGGCAGTTATACCTTTTGTTCAAAACCATTTTCTGTGTGCAGCCGTTGCCAAAGCAATGGTCAACGTGCCGCATGTGAAATTCGACCTATGCTACTTACTCACCGTGTCTCGCCAAAGTCCTGCAACACTGTGTTCCTATTGCCAACTCGCGGCATGTTTGATCGATATGCGTGGCTGAGCGCTCATCACATTTGATGCGATAAATCACAGCTGGCTTCTCGACTCAGTCCAAATAACCTTTAATCTGTACCATTCAGCATTGGGTTGTAACGACATAAATCGTAAGAGTTTAGTATTTTTCCACTTTATGATAATAAACCGAAAACCATATCTAAACTGTCAGGACAATATCGATTTTTTCGTTAAGCTCGAATAATCCTCCCCACACTCTTGGCTTATCTGATCTTTTTGAGATCAAGGTAACATTTTAGCTACTGTAGGGTAGTTTTTGGGATGCAACATAAGTTGCAGTAGAATTTGTAAAATTTTTATTAGCAGGGTATCAAAAAGGCTGAAAAGGGGAGGAAGTTCATGCTTATGCAGGTTCAAATTGGAAGGTGGAGCAGACGTCATCTATTTTCGTCAGACCGTTATATATCTCACTACCATTCAGTATAGGATGCAGAGAAAGCCCTTAATGTAGATTGTACATTAATTGACATGTTGAAGGCTGCTTAGATCGAAATCCGCTTTTTGGATATTTATTTGTAGGATAGATGAAATGTTGGCGAAAACTAGACTCTTCCTGTTTATATTAACTTTTTGCAATTGGTTTTGAAAGCCTCCAGGCATTAATATTGTGTAAATGTATGTGTTAGCTAGGATTTGTGTCTCACTCCAGTAAAAAACAAACTTATGGAATGAAAAAGCGCAGAACCCTTTTGCAGTACAACGTTCGTCAGCCGTACAGTAAAAGGAGACAGTAAACAGTCTTTTAGATTGAATTTCGACAGTTGTAGTTGGGGCGCTGAGTTTTGCCAGAAACTACGCTTTAAAGGTCAGAGGACACAGAAATCAACAGGATGTGTGTTTATATGGTTTAGCCGTGTCTGCTTACAGTCAAGGATACTTTTATTTTGAATTATATTCTACTCAAATGTTTGTCAGTAGATGTGACCATTATGTGGATAGGTCACAGAATATCGCTTGCCATTTAAAATAGTTGCAATCCCAATTTAACGCGTTAAATGACTTCAGCAGATCAGCCTCACCGATTCTGCCCTTTTATTGTGCGACTGTTCAGAGCGTCCGTTGCAAGAAAAGATGCCAAATAGACCGTAACTCAGTTTGGAGCATTCATTTATCGTGGATACATTTTTAGATTTCTTTATAAGGTCGTTAATTTCAATTCAAGCATTACGAAAATATTATGTGACATGCATTTAATGAAAAAGGACTTGATGCATTTTTCTATAATCACATTCAAAAGCCAGATGGCATCTCAGTGTATGTCCTGTGAAAGCTCAAGTTCTTGTATAATGATCTAAACATATTTTTTCTCTGTTGTTTATGTTATTTGAATGCCCTTTAATTACTGTGAGTTGTTTTTTTTTCAATATCAGCCTCAATTTCGTGGCTATATGTAGGCCATACTAATAGACCAAAGCGGATACAGTCGGTGGCAATTTACTTATTTTTTTATTTTTTCTTGCAACGATCCCTCTGCTTGTCCTCGATGAGGTCACACTCTTCAATCCCCTACCACCATAATTTCCGTTTTACAAGATGCTGTAGTTAGTGGGAGCTAGGTGAGTTAACATAGGCTACCGTAGGCCTCTTAAACTAATTGTTTTGGTCTAGGTAATGCAAAATATACACAAGGTATTGAGATACAGTCTATAAAACGGAGACTAATTGCACCCACTTTAGTCAAAAAATCAGTTTTCTTCTGCCCTTCGTTTCCTGGGGGTTCTAGTCTACCGTATTCCATGTAATTGCTGTCAGTTATAAATAAAGCATTCTGAAGAATTAACCCCTGTTTTTGAAGAAACTTCTCTTTCATTTACTTTCTACTAAGGCGAGAGCACCTTCTCCGTACGAAGGTAGGGTGCAATGAAAAAAGGTTTATATATACGGTATTTTAAACTAATTATAATGGTCTATATAATATAAAATATAATAGCGGTTAATTTTACACCGATCTATTTCAGGATGTACCCATCCTGGTTGATGTCATTGTTAATACAAAGTATGTACAAATTATCAAGATAGGATATTTAAGACGTATGCTCCTTGTGCTGGCTTTCAGCAGCCCACAGTAATTGTCTAACCTTTGCATTCTGAGCATTTTACCCTACTCTATTCGATGTAATTGCTGTTACTTCAGCTTATCGAGATACTGCACAGAAGCCAAGGTATTCGCCAACTCACCTGTGATTCCGTCACGGGTGTGATGTACTGCTTCATGGTCTCATTAGCAATGTCCTCGTTGACCTTCTGCCCCTGGGCACTGTAGTCCTCGAGGATGCTGTTGCGCACCGCCTGAAATTCCGCCGGACTCGAACTGGCGATAAGGACCTTGGCGCCGCGTCTGGCGAACTCGGCCGCCGTCTCCCGCCCGAGGAAAGAGGCTCCGTCTGTTATGAGGACCACCTTGCCGTTGAGACGGCCGGGCAGTGTGCAAACGCAGGAGGAGGGCCATAAATTTAGCAATTTTACCGCCAACACCGCCAAAACTACACCCACAACCGCCTGTTTGAGCATCCTTGTGCTGACTAATTCATAGACTGCCTAATGAGCTTGTATTTGTAAGTCGGCGCTGGCCTCCGCAGCCACACAGACATGCGTAGGTCGCTGTTCATTGGTCAGATGCCGACGACGACGACTGCCGCGTCTTTTAATGTGATATCACTGAGGCCTAGCGCGATGGTGCTTGCTTGCTTGTTGTCTGTCGGTTCACGACTACGTCAGAGTTAATCAAGCACCCGGGGCTTTGCGCTACTGCCAGTCGGCATTGTGACGCAGTGGGTATTCGGGTGATGCCATTTGCAGAGGAGTTCGAGATCAGCATATCGATTTGGGCGGGGTTTGTGATCCGACAAGCTTTGCGGGTGAACTTTAAACTTCTTCTTCGGCAACGGAGGCGAACATAGGTGATGCAGGATTTGTTCAGCCGATCGATGCAAAACACAACATGGCCGCACGCTTTCTACTCCGGGGCTGAGGTTTGCAAACGAGATTAAATCAAAACCTGGATGTTTGCTGTTTTTAAGACGCGTCAAATCAGTCTTTTATCAAACTGATACTAAATATTATTATGCCGTCATAGTTGCATTTGTCAAGGGTAATGGGCAGTAATGTCCCGTTGGGAAGAGATAAAATAATAAATATTATTTATTGTCTAATCCAGTAAGTAATTTTCCCTATAATTCTATAAGGTAGTTTACTGTTGATCAACTCCTCCACCTTCACTTTATTGACAGACGTTGGTTTTGGCGTAAAGAATAACAGCAGATCTAATTACCTTCACCCATATCTTGGGTGGTACCGCTCAGAGAGGGGCAAGGGAAATTCAGCAAATTTTATTCCGAAGGTATAGCGCTGGACATGCAATGCAAGAGGGTAAAAGGTCTCACATGAGGCACGTTTATTCAGAGTCATCCATTCGAATTAACAGCAATCCTATATGGCACTCACTCGTAAAGCAATCAATTCTGAGCAGCTTGTCGTAAAATTGGTTCACTCTAGTGCTAACGTTGTTTCTAAAAGGATTTGTTTGAAATTAATTTTTGTCACTGAATTTTTGGTTCAGCTGCATATGTGCCTACGGATGCAGATGTGTTGGACGAAGTAAAAAACGAGAAGCCTTCTCTCGTCCAACTTCATCGTTAGGCACCTCGCACAGGCTCAGCTTGTGCGCGCTGCACTAGGACAGAATCCAAGGATAATTTACAATTTTGACTGATCGGAACATGGTCTTCCTGTCAGAAGTGCACTGAAATGTTCTTGTCATGCCTTTAGCCGAAGTGAAGATGTGTTGGATTAAGAGATCATACCTACTATACCCCCGATTAAAAATCTGACGAAACTACTCAAAATTTTGAAAATTGTGCCCCCTGATCTACCAGGTGATAGACGTACGCTTCTGGGGAGGAAAAGCACTCGGACACAGGTGACGGCACTGGGCAGCGGTGAGTATGTCCACGTGGGACTTGTTAAAAAAGCAGATAAGTCAATATTCCATGCCTTTTGTGGGAAATGAGATAGTAATATATTTAGCTAATGATGAATTGCCTTTATATCGAAAAAATAAGCGTGACTTGTAGCCAATTCTTGGCGGCGTTATAGAGCCTTTCATAAGTGAAGTCTTTGTCATGGGAATTTATTCCGGCAAAGGCAAACCTTCAGATGTCCAGGCCTACTGTAAGCCTTTAGTAAAGGAACTGGTGTGGTTATCTAGGCACAGCCTTAATGTGGACAGTCTGCACACCTCTCTGGCGTATGTGGCGGTAGTCTGTCTCAGTCCGCCGATAGGGTTTCCAAAACCCGATTTGCCGATAAATAGACAGAGTGGCTAAGTTTTAACGGTCGCTTTGTCCATCAAACATCTTTCTAAGACTCTGAACTATATTCCATTGTCTCCGGTAAGAACAGATCTTTTCTGCTATTACAATCTTCGACGCAGAGGTACTCGAACAGAGATGCCGAGTTCTCAATGTTTCGAGGATTGAGATATCGAAGGTCTTCAAACTTGCCTTCAAACGTTCTCACGATCGGCATCAGCGGCAAAGTGGGTGGTGTTGTCAATCTACAAGCTGAATTAGTGAGTCAGCTTATACACATAACCTTGCCAGTCGCTGTTATGTTAAGTTTCCCTACCTACGTCTAAATTTCCTAATGTCCTCCTTCCAGACATACGCCGCAATGGTGAGGACGATGATTCGTCAGGGCCGTACGGGCTACCAGCAAAATCCATGAACTCAACAGTGCTGCGTTTGGGTAGCCAGGAATTCTTAACAAGTGGCCAAAGAAACCTATTTTTTTATTTTTTTGTACCATAATATTTTTTGCAACAGTTTTTTATGTTAATATACGTATTACTAAACAAACAGTCTTCAAAGAAGTAATATTTCACTGCCTTTCGAAAAAATAGGGGGGTTTCCCAGGAAAGGAGGAAACCCCTGTCCGGATGAAAAATGAAATTCGATTTTTCGAGCTACAAGCGAGATAACGTGAGCTCGCTTGGAGCTCGCTTGGAGCTCGTTTTTTTTCGAGCTCGTTTAAATATTAGGGTAGATGGGGTTATTTTCAACGATAATGATGGTAATGAGTATGGCGCTGTATGGACCCCAATACAGGCGCTTGCGTCACAGTGCATCTCTCGCAGGTACTTTAATGTGTATACCAATGGCAGTTCAGATTTTCGGTGACTCCCACTTTTACAAATGAGTCAACCAAATACAAGGCCAAGACAAACATATCGAGGGGTGTTAAGGCTAATAAGGTTAACCCCAATGGCTGCGATCTTCCAGGTTCAGTTCCCTAGGAGATAAGAGTAGTCATGGGAAGGCCAGAGTGATACGAAGAGTGTATTCTGTACAGAGAGGTTGAAGAATAGGTAGAAGCTTCGACTCGGATTGGCAAGAGTCCGACCGTGAGAGCGTGGGGTCGTCAACGGCGCCGACATTGCTGTTTGTGGCCGCTCCCTGGTGAGGTGGATTCCGAAGTGATATCTAGTTGCAGACACCGCACTGAGGTCTGTGTCCAGGCGAATTGAGTCCAACTTAATAAATGAGGCTAGTTTACTAACGTAGGCATCTCATTGAACAGATTGAGGTCATGCCACTGTAAGTTGAGGCCAGGATGGAAGACAAGGTGTAAACGTTTGTGCATGGTCTGAGGCACGCCAAAAACTGCCTTTGCGAGAGTTCCTATGCTCTGAGTGACCTCGCTTGTGACGTCATGAGTTAGAAAGAAGTCAGGTAGCAGCGGCCACTTCAAACATGACCTCGCTTATGACCCTCTGACATCTGCTGATGAGGTACCGGATTTCTACCTGCAGCTGGTTACCAGTGTTAGGAGTTTAGCTTGACCAAAGGCTAGCAACATTAAGAGGCTTTCTTGAGGTGTCGAGCCTATCCCAATGTCTTGGTTCGCTCTGACCGCTTTCATGCGATGACTACCAACACTCGATGACCTTAACTTCTGGCGAGGACACAGATGCTCGCGCACTCACTGGTCGCAATTATCCCCATGCGTCTCATCAGGCTACAGGCGCACGCGCGTAAAAATCAGTTATAAACTACTGTCACACCTCAGACAGGAGGAGTTACACACCACACGGACTGCAAGGACAACGTCAGTCTGCTCCCGTGGCCGGGGTCAGACCCGAGGTGGGGACAGCAGCACGCTGGAGATTAACTAGTGGCAATCACCACCCGAGACAGCCACTCAGGGTTTTGTACACAATAAACCCTCCTCCGGGTGGATTCCAGAATAACGCCTTTTACTATTGTGTTTTCTTTGGGGAGCCCAAAGGGCGTAATTCGACGGTGACGCACATCAGATGCCACCTTTGCAACACTAGCGATGCAGAAGCCTTCATTATAACAACCAGCATGCAACAAACTAGCATCCAGCTTCTCCTCTTTCTTTTCAGGACCCGACCCGCGGGTTGTAGTTCCCAGAGTCTGCCCACAAATTAAGTTGCCGCGACAGGACCTCAGCTGGCATTAACTGCAAATTTAAAGCCTATCAAATAGTTGATGTTTGTCGAACTGGATTTTCTTGGCAACGGACCATGTGGTAGTTGCCCAGACACAATATGGCTGGAAGCATGGGGTACAGCAGGTTGCGCACACGTAAAAATGTTATGCATGAGACGAGGGTCTTTTGGCACGCCTACGCGCAGGCTCACGCTGCGCCTAGCGCCTGTGCCCAATCATGCTCCTGGTCGTCTTGACTCTGTCCTGGCACCGGATATGGATGGGTGAGGAACAAAAGAAGACGGTAGATTTTGCCCAAGTCTACTCTCAGTATAGACGACTCCACGCGCAAGCCACTACCCCTGCGCATACTATGCTGTGGGGCAAACGATCGCCATCAGCAGAGATCGAGGGTCATTATTCGTTTACAGTCTTCAAGCAGAAGGCAGAGTATCTCATTTGCCTGGTTCTGACTGTGGTTTGCTTTACTGTGCCCGATTTCGAATGCAGTTGAAGGTGACTGTAAAAGGTCATCTTGTGTCAGTGACTTCCAATCTTTGCTTGCGTCAACTAAGAGAGCTCACGGAATCGAAGATACACTCCGGTAATCTTAGATTTTTGCAAGTATGCTCTGAGCCTTTATGTACTGTTTATAGGAAACAAGAAGGAATAAAAGGTTTGCCTAGCTGTCTTTCATCACGTAGGCAGTTTAATTGCCAATCCCTATACAGTCCGTACGTTCGCATTGTTACGTATCTCCGAGTTTTAGTTCACATTAGCGCTCCATGGGATTGTATTCTGGAATCACCACCATTTCTCCTCTAGTTAAACGACTAACGCGATTGACTTATACATTAGTGTGCCGTATGCTAATGATATTATAATAAAGAAACAGGCGAATTTTCATGCGAAAAATCAGGATGACCTTCTAAGTGTCCGTTATTATTTTCGGGATTGGGATCCTGTCAGAAGTACACAGAAGATCCAATTCCTGCAAAAAATCCAATTCTTGACTTGGAACCCAAAGCTTGGGTTCTTCCCCTCGCAAGTTCTTATGCGGACTTGGAAGTTACGTCTGTCAGGCCGGAGCTTTAGAAGTAATGAGTGTGGGCCATTATGGAGGCACGAAACATTTATCACAGAAAACTTCAAATGATCACCTGCAGTCCACGTAGAGCTCAATTTATTCTGGATGAAGAAACGCAAACTTACATCAGAACTGCGCCTAGACCAGTGGTCAGACATTATTGTCAGGGAATGAGGTGCGTCAGTCGTTAGTCAGGGTCACGGTTCCAATAACGACATCATGGAGTTTTCCCACACCGAATAGACTTCGTATTTATTTGCAGTTAAATCTAGAAGTCACACAAGGAGTTGCACAGTTACTAATAATTTAAGCTGATTAGGGGTTTGGCAGTTTTCACTTGTAAAATATTTTCTCCTTCTGGATCCAGTATTTTTTATTATGATAGATGTCAGTTAGTAAACATTAAATTTCTTTGGGTAAGAAGACTCGAAGCCAGTATAAGCTTCCTGTTTCGCGTTAACAATAGTCCTTATCTCCCACAAACTAGCGCTCTTACTCCGGTAAACCGACCTTACGCCACTCGTTACTCCTCCATGATAATTTCACCACCCCTTAGCTCCACATCTAACCGTCCGCATTTTTGCCTCCAAATATGCCTTTATTTGGGGCAATCGTCAACTTAAAATTAGTTTGTCTTCTACATTACCGACTTTCAAAGGTAAATTACGTAAGCATTTAAATATAGGGAAAATAAAGTCGTTACTGTCTGTTTCCATCCCAAACACGCAAATTGTAGATTTTGAAAGGGGTCCTCCTGACATTTGAAGCTTTTCCCAGGATAGTAAAGTGATCTCTAACTATGTTTAAATTTTCCTCTGCATAGTCAAACATAATTTCCAAATGCTGCAAACTCTTCTCCGTGTTGCAACCTTGGTTGTTGTCTTAGAGGTCGCTATTGATAATCATCACGTGTTCTTACGTTGTCGACAATTTTTCTGTGGACTCTGCAGTCTGGTGGGTCGCATCTCGGTGATGGTGCCTAGACTTCTACTGTCACCTTCTCGTTTCGACGCCGTCGTCCCCGACGACCCCTTCTTCTCTCACCACCATGATGCTGTATTATTTTTTCTCATCAGGCCAGTACATTTATATGGGAGGGGGTTAAAGCGTGAAAGGTAAAATTGTAGGCAAATTATGTTCAACGTTACAGGAAAATTAGTCTGGGGAATAGAGTAGGGGGTGGGGTAGTAAGGGGCGGCTAATTAAGCGGTAAGGTTAGGGAGAAGGGGGGGTGGTGGAAGAGGAGAGGAGGCTTGGGGAAATGCCGGTAGCTAGGTGGCCGTTGGCCATGCAAAGCTTGGGGCTTGCAGTAGGTTCTTCTGCGCGCACAAAAGTGGCTTCCTCAACCGGATAGCAGTTGCTTCTGCCACCACCAAGTGATTTTGTTCCAGTGTCCGTGGCAACAAGGTTAAAGGTACGACAGCTGCCGGACCAGATGGCGTCTCCCCATTTCTCCTTAAATCTTGCTCTTTTCAATTGGCTCCTGTTTTGGCACATCTTATTAAATTATCTTTCATTAAGTCCAAGATTCCTGATGGCTGGCTTTCGGTCAAAATCACTCCTATCCCGAAAAAAAAACACTTCAAAGTGTTTAAGTTAAGCGATGATACCCATGTATGCATTGAGAAAGTCAAGTTAAGCGAACGAACGTTTTCGATTTATTCATCATCAGGCAATACAGTAATATAAGGGAGGGTAGAGTTAACGAAAGTTAACATTTCAAATCGGTCAAGAATTTCGTGGACCGTATTCTTAGTGATGACGCTCACCCTCTCCACTCCGAAATAATGGCTGCGAAGCCTTCTCGTACGACGCGCCGAAACTTCCGACATATGACATGTCGTAGATCAGCCTACCAGAACCCGATAATCCCATTTTTAGCACGCTTCCTAACGTGTGAAGAAACGGAAATTGAGAAACTGAAGGCCGACCTGACTCCATAACTGATGTGGTAACCGTGTCGACTTCTTACTTTGAGTTTTCTGTGATCTTTGACCGTTTACTCTTGAGTTTTTGGACCCTTTAAATTACTTTAGTTCTTGCTCTCCGTGAATGGAGCCATTTTTTGCTGAAAGTTTGAGATTATCATCAAAATAAAGTTCTCATCATCATCAATATCATGCCATACTACTTATTGAGGCCATTTTTCTCTTATATTTTTTGGAATTCAGTGGCTCGCTGAACTCAGCCACCGATGTAGGAGTTTCTTATTGCCCAGACAATT
>JAYGXS010000003.1:11402180-11416258 GCA_036362985.1 Ligula intestinalis
TGAGCTGGTGTCCGAATCTTCATAGGATGAAATGCAGATTGATGCACTATATAAGGAATCTTCGTCAGATTCCGATGTGTTCGACCAAGCTTCCCTGTCGGCCTCCTCAATTGTACACAATAATGCATGATAATTGCGTTTAGCTCTCCTCCAAACGGTTCCTGTGTGTAGGTTTCCACATTCTACAAAAAAGAATTTTCAATATAAGACTTTAGACTATATAAAAGCCTAGAGAATTCACAGGCCATTAAGCCTTCAGCAGTGCACGTGCCATATGACAGAATGCCATCTAAACTTGCCGCCACTGTAACGTCAGAGCGGGGAAAGCCAAACCAATTGCTAGTAGCCGGTATCGGAATCAGGGGAGCTTGCACGGTTTTGGGTCTTTCGCAGAAGATGCTGCCTAAAAGAATGTCCATCTCATCAAAAGGAGAAGTACGATTATCTCCGAAAGAGTCCATGAGGGAATACCCTAATAGCAATTTGTGGTGTAACGGGCCAACCCGACCCACTAGGTCTAGGAGTTGTTTGACTGTTTTCCAGGTCAGTCTTTTCTCCTGGTTTCGAATTTTCAGGACCGAACCGAATCACGCTCCGGATTCGAGGATTGATCTCCATCAGTTCGTAAACCGGATTGCTACCACATCGCGTCATTCCGGTATCACGTCCCTTTTGTTTCGAATCAACGAACGTTATCCCTCTGGTTTGTCCGTTTCAATCTTTATTAAGTTTGTATCATCAGCGTCTGGAATTCCAGTGTAGCAAATACCCTGAAGATGGCCTCAATTTTTGTTCATTTTGCACTATATAAAAGATGGCGGCGTACCGTTTCACGACTTGGTTATTTCAGGTGGACATAATCCTATTGGCTAACTGATCGGCTATTTTATGTCGGCGAGTTTATGCTATTGGCTATTGTATAAATTAAGCATTCCCATTGGTTTATCTTCTATAATAGACTTAATCCTGCTGTCTCTTACTGTAACGACCCAAACCAAAACCTCCCTTGTTTTACTAGATACCCTTAATGTCACCTGCCTTTCTCTCGTGTTACCAGGACGCTGATTGGACGACCGACCGTCGCAGGCCGCCGTTTTCCCGACTCCGTTAAGTCCCATCCTCGTCGACTATTCTATACTCTATTTCATATTCACCTTCATTATAACATTATCCTACGTTCGCCCCCTTGCTTACGCCCTCAATCACCTGTATTCCTTAATAAACTTTACTTCCCTATTGCCACTTATATTCTTCGGATATGAGCCGATAATCTAGTTCTAGTGCGTCTGTTTGTGATGATGAAGAACCACAAATAGGAAAGGAGTACGAAGACGGGAAGTCCGTCGATCAGAAACCGCCGATACCGAATCCGCTACCGTGCAACCAGTGTACCCTACTCGCCTCGGACGCTACAATGGCGGCAGCCGGTGCCGGAAGCTACTCACCCCCGGTGGTTACCTCAAAACCCGACGTCGTCATTCCCCACGTGCCACTGGCCCCCATCCGTCGTCCTGACCCGTTACTCGCCCCAGCCGTTTTCCAAGCGGGCCAAAATCTGCATCATTGGCTCGTTCGTTTAGATATTTTTCTCGCATACGTTGACCCATCCGACCACTCGCGCTATGCATTAAATTTCCTGTCCCCTAATGCATGCGAACTTGCCCTCTCATCAGGAGTTACCCTAACGTCCACTTTGAACGAGACCAAAGCCATCCTCAAATCGCTTTTTGACCACCAGATGTCAGCTGGTGTAGCTGCTGACCGGTTTAATCGCTTGAATCAACAACCCCGCCAATTGGCGGATGAGTTTGCTCTGGAGTTGAAGCGTTTTGCACGGCTTGCGTTCCCTGACGTCCCCAAAACAGCGCTAGACCGAATGATCCTGTATCGGTTTACCACGGGTCTCCGCAACCGCACAGTGGCAGACCATTTCCTGCTGCAGACGCCGACTGACCTCCTTGCGGCTTTGTCCACGTGTCGGCAGTTTGACGACTTCCACTTCGACGCCCCACAACCCCCAGCCAACACACCACGTCCGCCTTACAACCGAGGGTATTCACCCCGTGTTCAGCCGACACAACCGCATGACTCACAACAAATGGCACAGAAAACAGCTTTACCAGTCCGTTTTCCTGACCACAACCGCGGATGTCCGTATTGCGCTGCCTTTGGAAACCAAGCACGTCGTTGCGGCCATAATGCATACTGTGAGTCATTCGTTTCCAATATTTCTTTGGTTAAACCTACACCCGTATCGTCATTTACGGTTACAATTTTAATATATAAGCACTCTTTTGACGCTTTGATAGACACAGGGGCCAATGTCTCGCTGATTACCCCGGCCTGCATTCCGAGATCTCTATTTAGCCGAAAAGGACCATTATCACGGCCCCGTCTTATTCACGCCGCTAACGGCACTCAAATACCGATCTCCGGTTGTATTTCCTTACAGTTTTCCTTCAGCGGTTCCGATGTGATCCACGATTTTCTGGTTACTTCCGATAGCCCCTGGCCTGTAGTTCTGGGATTAGATTTCCTAACCGTCGATAATTGTGTTATTCACACCCGCGATAGACGCGTGGAACTGGCCGGAAACATAAACCCTCCCCCTACCTCCGCACCTGCATCGAATTTCGAACTCCTCTACAACACGGTTATGGCGGCCGTAGCTTTAGACCCTACATATTTAGACGAAATTCTTCCCCCGCCGTCTACAGTTGGTACGGCCGCTTATGTCCAACTCAGAAATATCCTTTACGCTTTCCCTGAACTGTTTTCCTGGTCTACAAGTAACATCGGCCGGACACGCCTCGTGCAACACACGATTGACACCGGCGACGCAAAACCGGTCTGGCAACCCCCCCGTCGCGTTCCTGTACGAAATCGCGAGGAAGTTGACAAACTTCTCGACGAACTTTTAGCAAATAGCATCATAAAGCCCTCCTCGTCCCCATGGGCCTCGCCGATAACCTAAGTCCCAAAAAAAGACGGTTCTCTACGCTTGTGCATTGACTACCGTCGCCTTAACGCAATTACCGTACGCGACTCATTCCCATTACCCCGGCTGGACGACACTATAGACTCACTCGGCAAGGCTTCATGGTTCTCGACCCTAGATCTTAAGTCGGGATACTGGCAAGTCGAACTAAACCCGGATGACCGACAGAAGACAGCGTTCACGGTCCCACAAGGACTATTTGAGTTTTATACACTTCCCTTCGGTCTCTGCAACGCGGCAGCGACATTTTAGCGGCTGATGTTCCAGGTTCTACGACCTCTGGTACCTTATAAATGCCTAGTTTACCTAGATGACATTATCGATTTCGGCCATACGATCGAAGAACACAATCAGAATTTAAAATGTGTACTGGAGGCACTCCGCGATGCCGGTCTCACGCTGAATCCGAAAAAGTGTTTTTTTCTTCGTTCCGAAGTGGAATTTCTCGGTCACCAGACATCCCCCAGACACATCGCACCCCTACCCGACCGCATAAAACACATTCGTACTTGGCCAGTGCCAACCAACCAAACAGAGGTATGGAGTTTCATCGGCCTCGCTTCTTATTACCGTCGGTGCATTCGACATTTTGCAATCATCGCCGGTCCCCTCCACAAATTGACGGAAAAGGATCGTGTGTTCAAATGGTCCAGAGAATGCGCGACGGCATTTACCGACCTTCGAGCGGCCCTATGCTCTGCGCCCCTGTTAGCACTCCCAAACATCGAGAAAGATGCTCCGGCGTTTATACTGGACACCGATGCCAGTGGTTTTGCCATTGGCGCCGTGTTATCACAGAACGACTCCCACGGCATTGAGCACCCTATTTGTTTCGCCAGCAAAACATTAACGAAGTCTGAACGCAATTACAGCACGTTCCGCAGGGAACTCCTAGCGATTATCGTTTTCCTTCAAAAATTTAAACACCTTCTTATCGGAAAACGTTTTATTTTGCGTACCGATCACCGCGCTTTGAAATGGCTCCAAACTTTCAAAGACTCCATGGATCAGCTCACCCGGTGGCAAGAGTCCATACAGGATTTTGATTTCGAAACCGAATTCCGTCCGGGCACTAAACACGGCAACGCCGACGCACTTTCCCGTTTTCCCAACACCGACACTACCGTCGCAGCCATTCTCCCAGAATCGGTCCACGCCGTACACTTAGCAGAAACCACCCGCTACGAATGGTCAACGGCACAAGCTAGCGATCCCGACACGGCCATCATCTACCGTCACCTGATTGAAGAACGGCGGAAACCTAACGAACAAGAAATGCGCGGGTCTAGTTTGAACGCCCGCCTTTTGCTGAACCAGTGGCCGAACCTCTGGCTCGAACAAGAAGTACTATTTTATAAAGACGGAAATTCCCATCACTTACGCCCGATAGTCCCAGGTTGCCTCATCGAAGGTGTCCTAACGGACCTGCACTCGGAGTTAGGACACTGTGGCCAACACCGTACAGAACTAGCCGCACGATCACGTTTCTGGTGGCCACAGTTACGCTCATCCGTCATCCATTTTTGCCAAGGGTGCGCAATTTGTTCCTCGTTCAAATAACCTAATACAGCTCCCCGAGCACCCCTACAGCCCATGACCACTGGATTCCCCGGTGAACGAGTTGGCCTTGACATCATCGGCCCGCTTTCCATATCCTCTCAAGGGTTAGAATACATATTAGTCATGGTCGACTATTTCACTAAATGGGTCGAAGCCATCCCGTTACCTGACCAAAGAGCCGCCACGGTGGCTCACGCCATCAGTCGCACATGGATCAGTCGTTGGGGAACTCCTATTTGCTTCCACTCCGACTGCGGAAGTAACTTCGAATCACAACTCATCAAGGACGTGTGCGACCTACTCGAAATTCGGAAAACCCGCACAACCCCGTACCACCCAGAAGGTAATGGTCTGGTCGAACGGACGAACCGTACCATACATAACCTTCTGCTTGCGTTCTCTAAAGACGGCCACGAACACGACTGGGATCTGCATCTACCCCTTTGTATGCTCGCCTACCGCGGGTCCGTTCACGCCTCTACAGGGTTTACCCCACACTACATGTGGACAGGTCGTGAGATCCGGCTTCCGGTCGACCTCCGTTTTCCACTTCCCTCCCCGGATCCTACTACGCCTAATAGCTACGCCCGCCAGCTCCGAGAGGTTATCCGCTGCGCTCACAATGCTGCCCGCAACACGCTAGGGGCATCAGCAACCCACCAAAAAGACCATTTCGACACTCGCATATCAGGCATACCATACCGAACCGGTGACCTGGTGATGTATTATAACCGAAATCATCCTCGCGGAACCTCCGCTAAATTCCACCACCCCTGGAGAGGACCCTTCACCGTACTCGACACCATTTCCTCTACAACCCTACTACTCCGCGACGCCATCGACCCCACTCTCCCCTCGTTTACGGCTCACTTCGACAAACTCAAGCCGTACCGTGGCCAGCTTCCCATATGTACACCAGACACCCTCACGATCGTCCCACCCGACCAAGTCCCCCCAGTCACCTTAGAGGTCACATTTCCATCACCCTCTATCACCACAAGCACTGAGGACAGTGCTATACCTTAAAAGGGGGCTATGTAACGACCCAAACCGAACCTCCCTTGTTTTACTAGATACCCTTAATGTCACCTGCCTTTCTCTCGTGTTACCAGGACGCTGATTGGACGACCGACCGTCGCACGCCGCCGTTTTCCCGACTCCGTTAAGTCCCATCCTCGTCGAATATTCTATACTTTATTTCATATTCACCTTCATTATAACATTATCCTACGTTCGCCCCCTTGCTTACGCCCTCGATCACCTGTATTCCTTAATAAACGTTACTTCCCTATTACCACTTATATTCTTCGGATATGAGCCGATAATCTAGTTCTAGTGCGTCTGTTTGTGATGATGAAGAACCACAAATAGGAAAGGAGTACGAAGACGGGAAGTCCGTCGATCAGAAACCGCCGATACCGAATCCGCTACCGTGCAACCCGTGTACCCTACTCGCCTCGGACGCTACATTACTATATATAGACGGCCCTATCGACGGTTGATCATCACTCCCGGCAGCCGCCTCCAAACGTCTCCCAGAAGTCATCTCCGGCCAGGACCAGGACCAGGACAGTCAATCATCCCCGCCAAAGGACGACTTTACTGAGTGTTTCGATTGTTGTAGCCAGGACTAATAAATTAGTCCTTCAAATAGTAGTAAAGTTTAAGAGTAGCAGTCTTTGTTTAAACGGTCTTGTTCTTCTTTGGGTTCGGTCGTTTTCATCTAGTAATCGCATTCGTTGTTCTGTTTCGGGTTATAGTCGCACGAAATCGCCCATCGGTCGTCTCGGTTCGTTACAATACCCTAATAGCAATTTGTGGTGTAACGGGCCAACCCGACCCACTGGGTCTAGGAGTTGTTTGAATGTTTTCAAGGTCAGTCTTTTCTCCTGGTTTCGAATTTTCAGGACCGAACCGAATCACGTTCCGGATTCGAGGATTGATCTCCATCAGTTCGTAAACCGGATTGCTACCGCCTCGCGTCATTCCAGTATCACGTCCCTTTTGTTTCGAATCAACGAACGTTATCCGTCTGGTTTGTCCGTTTCAATCTTTATTAAGTTTGTATCATCAGCGTCTGGAATTCCAGATACTTTTTCCTCACCTGTTTCGTTAGACTAGTTTTCCTACGGTTCTCATTGATTACATATCGCTCCATTTAATCTATCTCCATATCTGATCCTTTCGTCCTCATTCCTTCTGTGTGTCACGATGTCTAAGAATAAGAAAGTTTTGTCTGCCGTACACGCTGAGGTTAATCGTCTTTTAGAAGAAATATCTATTCTATTTGCTGAGAGTCAACGTCCTCCTTTGTTATCAGTTCACGCGCCGGATTCGTCAAGGCCACGGGTAGTACGAAATACTACAGTGGACCTGTATCCCTGTCAGCTCATACACACACTATCTCACATTTCATTGGCAAAAACGTCAGCGAAATTATTGGCCATGACGCCTGAATCCGATGCGAGCAATCTGATTGGTTACTTCAATTGCTGTCTATGGCGGCAAGTTTGGACGGCATTGTTTTGTTCTGCACGTGAACTGCTAACCGCGTAAGTGGGCTCTGAATGTGGTGGATTTATTTGGTGCCTAAATTGTAAAAGTCGAATTTTTTTGTAGTTTGTGGAAGCCTAAGTCAACTACTACCCTTTGGAGAAAACCTAAACGCGATTATCATGCGTTGCTGCGTGAAGTTGATGAGGCTGACAGACAGGCTTGGTCGACCACGTCAGATTCCGATGAAGACTCGTCGTCTACTGAATCAGTGAGCGCTTATTCATATGGTAAATCACATTTCAGCACAGACTTCACGGCCGAACCGAGCGGTGTAAATTTTCCTATGTTTGATGTTCCAGCCGTAGGACCAAGATTGGAACCACCCGCTGAGAAGCCCACTCTACGACAAGCACTGAAGTTGTGGGCAGCAAAATGTGACCCACCAACAAGTCATATTACTGAACTACTCAAACTACTGCAACCCTTTCTCCCAGAGTTACCAGCAGATGGGCGAAGGATTCGGGACAGATCTAGCAAGAGTACCCGTCTGATGGCAATGGGCAGCGGGCAGTATGTTTATTTAGGATTTCAGCATGGTTTAACTATCCAGGTAAATCAACCGTCATTGCATCTTCAAGGAAACAAGATATTAGTATCAGTATATTGAGGGTATGTAGGAAAAATTCCTTTGAGTGCCCTATTTGAACATATGTGCAGTGGTAGCAAAAAAATTGTTGCTTAGACAGTTGGCGAGGCCAATTGTCCCCTGTCATAGGATGAAAATAGGAGCAGACAGTGAAAAAACTCCTGAGGGATTTTTAGGAGAAAAACTGTCGCCCTTGTGGGGGTAATGCGTGGAATTTAGGAGAAAAAAAGGGGTTCCCACTGGGGGGGGGCATTGCAAAGGTTCCTAGGATCATCACCATGTGGAAGCCACGTCCTGATTCTTCCTTGCTGGTTGCAGAGTCCGCCAACGGAACTGGAAAAACAGAGGCATCCGTCCAGATCGTCGAAAGTCCGCTTTGGGTCGAACCAAGGGTGAATATTTAGGCCGTCAGGTCTGGCTGATAAGATCGCCAGCGGGTAATCACTGTACGCAGATAGCCAAGTAGGGTAGACAGCGGAGATCTTCGCATGAGGCTATGCGTGGGAGGGCGTTATAAATAGCAAACGCGAATGGATATAAAAACTAATACTACTGAAAAATTGAAAGTAGTATTATTATAGCAAATTGTAAGTTACGATCCGTCGTGCACTGCTATATCGATCCAGTTTTCGCTTAAAACCCTCTAGCGATTCCGAAATAACAACGTAATGAGGAAGCGCATTCCACGCTCCGACCACCCTTTTTGAAAAGAAGTTGTTTATTTATCCATAGATGGTGTGCCTTTATATTGGAAGCGGAGGTGTGATTTTTGGCCTATTCTTGCCAGAATAATGGAACCTTTTGTAAGTAATGTCTTCACAGTAGGTATTAACTGTGGGAAAGGGAAGCCGTCTGACGTTCAGGCATATTGCAAGCCGTTGATTAGGGAAGTGTCCTTCCTATCTAGAAATGGACTTTTTGTTGAAAGCATAGGTCGACCGCTAAAGTTTAAACTGGGAGCTGTCATTTGTGATGCTCCTGCCAGAGCCTTTATTAAGCAAATTAAAAATGTTTATGCTTACTACGGCTGCGAGCGGTGTAGGGTGGAGGGTATCCGTGAACCAAAATGGAGGAAGGTTGTTTTAGATATTGTTAGTGATCATAAAAGCAGTGACGAAGACTTCTACAGTGAAAGCGATGACTGCCACCGTATCGGCAGATCACCTTTGTTAGATTGTAATGTGGGTATGATCACTTGCTTTCCATTAGACCCCCTTCACCTAGTGTACCTGGGTGTAATGTGGCGGTTGTTAAGGTTGTGGCTCAGAAGCCCTAGAGGTAAAAAGTATAAGTTGTCTCCGGAGGCCGTACATAATGAAGATGAATGTTTGGAAGAAATTAATCCATACTTAACTAAAAAAATTAGTCAGCGGGCAAGATCCCTTTCTAGTGGGATACTTGGAAAAGAAAAGAATTGCGTCAATTCCTTATATATATTGGAGTAGTTGTTTTGAAGGATGCACTTAAGAGGAAGTATTGGAAGCACTTTATGCTTCTATCAACGGCCATCCAATATCTGGTTCACCCGCAATCCTGTAAGGATTGGTTTATACATGCGTCAGACCTGTTACATTTGTTCGAAGATAAATATGAGAAGCTGTATGGCCAACAAGAACTAATGTATAACACGCATAGCATTTTACACCTGCCAGAAGACGTGAAGCGTCATGTTCCCTTAGATAAGTTTTCGTCTTTTCATTTTGAGAGCTACTAAGGGCAGTTGAAGGACACGATACATAACAATGATCAACCATTGCAACAAGTAGCTAAAACGCTGAAAGAAAAAGAATGTTTAATAAAGTATTGTCCGTGTCCAGTAGAGTAGACTTGTAATTCAGAGCATTGGGCTGGACCACTGCCTCCTGGTGGTGCAGCATTTAAGCAGTTTAGGTCAGTGCCGAAGGGTTCCTTATTCTTAGGATGCACACCGATGAAAGGCTCCATTGCAATTGAAGGTAAGTTGTTATGTATAAAGAACATTGTTCAAACACCTATAGGTGATATTCATTTGATGTATGTTGAGTATACGAATGTTGAAGATTTTTTTAGTAATCCACAAAAATCAAGATATTTCAAAGTATTTAAAGCATAGTTAGGGGATGAATTAAATTGCTGCCCATTGTCATCTGACGTCCAAACGTTCGCGTCATTCCCCGTCGAAAATCACCGTGTCCTCATCGAGATTAACGACCATTGGGATGTTAAGAAATAGCCTTGCTTGTTTGCCTTTGTACTTCATAGCATTTCACTAATAAAACCTTTTGTATAGCTTCCAGTTTTATTGGAGGCTACTTTTATCTTGCCTGGTTCCTGTTTTAACAGAAACCAGTCGTTGAATAGGCGCTGAACGCGACCTTTCCTTTTTATATTATAATGCCTTCACATAGCAGTCCTTGACGACACTCAAAACGTGAAAAAATACTTCCCCTTAGATTACGGGATTGCGTGCGCGGACATGTCCGTATATCATTGTCATCATCTGCGGTAAGAAATTGTTTTGCTAACATCTTACGCAAAATGGTTCAGAACACCGACGACACTTCCTCCACAAGTGAAGTAGCCATGCCCTCACATTTGTTACACACGGCTGCAACGTCCCCTGGTCAGTATTCGCACAGGAATGACTCCGCTTTCTAGGCTATTTTAGTAAAAAAACGCAGACATCAAAGCCGCGATTCCTTCGAAAGATTCGTCATGCGATCCCTTACCCACTTAAATAAACCCATGACAAGAATTTGGGACTACCTCACAAGAACGCAGATGCAAATTGTTGAAAATCAATCTCTTATGATGCAGGGCCGCGAGAAAACGGCTGCTGACACCAGTGCTATCAGCACCAACGAAGCGCTTATTTTCTCGCGGGTAACCAACCTGCATGAATTTGATGGCCTGGTGTCGCGGCTATCTGACGGCAATTTAAAACGCCAGCTGGATTGTCATAATTAAGTGATAACACGCTTTCACAGACAGCTCATCTACTAGACATAGGCGGCAGTTCTATCCACGAATTTGCGGATAGGGTCTTCAAGACCCTTTTTGCTGATAGTATAACTGCTGACCTTACGTACACCGGTGCGTACTTCGACAGCCCTAAGAAAGCGTTTGAGAAGTCTCAACTGCAACGCATTGTCATGGGTAGGTAATAATTTATTCGCATTATCCCTTCTTAACGCACAGGTCGCATGTATTTGATGCGTGTTGAACAACTGCGACAGATGTGAAATTAAAAGGGCCTTCAATAAGGCCTTCAAGAAAGCACACAAAAAGTTCATCCGGGGAAAATATATCGTCCCCAAGCGATTTTAATTTTATGGTGAGTACTCTATATACGTACACTTGAATTCAAAAACTGTATGGTTACAGTACTCCCTGCAGCAATCATACATCCGTCCTAAATGAAAATTGTTAATTTTCTTTTGTAGAAGACCATGGCCCAAATGACGACGATCGACCCGGTGCATCCGCAACTGTCTACGCCGAAACCCCTTGTACATAGACATTTTAACCCCCCCCTATTAACGGTATCCACAGCGCCCCAAGATTACTTCCTTTTTTCATGATTTTTATGCATAATATACTTTTATAACCTTAAATATCTTTCAAATCTGTGTATTTGCGCGGTTTTCGCAAGGAAGGAGGTCCGGCTGAAATTTGAGGGTCTACATTGTAGACCCCATGTAGAACTCCCGTAGACGTCCACAGTTGTTTCACGTGGACATTACGTGGAAGTCCATTTTGTAGACTTGTGGACGTCCCGTAGATCTCCCGTGGAATTCCACTTGCTAATAAGGTATAAGATTGTTGAGAATTGATTAACGTTTATTGAACAAAGGATCGAATAGTAAAATATAGAGGGAAAGGGTCGTAGGGAAAAAAGCGTTAGACTTAACGTGTGAGAGGAAAAATGGGCGATTACGTGGAAAAAACCGACGATGGAACGACCACCGCGAGCCACTACTTCCCCTGCAGTACCAAAAATGGAACTAGACAACCAAGGAAACCAATTCAAACGAACGAGGGTCAGGTTGGTTCGCTACACCACCGACAGCGATTGAATTAGCCCATCAGATTCAACGTATTGACGATCAAACGCAGTGACCAATCCTTTTGCTGACATTTAGGCCAATGAAAAGTGAGATATTGTGTGTGCATGAGTTTACGGGACCACAGGACTACAAATTGCTATTAGGGAGTACTGCGACAGTGGGAGTATTCAGCCTTCTTTGTACTTGATCGCAGCACTACAGTCAGACGCAACATATGGCGCAGGAATTTTACCAAAATGAAAATCACTTAGCGCAAGACAAATTGAAAGATAAGATTTACCAGGTGCGTTCTCGGGGATCGGTCGGTATTTAAGGCCATACTACGCGTTCTGCTCACCGAAGTCTACCCAAGTTCGTAAAAGAAAGTCAGAAACAGGCCCTGGTGGCTTACGATCACACCAAAGACTGAAGTAAATCACGAACGGTAGCTAAGAAAAACCTATCTTAGGGAGAAGACGCTCGAGTCACAAAATGAGTACAAGCGCCTAGAAATATAATAAGAGCCTTGTACAAAAAACCACCAAAGCTTCGCGAGTGACCTAATAAGCCGTGCAGAAGGAAACCCGAAGCTTTTCTACGACTAAATTAGGCAATGCACTCGAAGTATTGACCCCAGTCAAATTGTGCGAGAACAATAAAACGGCTAAATATCTATCCTACTTTTTCAGACGGTTTTTGTGAGTGAGGCAGAGCTAACCGCCATCAACTTCAGTTTGGATGAGCTTCCGATAATTGAATCGGTTGTCATCACACAATGTACATTGCTTCTTAAGCTCAAAAAACGAAGTCGCAAGGTCTGGATGCAATACTTACAAATCTGTTGAAAGAGTTTAATGCATATGTTTATTATGCCAGTTTACAGGCAATTTTAAAGCATTGGTAACGCACCTCTTGGGCACCTTCCAAAACCTCGAAGGCACGAAAAACCTAAAACAGACTCCCTATGTTGCCGCCAGTATTTGTTTTTTTTTCAATTTTGTGTTTTGTCAATACTGGGCGAAATAGGGAGTTTGTTTCAAATGAAAAAAACCTAACTTCAAAGGTATGATACAAACGGGATATATGTACAGTTGTAAACTGAGTTGACACATCAGCAAGAGAAAATTTGCATATCGTTCAGGCACATTAGTTCGGGACGGGGAGGGCTGGCAAAATAACACAGTGTTCTCAGTCTTCCTTCAATGGTTGTCAGCAAAGTTGCGCGCTATCGGCTGAAGGGTTAGCAGATTGCGGGCTGCAACTTCAGCAGCATTATCTTTAGCATGAAGCCTGGCAGAATTCAAATTCCACGAACGCTATCAGAGTGAAAGACAGATTCGACCGAGTCAGCATCCAAAATTCGTGAAAGTTGTCCTAAATGCGGAAAAATAGTAATATCTCTCTTAAACATAGTGTAGCTTTGCTGGGTTTTAATACTTTTGCACAGCTTATTCCAGATTGATATGGCGTTTACTGAAAAGAATTGCCAGTACTTAACTGTGCGTGCCATTAATAAATAAATTTTATATTTTAGGCCCGAAGGGCCTCGTCATAGGAAGAAATAAAAACAGATCTTGATGACTGGCACGCCGAGAGTGCTCGAGATGCCTTATTGCACTGAGAGGATTAAAGGTTTGACCATTCAAAATTTAAATCAGTAAAAATAGACCCTTCTGCAATCTACGAAGCCACATGGGATCCAGCTTTATAAATTCGCACCTTTGTTGGTAGGCTAAGTTGCGGTGTTCCGTAGGAAAACTTTTCTAGTGAAGAAGTGCTGTACTGATTCTATTTTCTTTCGTTCACTAGTGCACAGAAGATTGAATAGGGGTGAGCAGTATTGAAGACTAGGTCTAACGTACATATTATTAAGGCTGGTTCTAACCTTTATAGTCTTGAAATTTCTATGTGCAAATCCGGTGATTAGGCCTGCTTTCGAGACTATCAAGGCACAGTGCTTTGAAAAAATGGAGACTATTGTAGTAGGATATGCCCAAATACTTGATAAGTCCTGGGACATTAAGTTCGTGGCCGTCAATGCTTAATTTCGGTTGATGATTGTCGCCAACAACCATAACGGAGCATTTGTGCCATGAAAGGTGAGGCGCCATGTGCAACACCACTGGGCGAAGGCCTGAAGACACTTTTTTATCAGCTCGAGCACGATGTTGCGATATGTCGGTTTATATCAATAAGCGAATTTTAAATCATCAGCGTACATGAAGGGTCTGCCATACTGAAAACAATCTGAAACGTCGTTGAAAAACAGGCAAAATAGGAGCGGACCCAATACACTACCCTGTATACCTCGACTCCTCACATGCGTGGGGTTGGAGATAACAGTGGAAATTTT
>JAYGXS010000003.1:11422778-11472978 GCA_036362985.1 Ligula intestinalis
ACACCCCCCCCCCCCCGAATTCGTTAATGCCTTGGTAACTTCTGAACTGAACCGACTCCAATGGTCATCTGCCCAACGCTCCGACCCCGACACCTCTGTCATTTATCGACACTTAGCCGAGGGCCGGTCGAAACCGCGAGAACAAGAAATATGCGGTTCCAGTGCAAATGCACGCCTCCTTCTAAACCAGTGGCCACATCTTCTGATGCAAGACGAAATACTTTTTCATCGCGACCCCGTTTCTCACCGTCTACGCCCCGTCGTCCCCAGTTGCCTTGTTGACCCTGTACTCACCCACATCCACTCAGACCTAGGGCACAGTGGACAACGACAAACTGAGTCCGCCATTCGTTCTCGCTTCTGGTGGCCACAGCTCCGGTCGTCCATCGTACGATTCTGCCAAAGCTGCCCCATCTGCGCCTCACCCAAATCTCCCAACCCCACCCTAAGAGCCCCGATGCAACCCATGACAACCGGTTACCCAGGAGTACGTATTGGTCTCGACATCGTGGGTCCCCTACCCATCTCCTTTCGAGGATACATATACATCCTCGTCATGGTCGATTACTTCACCAAATGGGTAGAAGCTGTAACCTTGAACAACCAAAAGGCCTCCGTGGCCAATGCGGTCACCCGCACATTGATCAGCCGTTGGGGCGCCTCCACTTCCTTCCATTTGGACTGCGGCAGCAATTTCGACTCCCTTCTTTTCAAGGACGTCTGCCAACTCCTCGACGTCCACAAGACCTGCACCACAACGTACCATCGCGAAGGCAACGGCCTCATCGAACGGACTAACCGCACGCTCCACAACCTCCTCCTCGCCTTCTCTTATGGCAACCACCCCCGCGATTGGGACGTTCAACTTCCGCTATGCCTTCTCGCCTACCGCGGCTCCACCCACTCATCGACCGGCTTCACACCCCATTACCTGTGGACCGGTCGACAGCTCCGACTCCCATCCGACCTTCGCTTTCCCCTCCCCGCACCCGACCACATCACCCTACACCCTTACGCTACTCGACTCCGGGAGGCCATCCGCGACACTCATAATATCGCCCGTCGCACACTCAGCACTGCCGCCCAACGCCAAAAAGAGTTCTTCGACCGACGTCGCGCCGGTACCTCCTTCCAAGTCGGCGACCTGGTCATGTACCGCCGCTGCTCCCGATCCCCTGACACCCCCACCAAGTTTCAATACTCATTGGTCGGCCCCTTCACGGTGATAGCCACCAAATCCCCTACCACATTCCTCCTCTGTGAGACCGAACACCCCTCCCGCCGTCCCTTCACCACCCATTTCAACAAACTCAAGCCATACCACGGACCTCTCCCTCCCCGTCCCCCAGAAACCCCCGTTCAACTAACCATCGTCCCACCCGACCAGGTTCCCCCCGTAGCCCTAGAGGTCACTATAGCTTCCCCCATAGTCGACACCAGCACTGAGGACAGTGCTAACCTTTAGGCGGGGGGCTGTGTAGCGCCCCCACCTGAACCATGTGTGTTTTGTCGGGCTAACCCGCGGAATTTTCAATTTTCAGGACTGGTCGCGCGATTGGCACCGCCGGCGGATACGATAAGTCAAACCTCTCTTTTGCCTTGCTCTTACATTCGCTGTTACAGTACATCTCATAATTTGTCAGTACGCACTATACCTCGCTAGCCTACCTTTTTTTCCTCCGCATTCTATCACACTCAGATAAACTATTTTGTTATACTCCTTCCATTGGTTTTTTTCCACCCCGTTTTTGTTATACGCCTGTTTCCAAGAGATTGTAGTGTTCTAATAAATTCTACTAACTCCGCCAATTGATTCCTAACGAGAAGAGTCAACGAGGAATGATTGAAGGTTTCGATGGTTCAGAATTTGCTCGCCTATTAAGTGAGGGATACGAAACCACCCCTCTCTTTCAGAATACACCCCCTTCGGTGAGTGTACGGACAGAGCCCTCCTCCACTGCGGGTACTCTCTATCCTATTGATTACCCACCGACAAATCCATTTTCGATCTCCTATCGACCCGCTACCGTTCATTCTACTCCGGTCAGTAACCCGCCTGCGACCTGTCCCTTCGATCTTCCGCCACCAGTCAGCTCGGCCGCTACACATCTACCGTATGCATGGGTCTGCTCGATACGGAGATTACAATCACTGTTCATTGGCAGGATTTCGATAATAAGATGGGACGTTGCAGATGTCTGAGGTGGGTCGAGGCAGCTGCGAAGCACCATCGTCATTCAAGTGTATCGGCAGAAGACACTCGGCCTTTCGTTTGTCGAATTTCTAAGTGAGATTGAGATTTAAATCATTAGTATTTATACTTCTGATACATTATAAGAGGAAACAATATATATTTTAGGATAGTTGAAGAGAAAATTATTTTCTTTCATAATAATTTTTTATAAACGTTTAGATTTTAGTAGAGGAATATTGGAATAGATAAATTGTTCTTAGTTTTTGTTTTGTATTTTTATTTAAGGATTGGAAAAGAAGGCAAGGCACAATTTTGCTTAAGCTTTGATTTTATCAGCGTTGGAAACCGTCGACTGGAAAGCTTCCAGCATTTGCCAGTTTTCTCCAAAGTGTTCGGGAACTCTCCTGGACCGTTAGATCCCTTTTGGTCCGAATTGGACGTCAAAGAACTGGTTAGCAAAGTGTCCTATTTTGTTCAAAAATATATGCTTCATGTCATTTGAGAAGAACTGCTTGGTCTTTCTTCTAAATTCGGCTAAACTGTGGCTTTTGCGAATATCGATGGGTAGGGCATTCCATATGATCGCATATCCTATGGTGTAGAAATTTGATCGCTGGGCCGTCCTAGCTTTAGCGTTATGAATTGTATGTTGGTTGTTTCTAGTGGGACGGGAACCATTTTGATTTTTTAACATATTATTGCTAAGGATGTTCTGATTATGTGTCACTTTAAATAGGAATGTTAAACCATTTTGGAGTCGCCTTTGCCAGAGGGGTTTAAGACCATATCTATTGTACATTATTGAATAGGAGTCTCAGGCGTCATCGCGTTTACACAGAACTCTGGTAAACCTTCGCTGGATTTTTTCTAGTTTCTGTCTGTCATCTGATGACATGGTACCGAAAAATATTGAGCAGTAATCTAGAATAGGTAAAACGTACATTTTGTAAAGTTTAGTCTTAAGTGTAATTAATGTGAAATTTTTACTTATGAAGCCACATAGTCGATTGGCTTTTGGTGCGATTTGTTTAACATGTGGGGATAAGTCAAGAGTATTAGAATAGCTAAGACCTAAATCTTTTAAAGATGTTAGCTCTTTTATTTCTTGACCACTAAACATTATGGGGGGAAGTTTTAGTGGTCCAAAAATCATGAGATGACATTGTGTTGGTGAAAACGGCATTTGCCACTGAACACTCCAGTCGTTTAGTTTTTGAAGGTCTAATTCAATTGTTCTATGCACACTACTTATCGAATTTTTGTTATAGGCATATGCGAGTTTTAAGTCATCTGCATATAAAAATGTTTTGCCAGATGTTGATATCGTGGATAACTCATGAATGTAAATGAGAAATAAGAGGGGACCTAGGATAGTGCCTTGAAAGACACCACTGCTTATATGAGTTGGTTCTGATACTATATTTCGAAGTTGTACTACTTGAAATCGGTTTTGAAGATAGGATTTGAGGATATCAAGGAGGGGGGCCGAAACCCGTGACTCACTAGCTTCACGATCAGTCTTTTATGGGGAACTTTGTCAAAGGCTTTTTTTAGATCAAAGTAAATTGTAGCTACCGTGTTCCCATCATCTCGATTTCTGGAGACGAATTCCAAGAAAGTGAGATGGCAGGACTGACATGACTTTTTAGGTAAAAAGGCATGTTGAGAGGGAGGTATGAGATTTACATTCGTCAGATGGTCTAACATTTGGTTATAAATTATTTTTTCTAAGATTTTTGCTAAAACTGATGTGCGGTGAACACCACGATAATTTTGGGCATTGGACCGATTTCCGTTTTTGTAAATTGGGGTGATACATGATTTTTTCCAGATTTTTGGATAAGTACCATTTGACTGCAGTAACGAGAAAAGGTTAGACAGAAGTATTGGGGCATATGTCATATGTCTCAGTATGCAAGGAGGTATTCTATCCGTTCCATATGATGTGGAATTGGACAGTTGGCGGATAGCTTTCTCTACAGTTTCTTCGTTAAACAATATCTCTTTTAATACTAGTGCCGTCATTTCTGTTGGTTGGGGGATTGGTTCTTCCTCGACTGAATAGTTGGTTGAGAAATACTCGTTGAAAAGATTTGCTATTTGGTTGTCATTTGTTATTACTATTCCTTGGTCATCAAGCATGATTTGGGGGCCTTGTTTTTGATGATTATTTATTTGTTTCCTGAAGATTAGGGCTGTCCCTTCTGGGGACTCGATTGCCCGATGTTCTGCTGCTATCGTCTTATTTGTTTCAATGTTCTGGGCTAACTCGTGAATCTCTGTAATGCGTCTGAGCGTAGATAGATAACTAATATATGGGTCGTGGAGTTGTTTTTTAAGTTTTTTTTAGCCGTTTGGAAAGGAAGTTTGGGATTAGTGATTTCTTACATGGAGATCTCTCGTCAATTAGGGTATCTCGAATTAAATTAAGGGTGGCATATAATATGTTTACAGCTTCTAGAGGGGATGCTGTTAGGAGGAAGGAGCTCCAATCCAATGACCTAATGTAGTTATTCATAGACTCAATGTCAAGATTTTTGGGGTTTATCGAAATGTAACTAGGATCAGGTCTTATTTTAATGTTAAGAGGGAGCACTGCTATTATTGTCTTATGATCACTATCAAAGGTTAAGCTGTCGTAGTGCGTATATAAGGGCCAGATATCATTGGTTAGAATAACATCAAGTACATATATGGAAAACAATTTAACCTAAACATAACCACCTCAGATACCAGGAGGACTCTTTTGAAAGTCCAAAAGTTGTGTGTTTGGGAAGGAGACGGATAACAAGGACTTGATATCTTCAGAAGTTAAGTGTTTACGTAATTTGACTTTAAAAACTGCTAAGTTAGACCACAGCCTAATTTCGAGGGGAATATTTTTCCAGAGAAAGGCATATTGAGAGGCAAAAAGCGAGAATGGTTCAATGTGGAGCTAAAAAGGGTGCAATAATCCTGGAGTAATTACGAGTGGCATACGATCTATCTACGGGAATAAGATCGTCGATTCGTGGAAGGTTAGGGGTAGAGGTAACGTGAAAAAGGAAGCAGAGGCCCGATTCAAGTCTTCTGACCCAAAGAAATGTCATGTTTGCTAACTGACATCTCTCCGTATAATAAATAGTGGATCGAGGAAGAGCGAATATTTTGCAAGTAAACACCCTCTGTATACTTTCAACCTTACTATGGTCAGAAGCATTCATTAGACCAAAGAGGGGACAGCAGTATTTTAGGATGGGTAGAACATACATGCGATAAAGTTTTAACTTTGTTTCCAGCAGGGAGAAATTATGTGATATAAAACCACATATCTGTGCAGCCTTCGCAGATATTCGATCCGCATGAGGTGACAATGCTAGTTTATTTGTGTAGCTTAGACCTAAGTCTTTTATGGTGGATAGTTCTAAAAGTGGAGTATATTGAAAGACTAGTGGACGAGGAAGCTTGGTGGGACCGAAACACATGAAACTACACTTAGATGGAGAGAAGTCCATCTGCCAGGTAGCACTCCTACGTGAGAGTGTAAGATGGTCCGCATTTATTTCATCGACGCATATATTGGCTGTGTCCTCAGAAAATGAGTATATGCATTTGAGGTCGTCTGCATAAATGAGATTGTGTGAATTTTTTAGGACAATCGAAATTTCGTTTATGTATAGAATGAAGAGTAAGGGACCCAAGACAGTGCCTTGAAAAACGCCACGCGTGATCAGCTGAGCAGTGGAGTAACTATTACCTTCTAAGACCTTCTGGCTGCAGTTAGACAAGTAGGAACCGATGAAGTCGAGGAGAGGGGTCGGATGCCAATGGCTTCCAATTTTACCAGAAGCCGTCTGTGTGGTACCTTGTCAAACGATTTGCTCAGGTCAAAGTAGAAAACAACTATGGATTGCCGCTTATTACGGAGGGAGGTGACGTAGTTAAGACAAGTCAAGTTACACGTCTCGCATGATCGTCGGAGTAGAAAACCATGCTGCGAGTCGCTTAAAAGCTTTTTTCTAAGCAAAAATCGAGAATTTGATTTAAAATGATCTTTTCCAGAAGTTTGGTTAGTGCTGGGGTTTTATGAACAGTGCGGTAGTTATTTATGTCCGTACGAGATCCTGACTTAAAGACTGGAAGAATAATGGATGTCTTCCAAGTGTCAGGAAAGAAACCATTTGAGAGATAGACTGAATAATGGGAAGCTTTTTTCGGTTGTGATTCATACTCGATGCTATTTAACTTGCTGTATCCTTCTTTCTATTCGTCAGAGCTACACCCATGTTGCTATTTGAAATATTTACCGTCTGGCATAAGTTCCATTTATAACTCCCCACTGAATATGTGTGCAATTTTACGCAGACTTTTGCAATAATTTTTCATACCAGCGTGAAGTTCATTGATTTTTACTGAAGCACATGGATTTTGTCTTTTCAAATTTGACACAGCTGAACTCAGCCACACGCTTTTGTATTATTGAAGTAATTTTGTGTGATTTCCATATTTCTTAAATATTCAACATGGCACGTGCGATTTGAGATCATAAAAGTCAACTATGATTCAAAAGTACTTGATATCTAAAATACAATAAAACACAGTAAAAGTTAAATGTTGAAAGGACCATGAGATCAGTAGGCACATGTTGGCTGGATCTCAAAACCTTTTGTGCCCACACGTCTAATGTGGTTATGGATTCTGAACTCCCAAGAAAATTATTGTCTATTGGAATAGACTGAAAGAACCATGAATAAGAGGATCTAGCAGCATTAATCAATGGAATTTCCTATCAACTTTTAAAGAATACCATTAAAACAGGCAGAGCCCCCAATTTGAGTCTCCAAAACCTAGTTTAATGCGAAAATCACACATACCAATCCATGCAATTCAGTCAAACATCGTTATGACTTTAGTTGCTATGCTGGCGTTATTTCATCCACCACCTTGACCTTGAGCTCGGCTGGATACAAATATAATTTCTGTTCTCCAACGTGGACTATTTGAATTCTGATACCATTTCGCCAGTACTGTTTTGGATATTATTGCTTCAGTTGTACGTGCAAAAGTATTTTCTGCAAATCCTGAATTGTGTTTTTGTGTCCTACTTCATCAGAAGACGGAATAAAAGTGTAATTTGTTGCTCAAGTTATTGAAATAAAGTCGCAGCCTGCAACCAAAGCAAGTCAAAAGAGCCTAAAAACCACAAGTGACTAGGACCTCCAGCATGCTTGAAGGTCAGCAGTTATTCAGGACCTCGAAGATCTACAAACGGCTGAGTCGTACCTGAATATCCTGCATATTGTTTGTGCATATTTTTAAGTACTTTAAAGCAATAAGGCGTATTTTTTACTCAGTCTGCTTCAAATATTTACAATACTGCACTCACCGTCGGAAGATTTTCGTTATTTTGAATATCAGTCAACACACTACGTCATAGTCGCAAAGGCAAATTGAGCATTTTGAATTTAATCGTTTCGCTTGCAACCTTTAGTGGAATAAGAAACTATTTTCCTCGATAATTCTACAAAACTGTCAGCGGGAGTGGAAATCGGATTGAGGACGCCACGGGTTGAAGTCGGACGGCTAACCGAAAGAGCTATAGAAGCATACAGCAGTGAGGATCAAATTCGTTTATCAACTACAAAAAGTGGTCGCGAAGTTTTTTGAAAATTGCTCCCAAAAAACGGACAAAAAGCCTCAATTGTTTAAAAGGGGGAACTTTTAAAGATGAGGCCTGCACATAATGTTTTACGCTTCATCACAAATTTGCAAACCATGAGAAGGGGCTTCATAGTTTAAAAACAAAGATAGAGGAATTGAAGAAATCTCTTTGCTTTCTCCTTAAAGATTATAAAACAACGATACCTGAATTTGAGAGTAGCAAGCAGAGGAGAGTGAGGAAAGTGAACAGACACCGTCAATCCGGCCGCGAAATGTGTAGCTTCCACCTCCAATGCCCTTGATACTGTGCGAAATAACACACCCACCAAACAACACGCTCAAAACCGAGAAGAAGATTGTACAACTCTTCTGCCCTTGATCACACTGATCTTTGAGCAGGCTAAGAAGCTCTCCAAAGAAAAGCATATAGCCGATGAGGCCCACTTCGCTGGAAATCCTTCCCTTAATGTTGCGAAACTCTTTTCGCGTACAGTAAAAGCGCAGAGGAAAACGCAACACCCCATACTTCAAGATGATTTAGGAAACCCCATAACTGACGCTAAGTTGACCGCCGATAGCTTCAATGCGTTCCTATCCAAAACGTTTAGTGAAAGCTCGTTCACTGCACCTCCGGCTATCCGGGCTTCGACGGGTGCCGGACTTGAAACCATGAGTTTTACCCTCTGGGACGTGACTGTAGCCATTCGTCGTTATCGTCAATCTTATAGTCCAGGACCAGATGGCGTCCCAGTTAGCCTTCTAAAAGCTGAAGCGAATGATATCTTTCCGTCTATTCTTTGTAAGGTATTTAATCTTGCTCTTAAGAGCGAAACTTTTCCTTCGTTGTAGAAGGAATAGCATAAAATACCTCTGCTCCAGAATATGGTTTTCGTCAACCGCCCAGACATTGTTATGATAACTGAGACATGGGCATTGGCCTCGGTAGCTAACTCAGAACTCTCTGTTCTAGGCTATGAATGCGTTCGGAACGATCGAAACAATGGCCATGGCGGAGGAAGCTGCATCTATAGAAAGCAGCCATTTGCATTTCTCCCGTTGGACTATCCACAATTCACAGTGGTGGAGGAGAGCTGCTGGCTACGAGTTGTTCTAAAAAACAAATACTCCTTACTTGTTGGCTGTGTTTATCGCCCACCCTGATGCCAATGTGGACTACGATTTTTGTCTCTCGCAGGCATTTCATGCCGCAGCTGACTTGAATCTTAAGTATTGCTTGATTACAGGTGATTTTAACCTTCCTGACGTCCAATGGTTTCCACCATCCGGTCCTTCAAAGTTCGAGAACTTACTTGAAGCAATAGATATCGGTATGTGGGATCAGGTAGTCGATTTTCCCACTTGAGGAGCCAACATACTCGACCTAATTTTTTTTAGGGGATGCGAACCACTTTCAGTGTCATCCTTAGACGCACTTGGGAGTTCAGACTATCTTACAGTTGTTAGTGAACTAGAACTGGAGGCGGATAAAACATTTTCCCGATCAGCAAACACGGCTGACCTACTGTCACATCTAAACGCTCTCGACTGGTCTGAATTTTTCCAATGTTTGGATGTAAATGTTTGTACCGATGCACTGTACAAAGTGTTGGATCCACTCATCCTCCACTTTATCCCCCATAAGAAAGTAGTACATGTCAAGGATGAAGTTTACCTTCTTCTGTCTTTCCGACTTTCCGTTGGTGGCGGAACTACGGGGAAGAGAGAGCTGGAGAGAGCAATCTGGCTATCTTCAGGGACCAAATAATAGAGAAGACTACCATAGTACCCTGGAAGCAGCCAATACTGATGACGGCTGCGGTCCAGTAGTACAAGCAAACTCGCGGCCAAACGAATTGGACATTGAGGTGTCTCGTCGACTAAAATTTCTGTATACAAGTGCTCAGAGTCTATTCTCGAAGTTTGATTACCTTCAAATACAGGTAGCCGATGAGTCCCCTGATGTTATATCAATAACAGAAACATGGCTGTCACAGTGCATAACTGATTCCGAAGTGGCGCTTTCTGGATACCAGTTGTTTAGACGAGAGCGAGTGGAACGCCTGGGTGGAGGAGTTGTTACGTATTTAAAGAAAGAATTAAGTGTTTGCGAGAGGCCTGAAATGATTATTCATGGTATGGAGGTTATTTGGCTGACAGTCAAGTCACGGGGTTGTGAACGTGTACCGACCACCGCGGACAGACACTGATACAGATGCGTGCTTACTGGTGTGCATAAAGGAGATAGGAAGTTGACCTGATGTTGTACTCATGGGTGACTTCAATGCACCCAGCATAAGTTGGAACGATTTGCGGGCGAATTGTTCTAAAAATGCCTTTGATCACCATCTTGTAAAAACAACACTCGAGGCTCTTCTTACACAACACGTCCTTGATTCAACTAGAGCACGCGGAGGGCAACAGGTTCGTTGTTTAGACCGAGTCTTCACCAAGCATTCCGACAGTATATAGGAGGTATGCTACCTACCTCCACTAGGTCGAAGTGAACGCGCTGTACTTTCCTGGGACTTCAAAGTAGGGGCTAGCAAAGTGGCTATTTCGGCGTCTCAAATTTCTGACCGCTTATTCGGAGAACACGGTCCGCTCGTCAACACAGTTCTTGGAGAAACTTAAAGGGGTAAGTCTCTTGCCAAGTGATATCATTGTTTCCTTCGATGTCACGTCTCTTTTTACTCCTATCCATCAGGATCTGGCAATCGAGACGGTCGAACTACTCCGACGAGAAAAATACGATGAGACAGAGAATCGCTTGGGACACGCGGAAATCCTACAGCTCCTGAAGTTCTGTCTCAGGACGTACTTCACGTTTGACGGAACGATCTACGGGCAGGTGAAGGGGACACCGATGGGTTCACCGACTTCGGGACTCATAACCGAGGTGGTCCTGCGGCGGCTGGATTCGCTGGTTTTCCAACACCACAGACCGAAATTCTGGACTCGGTATGTGGATGACTCCTTCGTCGTCATCGAACGGGATCAGGTGCTCACGTTCAAGGAAAGTCTCAACAGCATCTTCCCGGACATCCAATTTACGATGGAGGAAGAATAGAACAACCAGCTGGCTTTTCTTGATGTCGAAAAGATTGTGGTGGTCTGAAGACTAAAGTATTCAGGAAAGTGACAAACACGATGCATGTACTGAATTACAACAGCAACCACCCAATCAGCCGCAAACGCAGTTGCGTAAAACACTCTATCGGCGTGTTGAGACGCACTGCAGCGAAGAAGAAGACAAAGTTGCTGAGGTAGAATACTTCCGATGGGTGTTCAGAGAAAATGTCTACCCGCGCAACTTCGTCAACTGGTGCTTGCACAAACGAGCTGGCCAACAAAAGCGCACCGACCCCAAGATTTGGCGTTCGATTCCATATGTCAAAAACGTATCGGAAGCAGTCGGTCCCCTTCTCGCACCACTTGGAGTTGGAGTCGCACACAGGCCGGAGGCAACCATAAAGCGTCAGATAATGAATCCGAAAGACCCACTGCCACGGCAAGAAACATCTGGGGTCGTCTACAGGATCTGGTGCAGTTGCGGTCAAAGCAACTATGTCGGAGAAACTGGCAGACTTCTCAGGACGCGAATTGCCGAAGACGTGGCTGCAGTGCGGCGAAATGATGCCAAATCTCAAGTTGCGGCTCATTCGACGAGAACTGGCCACACCTTCAAATTTAATGAGGCCGAAATTCTCACAAGAGGTGAAAATCGGGTGAGCTGAGAACAACTTGAGTCATGGTTCACGGGCCCCAATCCATAAACAAGTGCAACGATTTGCCCAATCCATATTCAATCCTGAGATTCAACTTGGCCAAAGCAAGCCGTCACTTGAGGAACGGGCAGGCCACCGCCTCGTCGTACGCCAACACCGGGAAGCCAGATGGAAGAGCAATCACCATGCTCGAGCTCACCACCCGTGACGAAAGTTCAACAGGTCAGAGCCCGCGTGCCGTTCAACAAGCAGTCCACGCACAAGAAGGCAGTTAATGTTAATTGTCGCTGTATGCTTGAATGGAGAAGATAATCAAGAAGCAATTGATGATATATTGTGAAACTCACAATATTTTGTCGAATGCATAATATGGCTTACGTAGGGGTAGGTCATGTGTTTTAAACTTGGTTTATACGATGCAAAGCTGGACAAGGTCAAGTGATGCAAGAGAAACCGTACATGCAGCCCACATTGATTTCCAGAAGGCCTTCGACAGTGTTCCACACCAACGTCTCCTGCATAAGTTGAGACTGATAGGTATCGGAGGCAGACTTCTTACGGTGTGTGTAGGATGACAACAATTAAGGCCGGCAGTCATCGAGAGTGGAGTCCCTCAAGGTTCAGTACTCGGACCCACTTCTTTCTCTTGTTCGTTAATGATTGTGTACAGAAATTGGACTGCGAGTGTGCCATGCTTGCAGATGATGTTAAAATATGGAAGGTCATCAAATGTGCTTCCGATGAAGATAAATTCCAGGAAAATCTTTGTCGATTAAATGATTGGTCAGATAGATAGCTGCTGTCTTTAAATTCGAACAAATACACTCTGCTGCGCCTGGGAAATCGAAATTCGGTCCCTGATGCGTGACCCTACCATCTGAACGGAATCCCTTTCCAAGAAGCAGAAATACAGAAAGATCTTGGCATCTAGATGACAGACAACCTGAAACCTTCTACACAATGTTGTAAGGCCGCTAAAACTGCAACTTCAATGTTGTACGCCATCAAGCGGGCATTCACGGTTTTTGATGAAGACTGTTTCTCGAAAATCTTCGGTTCTTTCATCAGGCCACATCTTGAATACGCGATTCAAGCCTGGAACCGTGGATGCGGCAGGATTATAATGTGCTTGAAAGCGTGCAGCGGCGGGCCACAAAATTAGTAAGAGGCCAAGGTTCACTACCATATGGGATCCGCCTACATAATCTTAATCTTTATTCCCTGAGTTATAGGCAGTTGATACAAACCTTCCGTATTGTGCTTGGCTTGGACTGCGCTCTCATGTGTGAAGATTACTTCCAACTCGCTACTACAACTAATCTCCGGGGATATCACTTCAAACTCTATGTGCCCCAAGGACGATTGGACGTGAGGAAGTATTTTTCTCTAATCGGGTCATGGACCCATGGAATAACCTGCCCGAGGCGATTTCTATGTCTCAATATGTGAAGACATTAAAACACCAACTTGATATACATATGCTGCAGCACAACGGGAACTATGTGACAAATTAGCCTGGAAACACCACTGCACCAAGTGACGGTCTATATTTTCCTGACTAAAAACTTGCAAGCACTGCTTATAACTCTTAAGATTTTGATGTGACAAAAAGGAAGTTCAGAGGCACAAGCCTATTTTTCCCTCAAATATACTGACTGACTGACTGACTGACTGACTGACTGACTGACTGACTGACGTCTAAAGTACTGTTGTAAGCCGGAGATCCAAACTAGTATCTCAAACCCCATCACAAACCTAGAAGTTTCCATTGTTTATCAATGCTTCTATCCCCGAATGCGTTTTCTTTGGCTTGCACTCACGACATTTGTCGTTTCTCCGTCAATTGATCTCCAATTATGTCCAACTACTACGTTCCCACGCGAAATAAAATGTGTCCGTAATTTCACCATCCTATATTATTTCTGTTCGTGTAAGGGCTTGCGGTCGCAAAATTAACCTCAGTTTGGCACAAATTATATTTTGTACCTCGCTTAGTTTCTGGTAATAACCATTTCGACTACATAATATTGATGAAAGAAGCGTTTTACTGTGCTTAAATTAGTGGTGTGAAACCAAATAAGACACCTATAGCAGACCAGGAAAGTGGATTGTGTTGTTTGAACGTAATGGCACTGTTCGCGTGCTGATCTGGGACGTAGATGGTGTAACTCTGTAACGATACCACGAAATGGAATGGGTTCGTTCTACTGAGACGAGACTTGTTTACGCGCGAACCTGGGATGAAGATGTAAAGCTCGCGGGTTAGTTGGAATATCCGGTGCCCCTTCCTTTCAACTGCCGATCCTTCCCGCAGCTCCAGCTCATTAATGAGCTTTAAAAGGAGTTCTATAACAGGCCCTCATTGTGTCTGTCTCCAACTGGCTCTCATTGTGCCCCCACAGCTGGCTGCAGCATGCCCTATCAACGACTCCGGCTTCCAATCCTTTACCTGCAGTTGCAACATGCTCTGCGCTCCCCATCGGTTATATAGCTAAATTGACAGTATCCCCCTGCATCCAAACGCCGTAACTTCTCCTTCTGTACACCCCTTGGCCCACTAGATATTCTCCCCTCATTGTTCTTAGTACAGGCTTAACCTCCTCCTCAATCTTACCGTCTTTTATCGTGTGCGTGAGTTAAAACGACGTTAACACTTTCGTTCAGTCCTGACTAAGACCGTATTTACCACCGGCATTCGACGTTTCTTAGTGTATACCGGCTCCTCTACAACCTCGACCCCACAGGATCATCACAACTCTCGTGTTAGCGAAATTAGCCGGTGGTAAATGCGGTCTAAGTCGGGCTGAACGAAATTGTCAAATTTGTCATAACGCATACACACGGTAGAAGACGGTAAGACGGATGAGAAAGGTAGATATGTACTAGGAACAATATGGGGAGAAAATTTATGGGGAAGGGAGTGTACATAAGGACAAGTTACGGCGTCTGGATGCAGGGCGATACTGTCAATTTAGTTATATAACCGTTGGGGAGCGCAGAGCATGTTGCAACTGCAGGTAAAGGATTGGAAGCCGGAGTCGTTGGTAGGGCATGCTGCAGCCAGCTGTGGGGAGGCACGATGAGAGCCAGTTGGAGACAGACACAATGAGGGCCTGTTATAGAACGCCTTTTAAAGCTCATTCTGGAGTTGCGGGAAGGATCGGCAGTTAAAAGGAAGGGGCACCGGCCATTCTAACTAACCCGCGAGCTTTACATCTTCATTTCAGGTTCGCGCGCGTACAGTGTCACCACGTTCAAACAATCCAATTCACTTTTCTGGTCTGCTACACCTACTGATAGAGAACGTTTTCTGAAGGATTTAGTAAAGTTATTCCATCCATTTTCGGGGAATCTCCCAATAAATGCCGTGGGCGATCCGATAGATTTGAAACCAAATGATGCAGATGTTTTATTAGATCCAGGACTTTTGCGCTGCCGATACGCGTGCTTCTGGCCAATTTGTCGCCTCCCTTCTGTCTATCGTCCTGCGGTTCCATGGGCTGCTCTTTTACTGTCTTTAACCCTAATCGATCACTTATTCCAGCTGCGCGTTCGACCGTCGCTACAAATGGCTGACAGCACTGTCTAATAATGGATCCCAAAGATGAGCATCCCCAATAAAAGCCCGTTGCTTCTGAACTTGGGGCATCGGATCTATCCATGAGTACGTCGTATATACATCCGAAAACTGAGCACGAACCAGACCTCGTCTGCCCCGCTCTTCTATCTCCTAACCCAATTCATCCCGGGGAAGATTATATCGTATGGACATTCTGTGCCCAAAATTTTTCTCCGTGGCCTCCCTCGCAAATACGCCAGCTGTTACCTAATCTCTCTATTAAAAGACTTGGCCTTGTGACAGTTGATGAACACGGGAATATCTCTGGATGCCCCTGTCGCCGAACTGTTCAAAACTCTAAACGACCTCTTCGATAATGGACAGACACTGACCTTGGCATTAAAAGCGTTTTGGAGTTGGCGGCAACTGGCAACAAAGTCGGTTCATGCCTACATTGGAAACCTGCGAGAGCTGGTTATGAGGACCTTTCCGGTTACATCTCCCGCCTTGCGCGAGGATGATATCCGGAAAAGGTTCATGTTCGGTGTTCGGAATCCAGATTTGTACAGGCGCCTAACTAAAGGTGTCGGATGTCGCATGCGGGTACCAGGTTGCCGATGTAGCTGAAAGGCACTTTACCTCTGCCCACACTTTTTCGTTGTCGGAACCAATTCTGTCGAACTCTTGACCGTAATCTTTCCCCAGGCTGCCGCCGTTAGATCTCCTCAGCCACCTACCTTCACTGTGGCCGTTTTGGCAGATGTACGCAGCACTGCAGACAAAAGACCCCAGTTTGCCCTGAACCATATTCTGGTAGGTCCGTTTTTAATACTTCCAGTCTTCCGTTCCTGATTGTGCTCATCCAGAAATTTTTCCCACATCTCGCTCTTTCCGTGACTCTTAGTAGCCGAAGGGTGTTCTCATTGAGTACGGGAGCCTCTTGATCACTAGTTTTTCCTCGAAATTTCGTTTGGTTAATCATAGACCCATACAATCCCTCCAACTAACGGGTCTGTTCTCACACAGAGCACACGTTTATACGTGCACGTATCGGATGGAATGAAATCCTGGGTATGCATTTGTTTTTTAGCCGTCACCACGCATCCATTGAGCTATCTTTCGCGTAATCCGTCTCACACGGAATTTGTTTCGGCCATTAATGACGGACCGTGCTGAGTTCCTCTAACCTCTAGGTCTGATATTAGTGAGCCGTCACAGCAAACGCTTGTTCGCCTCCTCGAATAGTTTTCTACCCATTTCGATGTCAACAGCTGATCAGTAGCGCCTGCTCATGTCTTATAGCACTTTCTTGACATGGGTACCCTAGACTAACCCGTCAGCTGCCTCAGCGCATTCCAGTGTTTTATCAGAGAGACCTTGAGATGCTTCAAGATATGTTGGATAAGCGCGTTATTCGGTGATTGTCCTATAACTGGGCGTCGTCTATTTTCCTCGTTAAGAACAAGGACGGCACTATTGGCCTGCGTGTTGACTATCACAGATTGAAATTCCGTTGCTACATGTGAGTCATTTCCACTGCCTCGCATCGATAACACCATTGATGCGATTTTGGGGTCGGTGTGTTTCTCTAGATTGGACCTTGCGTCTGTATACTGGCAAATTGACTTTTATCCGGCTAGCCGCGCGAATACGACCTTCGTAGTACCTTCTGCCTTTTGGCCTGGCGAACGCGCCGACCACGTTTTAAAGTCTAACCAAAACCGTATTAGGCGACGTAACACCAAAGGGCTGCTTGATATACTTCGAAGGTATTATTGTCCATAACAATCTATAGAAAATCCCAATGCGAATTTACGAAAGGTTTTATTACGGCTAAAAAGGCTGGCCTCGTGTTAGGGGCAGGCGAATGTAAGCTTTCACATAAGCAGACGTAATTCCTCGGATAGGTTCCATCAACTTCGGGTATGCATTCAGGTCCGAACACGATTTTTAGCATATTCCAGTAGCCGAAGTGCGTTCGGGAGTTCGCTGGTATCTTTTCGAAATTAATTATACCGAGAGCGCTAGTACATGACACGATAAATTACATTCATAGCCAATTCGGACATGTAGTCAAAAACTCAAGAAGGAACCAGCTGTTCGCAGGCGCTCCCGGTGGTCTACAGAGCGTTGAGGTATCATGTCCTACTGTCATGACGGTTTAATGTGTGCTCAGGCAAAGTTCCCGATCCCATACTAAATCGCGGTCAAAACCTCTTGTTGTGGACGGGCCCAACCGTAGGATCGTTTTAGACATAATGGACCACTGTCGACTACGCATCGTGGTAACCGGTTCGTATTATTTATAATCGACTACTTTTCTAAGTGGGGCGAGACAACACCGTTGCAAAAACAAGACGCGAAATCAGTAGTAACAGCCATTATCACCTATAGGATTAACTGCTATGAGTCACCCACAAAAGTACACTCAAACCAAGCCATGGCGTTTGAAAACCACCTCTTGGCCCAGCTGTGTTCTCTGCTCCAGATAAAAAAGACCGGCACCACTCCGTACCACCCAAAGAAGAATGGGCTGATCCAGCGAACTAACAGAACCATTAAGAGAACCCTCTTTACACTCGTCAACAATGCGTTCGCAGATAGCTGGGACTAGCGCCTGTCCAAAAGTCCGTTAGCATGTCGAGCCGCCGTCCCCGGATCGACCGGCTTTTACCCGAAATTCCTTCAACTTGTTCATGACTTGCAATATCCGGCAGATATAAACTCTCAGCTAATGCCCACAGAGAACATAAGTGTGGGGAAATAAACACGAGTTCCTGAGGGAGGTCTCGTTGTAGCTCACAGACTATTTGCTGCTAACTCAGACGGCGCAGCAACACCAGCGAACTTGATACGGCCGACACAGCCATTTCGGCGATTCTGTGGTACCGTTTAGTCCACGACCATCTATCGGGGCAGCTAATTAGTTAGGCCCGTACATTATCGTCTGCCAATACTATAGACCTTCGCGATCCGCCGGGGCCCTCTACCGACGTCATCACCGTATCCTATAATCAGGCCAAGCTGATGTCCTATTTTGCACCAACTTCTGGTCCTTCTTTTTTTCCTAGTTGAATTTAATACCTTGAACCCCTTAAAAACGGTTTAAAAACACTGTAGACAGTGTTTACTATGAAGAAAGAAGAACTTAACGATGCAACAAGTTTTCTATTTATTCCTTTGCTTTCTTTTGTAGGGAAGCCACCATTAAACGCCCAAGCCGACCTGACGGAAGGGAAACCGAACGAACTGGATATTTGAACCGATACAGGACTACAATGAAGAATGCGCGATTATTGGAACAGCATTTGTATCTGTATCATACAGGAGGCCATATTCAGAGACAATGAGTGTGCAGCAAGAATTGACCTGCGTTTCTGTGCGGCTACGAGAAAAGGAGGGCGGCAGGGCGTTGCATTGATGATAACGTTGAGTCAAAGCCCACTTCAGCTTACCTCGTCGTCACGGCTCGCATATTCACTCTCATTCGTTAGGTCCAGGAATTTTATGCGGGTGTTTTGAATGATCGATTGCTAATAAACGTGTTTCTGGCCAATTTGTCGCCTTCTTACTGTCACTCGTCCTAGTGTCCTGTCTGATGTTCTTTTTATTGTCGATAGCCCTGACCGATCGCTAAGCCCCGCTAGACCCTCGTCTGCCCAACTGCAGCATTTTAACGAACCGCTGTTTAAGCAGATTAAAGTACTGTTGACGTAGACTCAGACTGGAGACGGTGTGATCGAGTGTCCGTTTTTCTTTTCCATCCAAGGGGAATACTTAACAGGAGCATTACACTAAATATCCCCATACGAGTGTCATAGGAGAAGGTATTAGCAATGTATGAAAACGATACCCATAGTAATGAACGTGTAAATAAGTAAGAATGGTACAATACTATAAAGAAAAAGTATGTTGCCTGTATAGTTGATTAATCTGGGATGGAGGGTGTTCCTCATGTCAGTTCGATCACCGGTGGAAGGTGCAGAGTTGTAGGTCACTTTTAAGTGCTAAATTTGCACAGGGATACTTGCGGTGAACGACTATTGCAGGGAACGGGGTCAACGGTTGTACGAAACGTAGGTATCGGCACTGGATCGCACCGTCCTTGTAATGAGTGCGACGAAAGTACTTCGACCCGCGTAATTAAGTCAGTCAGGTTCGTTATGCGTTACAGCTTGAAACTTGTCGCGGTGTCTGTTTTTCAAATGGGGTAATAGTAGGCGTCTGGTATGTAACTAGGGTTACCAGATCTGAATTCCCAATGTTCACACTCCCTACTGGGCTCAAATGGCCATTCGCCGTTGGTCTACGGAAATTATTTATGTTTCGCCAGAATCCCCCATTCTCTATATTTACCGAAGGTCCCACCGCCTAGCTTTAGGTGCCGTTCCCTTGCAGTAGTTGCGCTTCGCTCTCCTGGAACCTATGAGTTCGAACCTGGACCTATATGCTCATTAACTTACGTCCTTATAAATAGCGTTCATAAATACACGCTTTTTTTAGGCCAGGCATGAACTTTTTCGTTTTAAGTTCATCCGTTTCGGTAGTCCCTGAAAGTCAGACTTTTAATAACAACGTTGGCCCCCATTCTCTTATTGGATGACTCGGATTCTTCCGCTTGATGATTTTTTCATTGGAAAAATTTTCAACCTTTCGGCTTTCGTCGTCTGTCATATCGAATATAGTAAGCTGTCGGTGTTGCTGCTACCAGTGTGAAAGGAATATTGCCGTGCACAATTTACTCGCCGCCCACAACCTATACCACTGGCCCCTGGTAAACCTAGTTTATTGTTGACTCCGACCTTCACGGGCCGCTAGCCCATATACACTCCACCTCTATTGATCCAGGTATTTTTTTGTCCCATATTACGACTGTGCATGTACTCAGATGGAGAATTACCTTTATTAGATCAGCACTTAGCTGAAATTCTACCAGTAGCATGTGTGAGTGACCGTCCCATCTTTTTCTTCGTTTTCTTTTAGAAAAACACATATTCTCTTCGCAAAACAGGGGCCTAACGTGTTCTGGCCTGATCATTTTTTAAAAAAAGAAGCCTTTCTACCACTGCGAATCTGGCCTAATGTCCAGATTCACAAAAGTGTCAAAATTATTACGCCAGGCCACGCCAATCCTTGCAGAACACGAAAAAGGCCTTCTATCGCACAAAGTAGGTGTCTTTTGCCCACACTTTTCATGTTCACTCAGTTGCTCATGCATAATGGCATTCTAGCGACCTCTTCGCCAGGCATCTTTGTCCTCTCACCGGTGGCTTTGAGGGCAGTCGAAAAATTGAGCTCTTTCATCTCGCACAGAATGACCGATATCGGCGGCCAGAAGTGCCTCTTTCCAACGCTGGGCGTGTCAGACCTTTGGTCGCGTTCAGGTACGTCTCTCCTGTGCGTCATTCTGCCCTCTGCGTCTCTGTAGGTCGATGGCAGCGTTTTGGCAATGAAATGTTTACCCTAAAGGACAGGAATGGCAGCTCATTTTGCCTCCAGCCCGTAAATACCTAGGTTGTGTTTTGATTTTTACACACAGACGTATAAAGACACACGAAGAGGAGGTTTGCTGTTTTGTCCGCAAGTTGGGACTACCGCGCAGCGCTCTGCCTTTGCTCATATTTCAGGTATTTGAAATTTCCATCACCGCCGCTACTTGTAGATTTCCGCAAAATACAGAGATGAACTACGACCTAGACTAGGTCTTCTGAGGAGCAAGGAATTCTTAATGCAAGGTTTGCGTCGTTCTGATAACCCTTTCTCCTCCTCCCCCCCGCTTTAGATATGTATTCGTTCGATATTGACTCGTTGAGCGCTCTGAACACGTATGAAGTTGTATGTCAGAGTTACTCGGACATTTTTGCCGAACTCGGCCTTCCATTTTGTAAAAGTAAGTTTCTGTTTCTTGGATATTTTTACTGCATATCTCACCCTGCCTGTTCGGCTTTATATTTTTTAGAATTTGCAACTTAAATTCGTTCTGCAGTTTTGAAGTTAATTTAATCAATGCTATGTCGAGTTTGAATTTCTTAAGAGTGTCATCGTTACTGAATCCAGTTGCTTCCTAGAAAACTTCCAAACTTTTTTTGCCAAGTACATTGTCGTGATTTTATACTTACGAAACTAACTAGCAGTACTCCCTGTACAGATCTGATTTATTCCTTTCTTATAGTCAATTATTTGAACTCATGTACATTGGTTGTACCTGAACTTCCGTTTTGTATTCCTAGTTCCCGCTAGTGGAGGTTTGATGGGCGACTGTCCATCGCATGAATTTCAAGTCCCTCTTCCCGAAGGTGAGGATTCCATACTTTGGTGTCCAAGGTAAGTTGTCTCATTGACGATAGGAGTGTTTGAGAATTCGTTTTAAATAAAACCGCCTCAAACAACAGTTAAAATGATTACTAAGGCCATTTTTCTATCTAGCTTAAACAAGATGCGTAATCCACTGGTACAATGTAGATCCGTTTTTTTTTCTGAAAATGGCGATATAAATGAAGACAAGGGAACCCACATTTGTGTGATTTTGCCTTTCACCTTAACTTAATAAATTTACTTACATATTTAAAAAAAGTACTTTTGTTCCCCTTGGATCTCTTAGCCGTATCACGTTCGATAATCGCTGATTAGCATTGCCAAGTATGCTTTTCATTGAAGGGATTTACAACAATTTCAGTGAATCAGCGTCTTCCGTGGATTTTGAGCAAGTAAAATGACCCTTATCTCCATGATGGCTCCGGGTATGAATCCGAGTCATCGAACTGATAAATAATCCGAACAGCCTTCGTTGGGGTCGCGTGGTTTATATGGTCCCACCAAACTACCCCTTCAACAAACCCTCACAGCAGTGTAACCAACTGCCTCTTATCGAACCCCAATCTGTCACCCTCCTTTATTCCCACGACTCACTTCTATGCTAAGAGAAACAGTATTGACCGCTTGTTTCATTTGTATCATGGTTACGTATAAATGTAATGGCCCGATGACAATGTATCGAAACCCTACGTATACTCGCCAACGGGTCTTATGAGTTTTCACAAATTTCGTTTGTCTCATTTGCAATGCATGTCATCAAGCAGCCTTCTCTGCTTCTTTCCCCAGGTGTCTCAAAGGTAAGCCCTTGGATCCCTCTTCCGAGCATTCTAAGCGGCCGCAAGCAGTTTGCCAGTGTGGATCCACAATGCAACTCTCAAACTCCGTGGAAGTAGGTTCTCGGCGCTCTTTGAAGCTGCTTCCACATTTTTATATGCATGTTACTTTCATTAAGTTCACAAAGTACCTGTCATACATATGTCCTCTTCGTGCCTTTGTTAAGAGAACTTAGTGCTTCTGAACTCTTGAAGTTTGGTGTTTGAGGGAATTAAACATACTGATCTCCAATGGTTTCTGATGGTGAGATTTTTAGATGGACCCAAATTATTTTTTGGAATGCTAAAAATGATCGAAAATCGATAGGGATAGTATACATTTGTAATCGTTTGGGACATGATTTACAATTGTATCTGGGCGATTCCGTATCCTAGGTCTTACGCGCTACGACCTCGAAGAAACTGGAAATCTTATTCCGTATTGTTTTAAGGTTTTGATCCGTGTTCCCTATGCTTTTGCGCGTATTCCAAGCTATATAGTACAGACAACTTATGCTGACGGTGATGAGCCTCCTAAAAATGCTCCCTGCTACACCCCGGAGAGATACGTGCAGTATTAGGATTAAAGATAAGCAAATGTTACCGACCACGACGAGGGAAACCGGAATTACCATTTGTGGGTTATTAGCCGTCATCAGCCAGCCATAACCAACCCCAAGGGTAGCCGTCCCACAGGCTCGAACACGCGACCTTGCTATTTAGAAGTTCAATGAGTTCGAGCCTCGGGGGCAGCCACCCTTGGGGTTGGTTACGGCTGGCTGATGACGGCTAATAAGCCAGAAATGGCTATTCCAATCTCCCTCGTCTTTGTTGGTGATATATTTCCGCCTATAATATGCTAGCAGTTAAGTGGCTGCTGGCTTGGCTGGTGAGCGAGTCTCAGGGCATAACGAAACGAGCCAGTTCCGTATATATCGGTGAGTGCCCACCTATCATTAAGTATTAAGATTCGCAGATGTTGGTTTTAGTGACTGTCATGCTAACACTACTCTGACCCTCGTTGACGACCGTTCACCTTTGTCCTCCTCCGACGAACGCTCGCTAACTGCTTATATTACTTAGACCATTCTCTATCTCTCTTTTCAGTTCAAATACGCCAATTGTAAGATGAATAGGGTCCTATTCTAGGGTTCTCGTTAATTCTGACTCCTCGTCTATTTGGCTCGTGCTTACCGAATCTCGCGGCTCTATGTATTCTGACTACGCCATTGACCTTATGCCCTACTTATGGATGTTGGGCAGTTAACTGCACTTGTCACCGCAGAAGTTAGAATGCTTACTTCTAGCTTGCCTATCGTTGTTCTACGAACCCCTGAATAATTAAATACGGGAAATCCGTTCTGCATCTTGCATCCCGGAAAAATCATAGACGGATACCCCCGCGGGCCTAAACGTTTCCGATCACAACCGCCAGGGTCTGCGCATCTTACTCAACTCATCTGGTGACTAGCTGGGCTCAGAGCTAATCTTTAAGCCTGCCTTCTCGACGCAAGAATATGTTTAAACGCCGGAATTGTCCTATCTTGATCAAGTACGTGCACCAATGTTTAAGTAAACGCCCCGATTTTGTACTCAAATTAGGCCGGATTGCCAATACTTTGCCACCACTTAGATTTGTGGATACCTCAGGCCTATGGTCGATTTCCTTTCCCGATACCTTTAATTTTGAACGGATGCTGTTTTTAAAAAAAAAACTTTCCACTTTGCCCCCTTGGTCTTCTCCGGAGGAAACCATTCCTGCTCCTCTTGTCAGGCAATTACTTTCTGACTAGCAGGCGCATACTGTTCATCGGGCAATTTTGCGATGGAGGCTTGTACTCCGTTGAAATCACGTTCTGTTTCACCGTAATTGCCAAGTTTCTTTTCTTCACCCTCAAAGGTTGGGCATTGTTTCCTCCTGGGAACTTCCTACACCTCCTGTTTCGGCGTCAACATAGCAGGTCCACAAGAAACCAGGTAAGTGAGCCTACCGACCAGCTGGTGACAAGATTGAATGCAGTGATTGTAAAATTCAGCACGTCAGTGTAGTATTCGGGTTTTTCTTTGCTACTTACTGCGTGTTGGTAACTCAACTAAGCCAAAGCATGTGTCCTTATCGATTCCGTATGTCCTGTGCCCCCTGACCTCGTTTGCTGCCTTCGGATTCGCTGATTCCCCTTGCTCTTTGTTCACTGCCCTTTGTCCTTATTCGTTTATAAACGGATAGACGCGCGTCTGTGTCATTCGCACGATTTGAATCACCTTGAATAGCCAATCAGAATATTCAAGTTATTCTGTAGGGGTTTAAGTATTGGATATACTCGAATCACTACAGTCATCAGGCCGAATCCCAGGTTGGAAGTTAGAAGGCAGAAGTCACCAGAAGGAGTGGTTTATTGTGTACAGAACTCCCAATTGCCGTCCCAGGTGGCAGTGGCCACTGCCGAGGCCAGGGCTAGTGTTGCTCACGTCCAGCCAGACCTGAGAGAGAATGAAACAGTTGTGGCAGCTGCTTAAGTAGGATTGTGAAGCGAGTTCAGTCGGTTGGCTATTGGTGTGTTGCAATTGCCCGTGGGAATGTCACCTGCAAAGGCTCCCTGCTGCGTTGGCCAAAGAAGTGGCGTGGTAAGTGGCCCTTAAGAGGGCGTGCTTATTTGGACGCGCGTGTATGTGCGGGTGTGTGCGCACATGTGTACGTGACTGAATAAGCTAAGGTCAACTGCGGGGGCATCCGGAACGCCGAAGGACAGGGGACGCTGACGCAGCTGTTAATGGCTTCCCAGAAGCAGTTGCGATGTCATGCCTCGGGGGAGGAGGCGGGGGCACCAGTGAAAGAAATCATTGAAACAGTTGTTTGTGACGACGCATAACTTTGGAGCAGCGGGCCTTGGAGAGTGAATGGGAAAACCTCATTGTGGTCGTCCGCCACAATTCCGACTGTATTCTATCCTAGCTTTTAACCTCGGGTGCGTCTATTCTGGTGAATAAAATGACATTAGATTACGAAAACCTAAACAACATCAACAGTGACTGAGGCGACGTGAACCCTTGTCTAACGCGCGCCACGGGCATACACAGTCAGTAACCGCTTTCATGCAATGTTCACCAACATTTTAGAATGCGTTTTTGATTAGGAATGATTACATAAGTGTAATTGGATTGTCATCCGAAGATATTTAAGACACAACAGAATATTGGCTTTTGAACGAAAGCCCTTTTTGTCTACTGGTCAAATCTCACTCTATAAGAAAATGACTACCCTTGCAGTATGCACTTATTTCTCTAGCTTTCGATACCCTCACAAACTCCAACGTAGTAATTTGTAGAAAGCATGAGTGTTCCAATTTATACAAAGGAAAAACTTTTCTCCTGTACGCATCTGATAGCAGCTCACATCTCTTTCAAATTTAAAACTCAAGGGAAGGGTTTTTTCGGTTTTAACGCAGTTGTATAAATCCCGAATTATTTTAAGCCCGATCTGCCGTTGCATTTGCATTTAAAGCCTTCAGTTTACAAGCTATTAGTCGAAGTTGCTTCCCGCGGCCGCCGGTTGTATAGTAAAAATAAAGAATATAATGCGATTTTAATGGAGATTATAAATTAAAAAATGCGATTCGAAAATTTTTAGAAGCCAAACGATATACTTCTGATAGGAAGCAGATGTGATCGCTGGGAAAAAAATTTAATTCGCCTGACCTTTCAAAATTCGTCGCGCATCCGTCCTCAGAGAAAATAGCAGAAACGAGAGATAGCTTTCTCTTATGTATAAAATTTGAGAAAGACGGGACATGGTATCAAATAAGCACAAGCCCTAATATTTTAACTTGTCTTCTATGAAATACATTCGGTTTGTAGGCACTTCGAAAGTCTGTAATAATGCGCACCATCTAAGTACTCATTTTTTATCAAGTGAGGTTTTTTAGAAAGGACGGAAGGATGTTCGCTCAAAAGCCGGCTTCTGATTGAATTTGAAATGTCTTGGATTTATGCTCCAAGATAATAAGTGTTACAGTGCTACTTAATTAATCCTTTATAAGCTAAAAAACATTTTACAGTTTTGATCAGCATTACATGTGATCGCTCACTGACTGTAATTCAATATTTAAGACCTACCCCGGGCTCAACACAGTCCGATTCACACTTTGAATTTATATTTGTTAGTGCCAGGAAGGCACTATCTATACAAAATTAGTTTCGTAAGAAAACACAAAAAGAATTTAAAAATCTGCGCAGATAAACGTACAAATTTGTAATAATGTCAACATAAATCGTCCTTTTAGGGTAGTATTTGGTCATGTTTTGCATTTATGGTGAACTGAACAATAAATATACGCAGTTAAAAACTCCTACAATGAAAATTGAGGCCTCCATTTTCAAAAAGCGTGTAGGAGAAAAAAACTACTTGGGAAAATAGGACAGAGGATTATGGAAGTAGTAGGAACTCTGGTGATGGTTAGTTTCCAACTAAATGACAACAGTTTAGATTGAATACGTCCATATGGTTTCGTTTGATCGAGTGGTGGTTTATGGAGACATCTAGGTTCCCGGGGGACACGAGGCAAAGAAAAATAGTCTCAAGAGGATCTCCTAAGTTCCCGATGGTAATTTCTCGGAGCCATGGAGAAAGCATACACTGAGTAGGTTAAATAACGTGCCATGAACCAATGTCGTTCTCTTTCTAGTTTAACATGGCGACTCGCACGCGATTCTATCAGCATTATAAATCTAACGTAGTTACAAGTACAATTTCTCAAAATTTGTGGCTTATTGAGGTAAACGTTTTCTAGACATCCGCAGGACAGCAGTGGGCAAATTCATGTCGCAATCATTGCATTTCCATGCCTGCTTTTCCCTCCTCTCCTACCAGCTTACTTGTGTCACGCAAGCCGCTTTGCGCATATGTATCTAGTCAGATAAAATGTAGGTAGCTTTTCGACCCGACTTTGTATACTTGACCGCCTTATTAGAAAATATTGCTACTTTTGTATTTTAAGTAGAGGATTAATATTTGCATTGATGATTTGCAGTTCCAAGCCTCTTCATATGGGCTGCTACGGCATTGGCATCACCCGACTTCTGGCCACTGCAGTGGAATATTTCACTCGTAAGGCTAGTGAAAACTGGCCGGATGAGCTGCGTTGGCCTCGTAGATTCGCGCCTTTCAGTGGTGGTATTGCGCTGCAGAAGGTGAGAACCTCGCTGGCTATACTTCTTGACCATTTCAGTCACTCTTCGCATTTTTTTTATATTTGGCGATAGGTATTGAGCACAGTTTTAATTATATGGCGAAATAACTCTCGGGCAACAAAGGAAATCCGATTCACCCCCACAGTCGGCAATGGCGCTATGTAGCATATAATGGGAGCTGTGCACGAGAACCTCGCGCATCTGAAGATGTACGACCGAGATCACAACTCGAAACGTCTTTCCTATAGATATGCCACTTTAGTGTCGCATTGTTACTGCGAGTGCCGTTGCTCAAGTTGAATAACAGACAGGTTCTAAGGAGGAATAGTTTATTTCCCCCTCATCAGGACACGGAATTAGAAACTTCTCATACTAAAGGTGGTTTTGCAATAAATCTCATGAAAATTAGCGTTGGGGTTTAACTTAGGGCTATGTTTAGAGAAACGGCGATATGTATCCTTCGTGAAACTTAGTGCAACAATACCTCTATTAGGGAGGTTGGGCGTGCTTATTCCTGTCTTGTCCGAACCAGAGGCTTTGGGGTATTTGTTACGGAGGCGGGACCCCTCCATGCAGTTACGCTCGTCGGCGAAAAGAAGAGGCCAGCTGATCATGCCCGCAGCCAAGACATACACGCCATGCGTCGAGCCGACAAGATGACCGCCCACAGCGCGGGCAGTGGCCGCAGTCAGGAAGGTTCCAGAATGCCCAGACACACACGCCATACGCCAGGAATATTTTAGAAAGACCGGAACCATATAAATATGCCGGAGTGGACAAGCTGAAGGAGCCCGCGAACCCTGCTGTCTTTGTTTGATGTTAAATAAAGCTTTCGCCCTTCTCCCTTCTTCTGCCTACTAGTCGGCTTAGAACAAACTGAACTATAATAGTAGTCCACATTCGTAAATTCTCCCCGAGTTCCGCGTTTGATGCGGAATTTTATTCTTTCCTGAGACACAACCTGGTAGGTGCCTTCATAGGGTGCTTCCAGTGGCCGGCGAGATCGATGACCTCAGAGCATATCCAAATATTTCTTGAGATAAGACTCAGAGGCCTTTGTCTCGCGTGCAAACTCGTACTTGTTGCGGCTGCGATTATGAGTGATCTAGGTGGCCTCAATGATGCCCCGTACAGTGCCTCTCCACGCACGACGATCCGTGGCCGCAGACCTGGACAGTTTGAACCGTTCTCTTCGCCAGCGTCGGAGACCGAATACCGAGGGTCCAAGAACCACTTTCATCCTCTCACAAACTGAGTCGAGCCAGTTTTCGAGTTGATCCCCTCTTCAACGTTTCCAATTAGGTTGCGTTTTCATTTCGAGGGCAGTAACTCTGAGTTCGTTAGGTTGACGGCGAAGAACGTGTACAAACCAACTCAACCGTCTTTCTTTAATTGCCTGGAATATCCTTGCGATGTTGTCGCAGCGAGTGCGAACTGTCTCATTTTAGACGAAATCGGCGTACTCTAAACAAAGGATGGTCCTCAAGCAGTAGGTATCAAAGACTTCCACTTTGCGTCCATCTTCCACGCGCATAGCCCAGCATTCACAGACGTAGAGAAGTACAGACCCATCAGATGCTCGGTACACGCGGGCCTTTGTGAAGATGGAAATATCTTGTCGGATCCATGGGTACTTGCGAAGGCTGGAGAAAACTAGTCAAGCCGCCTCAAATCGGGAGACAATGTCATCCTTACTCTGTCCATTCGGCAGCAATCTCGCTCTGAGGTATTTGAAACTGTCTACTACTTCAAGCTGACATCCAATCATCTTAAGCGGTGCCTTCTCTTGGAAAGGAATGCAGCATGAAAACACTTTGCTCTTTGCAGCGCTTATTGTAAAACCGACTGATTTCACGACCTCGTTCACCTGTGACAACATAGACTTGTAAATCGCCAAAGCTTGGATCTAGTAAAGTGGTACCATCGGCATAGTCGAGGTCAGTCAATCAGCGCCAGAATGCAAGCTCGGGCGCAAATGTGGACTTTGTTCGTATGCATTGGCCGAGATAGTGCAGCAGGCTGGTCGGACCTTCAAGCGCGCTGCGTGGGCTTGGACACATTATCTCATTGGAGTGTTTGATGTCCATCATTGTCTCTCAGCTCCTAGCATGTGTGCAGCATATTCGGTGGGATTTTGCTTTGTAAATGCAGCGCTTTCGAATACCCTGCTTTTTTACAGATAGCATTTACCGTCTTGCAATGCCCTGATCCAATCACATTTCAGGCGAGTGCAAAGGATGCGGTGTCCGGCGAGAACTTGGCCTTCCTTCTTTCCTGCCTATCTGACTACCCCTCTCCTGACATCACTGGAAGGACCTACCATGCCGGTCTCTTGCCTCAAGGCGATATTCTCTTGGACGATAGGGATAAACTAAGCATTGGTCGAAAGCTGCTCGATCTGCGTCGTCTCGGCGTCCCATGGGTTGTTGTGGCCAAGGTCAGTTGATATCCCACTTCCCCTCGGACGACTGTTTTGTGCTTGTATTCAGACATGATCCGCTTCACTAGGTATATCCCGGTTTTTTGGCAAACAATTGTTTTCAGCAACTCTTCATCAGACCAAACATTTGCAAGGGAAATTGACGCTGTACATAACAATAAAAGTTTGAATCGGTAGAAAAATCAATAACTATCTAGAACGGGCGCTAATTGGCCAACGCGGACTATGTCAGTTTGCGCATGTAGGCCATGTCAGCGTGTTGGTTGAGGGATTGTCGCTTGTTGGGAGGGGCGAAATCCTATCGCCACCTGGTGTCGGTTTAGGCCATGGAAGTGACAGAGCTTGTGTCAGAGTCTTCTGACAACACAGCACTGGATTTGCTAGCCTTATAGCCACTGCTTCGGCTGTAGCAAGCATCCGTTGGCATAGGCCTTTGGAAAAATTAGATGGTGTCCTGTAGACCACCTTAAAGGCTTCGTTAGTATCGACTCTATGGTTCGTATCGACTAGATGTGCGAGAATAGCACTCGAGATCGATCTAGTTTCACCTTTACTCAGCCAGGTCGGTATGTGCTCACGTACCCTCTTTTCGAGACGCCTCGTTGTACGGCCGATGTATCCCGCTCCACAGGAGCAAGTGAAAGAGTAAATGCACATTGATGTGGCCTTCAAAGGGAGTCTGTCTTTACCTCCCAATCGTAGGAGGGGAGAGTTCGTGAAGAGCACCCGTAAGTTCGCCGCTGGGAAAGCGTTTGTGATTGCAGTCCTCAAGCGTCGTCTCACCAGCTCGCTGGTTGCATCGCCTAAGAAAGGCAGTCTTATGAACACGTATTTCTTTTCTGCAGTTAAGGTGACAGGCTTTTTGGCGCGTTCACCAATATTTCTGCGGATGAACCTTTCCGGGTATCCATTTTCAATTAGTGTATGCTACAGCTGTTGGAGTTCTGCTTCGACAGTTTCAGGAGAACAGATCTGTCGTATTCTAGCCGCTAATCCTTGGACCAGATTTCGTTTTATATTGAGGGGGACAAAACTTCCGGTTTGCTTGACTTCTTAAAGTAGGCTAACTCTTTACTTCTGATCTCAGGAATCCGAACAGACGGTCAGATTCTAGGTCTCAAAGTGAACACGAGAAATCGAGACACTGCTCTTTCGAACCGATGGGCATAAACACAGTCTAGATAATGTAAGAACTGCGACCGGCGCAACGGAACACATTTATTTAACTGGTGACGTTTCGGAGGGCTTGGTCGGAACACCCTTGTCACGAGTCACTTAATGCACTGCATCGAAGAGAAAAAGAATTGGCGTGCAGTGAGCTGCTTGTCGTCTTTGAGCTGATCGATTTTTTGCTCGCTGCTTCAGTGCTTTTGTGGATGTTTGACAGGCAGTTTAGTTGCGTGCGTTATGAGTCACCACCTCGATGAGGGGCGGGAGCTGTGAATTGGCGTGCTTGTCGTCCTCGGGCTGATCGATTTTTTGCTCGCTGCTTCAGTGCTTTTGTGGATTTTTGACAGGCAGTTTAGTTGCGTGCGTTATGAGTCACCACCTGGATGGGGGGGAGGCGGGAGGGGCGATGATTTTCGTTCTGGCGGTTAATTTTCTTCAGTGCAAGTTCGTTTTCGAGTTGTGTCTGTGCGGCTTTATTAAGCTCTCGGTCGCCATCTTGTCCCGAGCCTTATTTACACAATAACGCAGGACTGTAGGGTATTCAAGATGCCTATTGATGTAGTTTAAATCTGGGGTAGAATCCTACTTTGGGTCTGGCTCAGCACGCGAAAGCCCCGTTCTTCAGTAATACAGGCCCGGGTGTAATAACGAGTATCCAGTCTGGGCAAAAAAGTTAAGGAAATATGAAAAAAGGTTTATAAAAATAGAAAAAACAGGAGTTCTTATTTAAATAATCTAACGTTTGTCAACAAAAGAGCGCGCCATAATTAAGATGTGCACTTATGCATATATTGGGAAATAACTAAATTAAAAACTACCTAACGATAACCCAATAAATTATATGAGTAAAAGATGTCAAAATTTGTTGCACCTAATAAACTATAAGTAATAAATGCAAGTAAATTTCTGTGTTAAGTTATGGCGCGCTATTCTGTTTCCAAATCGTTAGATTATTTAAATAATTCCTGGGACTTAAAGGAGGACTTCACCCTCCCAGAAAATCATGAGTGAAGCCAGTTTCTCCAGCGTGTTTCGCAAATTGGAAGTTTGGGCCTATCCTGTGGGAGGCCAATTCGTGCTCCTGTAGGTGGATCTGTAACTTCCGCCTGGTTTCCTCAGCATACTTACAGTCCCAGTCGTTGCAGCTTGTTTTTAGACAACTGGCAGCGTGTCCTGTGGTTGCATCAAACGGTGAGTGATTGTGCTCTACGCCCAAGAGTTGATTTAACGCTTTGAAAGCGGTCAGTAGACCAAGTTCCCCCGGAAACATCAGCATTTGAATAAATCTGTCCTGATGAGGCCGTCTTATTTCTCAAATTACCAACCCAGTTCTCTCAACTTTGCCACAGCGCAAATAGCTTGCAGGTTAAGTCGGGTGTTTGACTGGCGGAAGATGGCCTAAAGTGGTCTCACCCAGCGATACTCGCATTTACCTCCCCCCTCCGTTTTTGTTGATCGTCCTATGAGGTCCTAACTGGTTGCCCAGTTTGGCAGGACTGTCCTGTGAGGCCGCCTGAACATAAATTCGCCCCGTTCAACTATCCTAAAACTATCAACTATGCCAAATGATGAGAAGGTTCGCGTTCCAGGTATCTGCATGGATAAGGAAGAAGACGCGTCAAGCACCGGATCAATTGATTTATTTTCCTGAGCTTTAGAACTCTTACAGGAGTCCATCTTCAAGGATGAGAAGTAGCAATACTGGATTGAGTAGTGTTAATGTGTGCGTTTAATTGTGTGGAAGGTGAACAAAAGAAAATAAATAAGAGCCAATTATAATTGTTTTATGTGCTAAATATAAGCAAACTGACCAACATAAATGCCTGCTGCTGAGGTAACTGTTGCTCATTGACCAATAAGAATAGCAGACAATTCCTCTTAGTTAGATAGGCGGAAATTTGACCTAAGGTTAGCGGAATTTAACGGAATTTAAGAAGAAGACGACTTGATCGCCGGGACAATAATTTTATTAACCTGACGTTTCGACATCTGTTTCCGCTAATGTCTCTGATGATGAATCCGCGACGGATGTTGAAACCTCAGGTGATCAAAAGTATTGTCCCAGCGATCGAATCGTCTTCTTCTTAATTACTTCGTGGGACTCGCATGTTCGCTTCTATTGGCAGTTTAACGGAATTTATTTTCAGCTAACCCCATAAGACACTCCTGCCCCCTTTTCTCTCATCTCTTGTACCCGTGACCTAAATCTAGAAAGTAAAAGCCATCTTATAGTCGCGCACTTCCCTGCTCGATCATGTGTAAATAGTTCAGCAGAATACATTGAAATTGCTCGTTGGGTTTAACCGTTGATGTGTGACGGTACTGCAAACTCCTACCGCAACGGTGCTACCTCTGGCTGGGTCTATGACCCTAGCAAGCAGACATTCAACTTCATTTGCACCCGTTGACAGTCTTCAGGAACCCATTGGTGAGCCGGATCCCTCACAACTGTGTCAAACAGCGGCACAATACCGTCGAAACACGCGTTTCTGGGCTTTTGGCTAATATCTATCGCAGGGGGGTTAAGTAACTTAAACCCTGGCAACTGCGATCTTCTGGTCCGGTTCCTTAAGAAAAGAGAAGTCATGGGAGGAGGCAGAGTGGTAGGAGTACTTTTTTCTGTACATAATGAACGGGAGAATAGGCAGTATGAAATTGACTGTCAGACAATCGCGCAACCGCAAGCCAGCGGGCGGCGTCTGAAATGATGTCTGCTCGGCGTCGTCATATGAGGTCCTCTGTGAGTCAGCCTGTGATTGGCTGTTCCAGAGGCCAGAAGCAGCAGGTGCTCACAAATGCACTTCGACTTGAGCTAGTCACGACAAACGTTCTCAAGTGCACTCGTGTAAAGCTACTCACTACATATCTGTCCCGTCAGTGTGGTAAATAATAGCGTAGGTTCTCATAGTCAGTGCCCGATGGCGGTCTGTGAATATTCTGCAGTTATCTCGCAGCGCGGCTGATGGACTTTGGCTCAAATCTGACTATCTATTTCCGGTATACACCTAAATACCCTCGAATACACTGATTTACACTTAGTTATAATTTTTTTTCACGAAAATTAAAAGGCGGGAGTTTAATTCTCCCTACCCTCGTTGCTGAACCTCCACCCGACCGGAAACGGAACTCATCTGTCCCGCTCTGCATTGGGTATCGACAGAGGCCTTGACAGCTGTAGCAGCTAGTAGTATATGCGGATACTATTGCCGGAAAAGACCAGGAAGACTGGAATGGCCATTTCTGGCTTATTAGCCGTCATCAGCCGGTCATACCCAGACCCGAGTGGTGTCACATCTGAGTCTCGAATTCCCAACCCTTTTGATCGGATGAACGTTCATCGACGAGTGTCAATATTTCTCGACCTAAACTGACAACACAACGAGCTCGTGGTGCAATGTTTACGGCGTTTGACTCTGATCAAAAACATCGCGAGTTCGAAGCTGGGGTGGGGCATCACTTGGGTCTTGGGTATTACTGGCTGACGGCGGCTAATAATTTAGTTTACCCAATTGTGAAAAAAACTCGCTGCATTCGGCAGGATTCGAACCCGCATTTTTTTCACAATTGGGTGAACAAAATTAACCAAATCTGCCAAGCCTCCTTAATGACGACTACTAAGCCATAAATGGCCATTCCAGTCTCCCTTGCCGGCAATACTATCTGTCTCCTTGCCCCTACCGGTCCGCACGTGCAACGTCTGACAAGGCTGCCGAGTTTCGCCGCGCTCCCATAGTGGCGTGAGTCCCCCAGCTCATACGCCACGTCATTCTTCTTGTCCACGCGCTTCGATAGCCGCCCACGTCCTCTATTCCTTCTTACACTGTCACTGTTGCCTCATTTCGGGCTGGGGAGGGGGCGTTTGACACTGCTCGCAAATGACTCCGTAAGCCCCCCCCCCCCCCCCCCCCCCCCCCCCCCCCCCCCTGCCCCAACGATGGCCATGCACTCAAAATTGTCTCACGGGGGTTTTTGGTGCCTAATGTCGCACTCCTGCTCGCACTCTGATGAGCAACCAGCCAGTCTACTTTCTAGCCTCCCGCCGATATAATCAGTCTAGGCAGGCATGCTCCGAGGGCTGAGTCAGCAGTGGGTGTCGAATAGAAGGACGCCGGCGGACTGTGTGAGCGGACGACAGGTGAGCTGACGACGGCGCAGTGGTCGCGCGTGCGCACGCCTGCCGGAAGCGGATTGCTGCTCGCTGCTCCCTCCTCCCCCCTGACCAGTGTGTTCGTTGCACTTTAGACCTCTGTCTGTTGCAGCAGCATTTAACCCGGCGGGAAAACGTTGCAGAGGCTGGCCGGCCAACCCGCATTCTTCGCAAAAAGACTCAATGCTTTTTGTTTCCACAGTAGACAGGGGCACCTGTTTTTTGCTGACCTCAAAAAGTGGTCCTCGGGTCGCAGTAGATGTAAGGGTCACTTGTATGGCCGCCTAAGCAGAAGCCGCGCACAATACACGTAGATTTGCCCCAAATTCTAGGAAAGTTGGTTTAGATATCATATAGCATGTTTAACTCACCGAAGTTTGTTCGCTAACGTTTCGAATGGCTGGGTTGGATGTCCTTTGTCCACAGTTTAAAGTTGCGCCTGTACGTGTTGGCCATAGGCTGTTCGATTTTTATTCGATCGCTGATTGCCCCTCTGTTTATATTTTGGCTTAGCTTGAAAGCAGTTATTGTTGTGTTTCGTCCCCACGGTAGAGGATGCTGGTAATCCTGCTGCCTCTTCCGGTGGTTTCGGCACAGGGCCGTCTCCGTTTGCAAATTCTCAGTTCGGTTTGACCTTGTCCCCCTTTACTCATTTAATGGCGTAAAGCGTTAGTCTTTCCGCTTTTGAGGTTCCTCGGTCTACGATGGTCTCTACCTGAGTATCGGGGAGACTGGCCACAACTTTGATATTCTAGGGCGATCATCGTCGTCCGAGGAACGTAAAAAGCGGAAAGAATGTCGCTTGAGGTATGGTACTAAGACGCCAATTTCATCAACAGGCATCTGGACCTTCGCGCGCCCTACAAAGTCCTACGGAGTATCTTGGTGCTAAGTGTCGCCACCTGGTTGCACTCTGATGAGCAAGCAATCAGTCTACTCATCAGCCTTACGCCGGTATAATCAGTAGAGGCAGACATGCTTCGTGAGATGAGTCAGCAGTGGGTGTCGAATAGAAAAACGCCGGTGGATTGTGTGAGTCGACAACGAAGGCCTTTGCAGTAGTCGCGCGTGCGCACGCCCGCCGGAAGCGGATTGCTGCTCGCTGCTCCCTCCCTGCCTCACCAGTGTGTTGTACTGTAGACCTCTGTTGCAGCAGCAGCATTTAGCTTGGTGGGAAAACGTTACAGAGGCTGGCCGGACAACCTGCATTATCCCAAAAACTTAGTTTTTTTCGTCTACAGTAGACAGCGACACACATTTTCGCTGACCTCAAAAAGTGGTCCTCGGGCCGCAGTAGAAGTAAAGGTTGCATGTATGGCCGTCTAAGCAGGAACCACCCACAATACATGTGGCTTTGCGCCAAATTCCGGTGCAATTAGGTTTGAGATTAAGACTAAGGTTACAGAAAGGATTATAGGCAGATACTATTACTGGCAAACACAAGGGAGATTGGAATTGCCATTTCTGGCTTATTAGCCGCCGTCAGCCTGTCATAACCGAACCATAAGTGGTGCCCCACTGGAACCTCGAACTTTCGACCTTTTTGATCAAAGTCAAATGCCCCAATCATTGAGCTACGAGCTCGTTTTCTAACCGATTTCGGTCGGGGGTATTGTCACTCGTTGATGAACGTTCACCTACCTGACCGCAGAGTGGGACAGATGAGTTCCGTTAGCGGTCTAGTGAACGTCCATCAATAAGGCTCAGGATTATGTCAAGTGCTAAGGTTAGGGTGTGTTTACTGTAGGGTTTATCAATAGAGATGAGTATGCAAGTTCCAGGAAGCCTTTTAGAAGAAGGAGGTGCGACCACTGGACTAAGAGTTTTATTTTTCCGACGGAATCCGAAACTTCAGGAAACTAAGACTCTTGTTCCAGTGGTTTCACTTTTTTTTTCTATAGGTTTCATGCTTAGGGTGAGGCTGGGGTTACAATTAAGGCTACAGTGAGACGTTTCTATTTCAATATCCCGTTGAGACGGCCATACAAGCTATCCTGACCGCAGTAGATTCCTTTTATTCGGGCCAAATGTTGGAGAACAGCATTGCACCACGGGCGTGCCGCGAAACTATTTCAATTTTTAGGTTTTTCATATTTTGCGGAAGCTATAATTGCGAACACTTAAAATGACCAGTCAGGCAGATCGCGCACATTATTGAAGGGAATTAAGAAGTATGAGAAGTGAGAGGGGGGAGAGCGAGCGGTTGACTATGGGCACTCAATGCACATTCCTCACTAGTAACAATCTGTAAGGTTCCGAAGAAGAAGATGTGATCACTGGAACAAGGACTTTATTTTCCTGACGTTTCGGATTCCATCGGGAATCCTTAGTCATAGGTAATCGTAAACAGGTCTGAGGCATGCGCAGATAAGGGTGTACTCGGATCACTTCAATCGTCAGGCTAAATCCCCAGCTTTAAAGTAAAAGGCAGAGGTCACCATGATAAGATACTTATTGTATACAGAACTCCTAATTGCTGTCTCAGTTTGCAGCGGCCACTGGCGAAGCCAGACTTAGTGTTGAATTCGTCCGGCCAGGCCTGAGAGAGCATAATCGCAAAGTGTTCAGGCTACTTAGCTTTAACCCTAACGGCTGCGATCTTCCAGGTGCGGTTCCTTAGGAGGTGAGAGAAGTCTTGGGAAAGGCAGATTGTTGGGAATAGTTTATTCTGAAGAAAGATTGAAGAATAGTTAGGACGAAGGTTGATTCGTTCCGGCGTTGTGTTCGCCGTGACGGCCATGAGAGCGCGCCAGTTTCGACGCGTCCGCCACGCTCAGGGGCGGAATGCCGAGGGAGTTCTAGCGTCAGTAATCGGGGGCAGCCGCCGAATCCTCTCTCTCTCTCTATCTCGTGGCCTTGATGGTGATTGGTTAGACTGCACGAAGGTAGACACTGGCGTGGGCGGTTCGTGTTTCGTGCGCCAGTTTGCGTACGGTCGGAGGCAGGCCGAAAATTACATTCCGCAAGGTCCTATGCTCTGAGTAACCTTGTCTGTGGCGTCAAGAGTTAGGTGGGCGTCGGACAGAGGCGCCCACCACAGCATGAGACGGTGGTAGCTGCTTGAGTACGATTGTGGAGCTTGTTCGAGTGTTCTCCGGTTGGTGTGTGTGACATCACCCGTGTCTGGTGGCGTAAGCTGCGTCGGCTGACATTAGGGTAAAAGGACGTCCTCAAGTAGCGCTTGAGCAGCCGGGACTACCTAAACGCACGTGTATATGTCCAAGTGGAAGTCAGTTAAATCTTTGCACATCATCGCGTCTGAAAGCGCTCACTGAGGTGCTGGATGGCCTTGAGGTAGCTGGCCTTGGACAAGGATGCCGTACAAAGCAATGTTGGGCGTTGGTTAGAAATCTAAAGCACTTTAAAACTATCCCAATACCTTAGAAGCCGCAACTTGGTAGGCTGCCAACTCCGTCCTCACGGTCAGCCCAGTATATGTTTGGGTGGAGTGACCGACTAGTGGGTAGGCTGCAATGGCTCCGTCTTGCTATGGCCTCAATGGCACTCCCATTTAGTTGGAATCGAAGCTGACCTCCCCCCTTCCTTGGTTATTTATGAAAAATCCTGTCCAATCCTACGCAGACCAGGTGTGTGGCAATCGACGACGGGCCGTTTATTGTTGTCGGTCACTGGGCCGAGGAGAATGAAGGAAGACGAAGCCCGGTAGATACAGCGCAAGTTCACTATCACTTAACTAATTCACGAGCGATTCAGCGTCCCAGGCTTATCTCACATTGGGGAGATGGGGAGGGCACACTGAAGACATGGTTGTTCGCGATGGTCGGATTGTCACGGGTACTAATTGCGAACTTAAAAGGACACAAGATCAGTGGCCGAGTAGCAGAAAATGGAAGTTTGACCGTCCACTCCAGTGACGTCCACTGTGTGCTCCACGGCGTGGTGGTTCAGGAGCGGTGACTTACGCTTGGATTGGTTTTAAGTAATAGTACACTTGCGCTGCATCAAACGCACCCTCGCCCTTTCCATCACCCACCCGAACCCGCTGTCAAGACAGAGTTAAGACCGGTGGTCGGATCGGGCGCTAGTGCGAGGCCTAGCCGGAGCTCCCCACAGGCCTGACTCAAAACCTGTGAAGTTGCATTGTCATAAAGAGCACAGATGGGTGGTGTAGCGTGAGCTTGTACCTAGGCGTGCCACCAACGCCCCTCGTCATGTTCAGCATTATGGGAGCGCAACCTGCATGACATCTGCCGTGCCCTGATCTAGCCCAAGTGTGGGCCCATCTATCACGCAGCCCGTTTGGGGGGCCAGTAGCCAGTCTAGGTGTATCACACGCTTGCCTTCTCCATACAAGATGGACCAAGCTTGCATACAAACAAACTAGGAGCATTGACCCGGATCTGAACTGAGTTGGAGTGCTGAGAGGCCAAACTAAGGAGTCCGACTATCCGTTCTGAAAAGGTGACTGAATTAGCTCATCTGTTGGCAGCTTTACAAGTCATGGCTTTCAGCGCGCGTACACACACATACTCTTTTTTGTCTATTCGCAGTAACTCATTCCTGAAGGAGCATCCGTGCATTCTGTAAACCTACGTAACAATCAAGCTGTTTCCCGCACTTCTGTGTCTGCTCCAACTTGACTCCCTTTGGAACTGCCGACATGATCAGGGTTCACGTAGGCGGGGTCTTGGACATGCACTAGCCTAGCCGAAGCCCCCCATAGGCCTGACTCAAAACTCACGCTGTGACATTGTCATAAAGACCACAGGTGGCTGGTGTGGCGTGAGCCTGCACCTACGCGTGCCACCAACGCTCATCGTCATTTTCAGCGCAATGGACAAGTATCCCGAATGACGTCCGCTGTGTCCCGGTCTAGCCTAAGTGTGGGTCCACCGTGTCTCCAACGCGGCCCGTTTAGGGGCCCCAGAAAACGGAAGTAAACGTTTAAAAACATGCATTCCCATTTTAAGGAGATTGAGTGGGAAGGGACTCGGAAAGTTTAAATTGTGAACACCGCCAAAATATTGGAAACTATTAGTACCTAGGTGTACTCCGATCTGGTTCAGAATTCACCAACCCTGGCTTGTTTCGTCTGGCGAGGTGTGGACACTTCCACTTTTTCTCAAGGACGAAACAATTATGTTACTCGCTAACTTTAAGTAGCCAATGTATCACCGACCAACGTTAGGACTGCGACTGGGTCATTACCCGTCGTCGGTCGCAGTTACCTGACTCCAGTATAGCCACAGAAACTGCCGCTACATTCGAGTTTCGAACCCTGGACCAGTGAGCTAGAGACGACCGTTTGCCGGTATTACATTGGTTATTGGAAACTATATTTACTCTGTAAGATCTTCAAATGAATACAAAAATTGGGTAATGACGCGGCCTCAGGCGACCCACACTGTAGTCCGTTGGACTGCCCTAGCATCGGCAGAATAGTTGTTAATACTGTTCCCTTTTCTGATTCAATGCTTGTTTCTTCATCTGAATAGACGCACCCGAGGTCAGTAGCTATTCCAAAAGACAGTCAGGATAATTTGAATAGTCTTTGTGTGTCAAGAGACAGTAGGGGTAACTCGGTGGTGTTGTGTGGTTCTACAGAAATGAACAGTTAGATTAACAGTGCACGATAGGTAGAAAAAATTCCAGTAGAAAACAAAAGAAGGGTGGACGTGCATTGGAGGTGCTCAGACGAGCAGTCGCCTGAATGACGCAGAAGCGTTGCTGCCAGTTTATAAGGAAATAAGCACACTGGGCAGGGATCAAATAACGCGGGAGCGAATAAGGACACGGCGCAGGGGACAAAGACCATGGGGAGTGGTGATTGAGGACACTAGAATAAAGATTGCTGTGTGTCAACGCATGGAAACGCGATCCACGAGGTCAAGGGGTCAGGACATGGGTAAAAGTACGTGGGCACAGTCTGGGACGAAGGACATGGAACACCAGTGGATGACTAAGCGGATTTAAGGACACAAGCTTCGTCCAACTCAGCCAAGTCCTACTACGTAGTTAGAAGCAAATAAATCCGAATATGGCATTGGCATGATGAATGTGACAATAGTAGATAAAGGTAAGTCCAACCGATTATTATAGTTCTGTCATGCACTTCGAATAACTGAGTCGGCTGCTTAATTCGATCTAAAATTTTAGTCGAATTTGGTCTGACTAGCCGGAATCTGTTGGTCAAAAGTACTAGTTTCCTAGACCAAAATATTAATGCATCTCACGGTTCAGGTTTCTGACCCAAGCAAATTTAAGGAAACACCGTAAACGCTGTCAGCATAAGGTTGTTTGAGGCCACCCTTGCCATTTGCAGAATCTTACGGTTATCTAAAACCTTGCTTTTCAGAACAAGAGGGACATGAACTTTGGTCACGAGCTGTTGGACGTATACAAGGGAACTTCTTATGAGGCAAGCATCGAAGACATCCGCCGCGCTTTCACCCAGTCGGAATTCGATGTGGCCAAACTGCCACGATGGTGTCGAACTTCTGGATAGCACTTTTTTAGCCCAGTTTCCTTCCAAATTTGTATTGAAATCCTGTTTTTCTTTCTTGGAAAAATGGCCTTGACCAAAGTTTGTATAAGTGCTTAGTGTTAACTGAAATATCATGAGTGTTCTCGTTGCTTAAAAGAAGCTTGCAAATTATCGGTCCCTAGCAGGCTAAGTGAGTTCATTATCATAATTAGAAACCTCCACACGGGAATATTTACTCCCTCAGGAATACAGGTAGTTAAGCGCAAAATTTCAGGAGGAATAGCCTAGTCTCAACCCTAACACTAGACCTGATGATAGTTCGACCATCGATTTCGATGATGTCTACCGTGTGCTCAAAGAGCAGGGATGGTGACTATAGTCAGATATAGTGAAAGTAGACGAGTCACCATCGCTTAAACCAATGATAAGACAGAATCGAGATGATCGATCGGGAATTAGGCGTAAGCCGCTTTCTCAACTGCAGGTCAGAAAAACCCACCTAACTTAGTCTTAACTGACAGTTGCTTTCTGTGTAGGTACTACGGCACTACTTACCGCCTACTCACCGCCTGATGACGGCAACCAAGCCAGAAAACGCGTTCGCGATGTCCCCTTGTCTGTGTCGGTAAAATACATTGTTAATTACCCTAACTCATCTTTGGCAGGCGTCCAGAAAGACTCAAGGAGACTGGATCTGATATTGCTACTAATTCTACTACTGTTTTCTAGCATTTTTGCTGAGTGATAGTAGTGATGGTGCTATTACTGACACTAATAATCGGTCAGAAAATGGCGCTCAATAAAGTCATCGCTGGGCTTGTGCTCCCTCAATCTCAACTAGGACCTGGGTTTGTGCTTTTCTGAGTAAATAGAGATTTGAGGCTCTGAGCACATCAATGCTTGCCCTTGTTTGCACCTTCCTACCTCTATGCGGCAAAACTGTGTGGTTTTTTTCATAAGTTTACACTACAAAGACTAGGATACTGCTGCTAAATGTAATATGCCAATGCTAGGAGTGCTAATTCGAGTAATCATACTTGCTAAGGCCGATAATTGGTATACAGCAATGTGCCTTGTACGTGTATGTAGGAAATTTGAACCTAGTATGCAATCGTAACCTATATCTGGCAAATAGTAAACTGAAGGGTTATAGAATCGTATATTTAAAAAAGCTGAATATCTACCATGAATTTAGGTCGTAACATAGAGGCATTTGCTGTTTTTCCAGGCTACCTTTGACTGTGTAGAGTACCTAGCTCTAGCTTAGGATTTGCATTGCTTTGCCTTTCAAATTAGGAGTTGTGTTTTTCAGAAGCAACTGGACATGAAAGCTTAGTGGTTCCTATAGCAGTATCAATGGCTGAGTAATAAGACATTCATCCTTATTTTATAATTAACATAGCAGGTGAGACTATGAGTTTTCCGGCTATTTCATCCTCTGCGAAGTTGATTGTGTAGGCACCCGGTCTCATCCAACAGGTAAGGTTGTCAACATACCTCGCATCGGGCAGATGTGTTCGCGCCTGTCAACAGAAGCGCCTAAAGTTGCTCATGGATTGATAGCTGACAGGCCAACTTTATGTGTCACGTGGTTACGGCCGATTTTGAAAGTGTGCGAATGGCGGTTAGGGAACTTGCACAGACAGCCACGGAAACCAGTGAATCTTATGTACTAGAATTACAGCAAGATAATTCTACCTAACGTAGCTACCCTGGAAAGGTTTTTCATTCCTTTCATCATCCTCGTAAGCGGAAGAAGAAGGGGCGATTTCTGGGAGCAGTTTGTATTTAAGCTTTCTCACTTCCGTAGTCAGAGCGTGGTAACCCTTCTGCTGGTGTCAGTAAGTGTGTCCAAACGTGAGCCTGACGTCTGATGTCCGTGTGTCAATCGATTGTATCGATCGACTTCTGTGGCTGTTTGAATTGCTTGCGCCCTCGCGGGCGCTTCCATATGGTGCCTTAAGACGTTTGTGTGATTCCTGAGCGTTTCTATCTTCGCTTGCGGCTGTCGGCCCTGCGTATCTTCTCCCGCCCGACCTATTGCTCCGTTCTTAGCTGATGTTAGCCTTCTGCGGGGTGCTTGGTAGGTGGGATGTAGGTTTACGGCTCTGTTTAGTGTGCCAGTCGAGGACCAACTTTCTAGCAGCAATCTGGCCATCATATCGTTGGCTCGGCCTATTACCCTTGCTTTCTCAAAGGCGAATGTGTGGTTCTTCTGCTGTAAATTGTCATAGACCAAAGACAGCTTATCCTTGCAGTTGATTGCGAGCTGATGCCCATGCAACCGTGTGCCAGGGCGTCTGCCCGTTTTACCGACATACCTTGCAGTGCAGTCTTGGCATGGTATGCTGTAGACCACAGCTGATTGTTCTGTCAAAGATAGCGGGTCGTTGTGCCTCATGATCTGCTGTCTGATGGTTGACTCCGGCCTATGAGCCACACCGATCCCGAATGGTTTCAGGATTCTTGCCTCTGATACATTCTTCACGTAAGGGATTGCGAGCCAGAACTACGGGTCATCTCCTTTAGATCGCTCATGCTGGAGCTCCTTAAGACACTTGCGTACAAAGGACTTTGGATAACCGTTGGCCTGAAATAGGGCATTCAAGTGCATAATCTTCTCCTTTCTCCCACTTTCGTCACTGCAGCGTGTCTGAACGCGTTGGAAGAGGGTTCTAACACAAGTGCGTTTGTAACCAACGGGGTGGTTGCTTCTGAAGTGGAGAATCCGCATGGTATTGGTTGCCTTGCGGTCGACCGTTGTCCTTATCTTTCCGTCTGCCAGTTTCGTAACTTGTACATCGAGGAAGGGTAACCGATTGTTGACCTCTTCTTCCATAGTGAACTGGATGTCAGGAAAGATGGGGTTCAGCAGTGCCTTGAAGGTCTGCTTTTTGCTCCTTTTGATGATAACAAAAGTGTTTTCAACGTATCCGGCACAGAACTTCGGGGGAGACGAGCTGAAAACCAGCCGCTCGAGCCTCTGCAAAACAGCTTCGGCAATAAGAACAGACAGAGGCGAGCCCATCGGTGTCCCCTTCTTTTTTTCGTAACCTTGGCCATTGATCAGCTTACGGGACGTGCCCGTTGCGTCTCGAAGCTCAATCTACATCCGTTGCAGGCAGTCGCATATCGGCTATTGCCCACATATGGACACAGAAGGCCGGAACGACGATTTCCGTCTACCTCCGCTTCCTACAGTTGTTCTTCTGGACAAGTACGGCGTCAGTAGCGGTAGATGGACACGCCGCGATCGATCGTACCAGCATTTTATTCTGGGTTAATTTAATACTCAGACGAACGAATGATCTAGCCCAAGTATTTTTACAATCTGTCAAAGTTACGAACGTTCATAAGCTTGTGTATTAGGGTGGTTTGATCGCTATCCAATAGCTGGAGATGTTCCGCGGCACGCATCATCAAGTATCACTTGGCGTCCACAGCTCGTGCATACATGAGCACAGGTTTTTTGTGTAACATAATAGTTTTATTGCTGCCCAATAGCCGCAGATGTCCCATGACACACCCACAGCCGCCTGTCAGTTGGCGTCCACAGCTCGTGCATACATGTGCACACATTTGTTGTGTATCAGAATGGTTTGATTGCTGCCCAATAGCCGCAGATGTGCCACGGCACACCCACAGCCGTCTGCCTGTTGGCGTTAACAGCGCGTGTGTGCATGTGCACAAATTCGTTGTCTAAATAGCTCATCGACTGATGTATATGTTCATCTTGGCGGGGCAGGCACACCTTCGCGCGCATTATCATGTGTGGCCTCACTTGCCGACACCAGGCGCCATTTTGACGGTGTCAGGTGCAGAGATGTGTTTGTTTGGCCTGGGGGGGCTAAATACTGTGTTTAGGGTTAGTCACTTGAACAAGAGCAGCCAGCCAGCTGGCCCTTGACTAGACGCCGACACGCAGGCGTTTTGTATCGAAACCGAAAACAGCATAAGGAGTTGGTATTTTCTTCCGGTAAGCATCCGTCCTAGGTAGTCGCACACTCTCAGCGGATATATTTACGTGGTGTCAATGAGAATATGAATTCATAAAAAGATTGTGGAGAATAAGACGCTCAGTTCATGTTATTTGAGGGCAATGTACAGTAGACGTCACGGATCACGCAACATTTCGACATAGGCGAAAGACTGATACTCTTTCACTTATCGGTATAGACTCAATTTGTGATACTGATTATGGTGTAGTCTATTCTGACGTCATTTCAGTCAGGACAGGATGCGGGCTTTTTAACAAACTTCGTTCTTACTACCAGCAAAAAATATCGATTGTAAAAATTGGCTACTTAAGTAATATGCCTTTTATCATTTATTTTGACTGCCTTAATAAATTCAAATATATTTTATGAAAAACCTGCACGAAAAAAATTATTTCTTGTGCTTGTTTGATAGCAAATTACGCCTTCTTTAAATTTTATACGCAAAGAAAAGGGTAGCTTTCGATTATAAAAAAAGGTGCTCAATAGCCGAATAATTTTCTAATCTTGTGACTGCTACACTCGAATTCAAGGTTTAAACACTACGCACTGTGTACATCCTGTTTAAAAAAAGTATGTTTTCGCCTACTGTTTGAGAAAGAAGTCACATAGTTGACATAAAATATTGAAATAGATGTGGAACCTATTTTATGCAGAATACGCAGCATTAATAAATTGGCGGATATGATGTATTATGAATAAACACCTCACAATTGTAAAAAAGCTCATAATTAACCACTTTTTTTATAACTGAATGCTACCCTTTCTTAGAGTATAAAATTTAAAGAAGACGTAATTTGCTATCAAGCAAGTACAAAACGTAAGTTTTTGTGAATGTTTTCCATAAAATATATTTGAATTTATAAAGGTAGTCAAAATCAATGATAAAAAGACATAATACTTAAGTATTCAGGTTTTACAATAGGTACGTTTTGCTAGGAGTCGGAACGAAGTTCGTTAAAAAGCCGGCTTTCTATTATGGCGGAATAAACTTCAGAATATACTACACGATAATCAGTATCACAACCTGTGTCAATACCGATAAGCGAAAGAGTATCAATATTTCGCCTATGTCGAAATGTTGTGTGATCCGTGGCGTCTACTGTAGGTGTGTACGTTTGAACTCCGTATTTTTTGCATGTCAGTAGTGATATCAAAAACACACTAAATCAGCTTCCTGGCGATGCTAAATGACATGAGCTACTTGTTTTACATGTCGCCAAAGCCGAGCTATCACCGTCTCATTGGCTTTACGTGGGTCTCCAAGGAAAAACACAACATGGAGGGCATAAAAGTAGTTTTTAGCGTACTTAGTACAAAATGTGTAGGGTAAATAAAGGCGTGTATAGCCATTTCCATCAGACCAATCAAATACTGTTCTCGAGCGTGTAGTGACTTGATTGGCTTGTCACTCAATGGCTGGCATTTCACAGTCCTAGCCTGGCCGCAGCTTTAAATTTGAAATTATTGATTGATTACCAGTTAACGTGCGCCTTGTGTAGCCTGACGTGAGCGAAGTATGGAGGATGTGGTCACATATATAGGACTTAAGGCTAAGATGGTTAACCCTAACAGCCACAATCTTCCAGGCCTGTTTCCTTAGGAGATGGGAGAAGTCTTGAGAAGGCAGAGTAGACGGAACAGTTTATCGTTTACAGCAGGGTTAAAGGGGAAATTTGCCACTCCGTCCGGCATGGCGTTCGGTTGGGAGAGAGCGCGGCGCCGTCGCGTCCGTCCCTCAGGGGACGGGTCCCAAGTGTCCTCTTACGACAGTCATCCCTGGCGGTCGCAGAATACTCGTTTTGTCTCGGTAGACTGGTGGTGATTGGTTGCACAGCGCAAGGTGGGCACAGGCGAGACTGGGTGTGTTGGTAAGTCGCTCAGACCATTGAGCGAGAACGGACAGGGAGCGGACAATTAGCGCCTGGCCGCAGGCGGCATTAGGCGCGCAGGCCAATGGAGTCATGCGTCAGATCTTGGGTTCTAAGTGGCTGCTAGGACCACTACACATACTCCACTGTTGATTGCAGAGTCCACCGACGAAGTTGCGAAAACAGAAGTACCCATCACGATAGCCCATTCTGGGTTGAAGCAAAGGAGAACGTCTAGGGACCGCATGGGCTATGTTCGCATAGTGCGATACATACGATTGCTGATAAGATTGTCCCACTCCGCATAAGGCCAAATAGGAAGATCGCGAAAGCCTTCGCCTGGTGAGTAGGAAGTTATCGCTGGAACAAGATATTTATCCACCTGAAGTTTCGAATTCACGCCCGCATTGATGCTCAGAAACAACAATAGATACGGGTGATTAGTGCACAATGATTGCATTATACCTATGATGTAGTGACTAAGGGACCGCATATCTGAGAGAAATAACGGCTCCCCAGTTAGTCGCAGATCATCGCCTATGGTGCGATACCTACTTTATGAGCGGCATGTGAACCGTTAATCGGCCCGATTTCATCACCCATGAGGGATGCTGGGTTGATAAATATCCAACCAATAGGCTCACTGATGTTGGAAGTAGTGTCCTTTTCCGCGTTGCCTGTATGACTAATTATTCGCGCCAGGCGTCGCTCAGCACCGTCTCAAGCAGCTCGTGGTTCACTTGGTTATTACCTCTTGAGATAATATCAGCCTCGTCAGAATTGAAAACAAGACCGGGTCCCGCCGGCTGAGCTGATGTGATTTCTTCGCACAGCTTCCCGAGTAGTCCTCCCGTTTCTCCGACGTAATCGCTTTGCCCGTACATGCACTTCATCGGATAAACAACGCCGGAAATTTATAACCGTGGATGTGGGTCTTTTAATCTAATTACCTGGTGTCTGATGGTCACCTCCGGCTTATGTGCAAGTCCAAGTGGGGGAGAAAGCGGCTGACGGCTTCCGATACGTCCTTGGCATACGAGATCGCTCGAAAATCTTTGGTATCGGTGCGCTTGGGCCTGTCTTTTCATTTAAGTATACGTCAGTCGACGAATCTGCGCTGTTAGCTATCTGTTGTAGGAATCCGTCGAAATTATTGCAATTCCGTAACTTAGCCTTCGGTTCAACGTAGCGCATCTCAAAATGCCGATATGGCGCCCGTACGCAACTGTGCTTGGAGCTGGTTTGGTGACTGCTGTCGCTGTTCAGTACTTGCGCCGTATTTGTCGCTTCCTGAACACTTTGCTTTCTGAACCACCACAGTATTTACGGCAGATGACGACATAAAGAAAGATCAGTCGGTCTTTCTTTCTCCTCCATGGTAAAGTGAATATTAAGGAGGACGGCAATGAGACATTTTTTGAACGTCAAAACGCCTGATCTCGTTCAAAAACCGACATTATAGCCCCTACACCGAACCCGGAGCTTCAATCTATGTTGTTGAAAGACCAGTGGAAAAGGTTAGTCCGCGTTTATTCATATTAACCTCGTCTCGGCCACCAGATCAAGGGCATTAAAAATAAAGGGAGACATGATATCCAAAGATACAGTGAACACATTTGGTCGAAGACTTGAAGTTTAAAGTTTCTCCAAAATGTGTTGATGAGCAGACTGTAGTGTTAACGCTAACAACCAATTTGCCAGTCCGTACCCTGGATCATCAATGAGCGATAGGGGGGGGGGGGGAGTGGCGAAGAGAAGCACCCTCTTTGCGTACTTTTGAGAGGCTATAGAAGCCAATTTCTAGGCTCTCGCCATAGGTCGGTCAGTCAGCGTTATGTAGCCGTTCTCTCCAGCACCAATAGCGTCGCATTGATCTCGGGTGTCAGCGCATGGTTGGCTCCGCACGGTACGTAAGACTTAGGATCCTTCGGTACGTTTTGGCGTGTGCTCCTTTTCTGATAAGCAAACTTCTCGAATACGAGTTGCTATATCGACAACAGAATGATCCCCAAAACCACAAATCAGGCAAAACAATGTTGGTAGACAGAGCTTTACTGCGCTAAATGAGCCCTACAATAGCTGCTGCAAGCGCCGCGTATACGAGCCCCTCGAGCCGGCGAAAAACTGTCCACTGCTGCGATGCCCTGAGTGCGGAGTGTGTCCTTAGCCAATTAAGTGGCACGGCGCGCATCGATTGCTTCGAGGTAGCGTGCGCCTCTAAAAGCGAGTCGACTGAGCGCGTGGGAAGCGCAGGACATCGAAGGCCTCTCGCAGTGATTGAAAAAGAATGGGCGTGAGAGTTTGTCACGTGCGAGTAAACAATAACTTGGTTAGTAAAGAGAAGATAAGTCAACGCAGCAGTACGCCATGCGGGCTCTCACAAGCTCACTTAGCATCATGTCATAAAAAGGAACACTCTTGTTCGTTTCTGTATTTGTTTTTCAACCCAGCCGAGGACCAATTGTAATATCCAGAGTGCACTGGGGTTCTTGGGTAGCGTGGTTTCCTTCCGATTAGGGTCGGTACTCACTTTTTCGTCTGTGGCCGCTGTCTTCATGCTCGATAATAATAGCAGACATCCAAAGGGCGGAGAGCCAGTGGGAAGATCCACATACAGTATTTATTATGAATATCTGAAGAATATTCATCAACAGATATATATATATATATATATATATATATATATATATATATATATAT
>JAYGXS010000003.1:11478128-11491093 GCA_036362985.1 Ligula intestinalis
CTTTTGAAACGTCAGGACGATAAAACAATGGTTCCCGAGATCGCCTTATCTTCTCGTGTATATATTCACTCAGAAATGTGCGAACACCGATCATATAGGTTTCTGAACTGAACAAAGTTCATGTGGTGGTCAGAGGTCCGCAACGGATAACGGCCTGCCAGGCCGAGACTGGCCACTTCAAAGAGGAGGGCGATGACAGCATTTGGGGGTAACTTGGTAAAGAACTGTTTCGGGCATATTAGCCTTCATTAGCCAAGTATAACCCTGAACACGAGCTGCTATTATGACTTGGCCGGACTCGGCTTGGCAGGTTGTCACCCGTTGGGGACCTCTGACCACCATATGCACTTTGTTTAGTTCGGAAGCCTATATGATCGGTGTTCGCACATTTCTGAGTGAATATATACCCGATTAGCAGTGACAGCAAATGATAGTTGACGAGGCGCTGGTGAATTGCGGTTCGATGAAATGCTTATGACCCATCTGATAGGCACCAGTGGTGGACCAACTGCGCCGTCTGTAAGTGCGTTTGTTTATGTTGTCCGACCAGTTGGTGTTCAGGGTTATGCTTGGCTGATGAAGGCTAATTAGCCGGAAACAGTTCTGTATCATGTTACCCCCAAATGCTATCATTTCCACCTTACACTTTTATGTCTGGGCCGAATTTTGTCGCAAAAGTCTTCACCTCTGCGGAAATTTAAGCGCGCTTAATGAAGTATTAGATCTCAGCGACACTGACGTACGTGCGGGCTACACTGGGTGGACGCATTTGACCATAAGTGTTGCTTCATGATATCCTCTCAGCCTTGTCTTCGTGACTTTGGATTTGGGAATTCGATCCAGGCAACTTCTTCCTCAGCTTACTTGCAGCCCCCAGTTGACAGCTTTACCTTTAGCGAAAAAAAGGTGGGGGAAGGATCAGCAGTTCTTCGCGCTTTTATCATTCAACCGTACCTCAACCGGCCACCTTAAACGAGACCACACAGCCTCGATGCTCGGAAAGAGTGACAAAATGCCTATTGCTGACTTCTGTTAGGTATCGATCAGTCGTAAATCACTGCGTTTCTGTGCCTGTTACTGAGGCTGGACCTTCATGCACTCTTGGCTGTTGGCGAAAAGAGCAGGCCAGACTGGCTCCTGCGCGCAGTCAAGCAGCCCACGCCGTGCGTTGAGCAAACGAAACGACCGCCAACAGAGCGTGGGAAATGACCGAAGTCTTAACGTTTTGAGAATGCCCGCTTGCACACCATATGCCACGAATGTTGCAGAAGGACTAGAGCCTTCTAGACACACTCAAGTGAGGAAATTAGACGTCCCGCTGTCATTGTGTGGTGTTGTATAAAGCCGTTGTCATCAGTACCGCTCTGCTGCCTTTTTCTGCCTACTATTCGTGTCATATCAACTGGACTATGACAGTGCCTATGGCTTTTCTTTCAGCTAAGGAGACTCTGGGTGTGTAACTGTCCCATTTACCATGACATCGGTCTTAGTATCCTGAGCAAGTCTTTCATTTAGAAAAGCTGCCCTTTTTATTCAATTTATTAAGGGAAGTGGGCATTTATTTTGGCTAACTCGGAATTAGCCTAATATGGAAGAAATTTACTGCAGAAACAAACTTATAAATTAATACGCATAATGGCATGAGAGGACCCCAAAATAAGCAAGAAAGGTTTGAGAATTATCCCTTTCAGAACCGGAGAAAATTAGTGCGAATTTGCTCAAATGAAAGTGAGGCCAATTTTGAGGAATCGCATTCATTTTCATAAACAAGGAACAATTTCAGTTTTAAACATTATTTTTTGCTAAACTGTTGAAATTTTTTGCCACAAAATCCAGTACAAAAGTTTTGGCCGCGTGTTGTTTTACCGCATCAATTATTTGGGTCGTAAGCACAATTGCCAATGTTTTATCGTGAAGATGAAGGTAAAAGCACATCTCATCAAATCTATATCATGTAACAATATACATTTTGTACCTTCTAATTTCCGCTTACGCGTACTTTAGAACGTAACAGACAGAAACTTAATAATTATTGCGATATCCTAGAAAACTTTTTTTGCATTCGCAAGCTTCAAGCAGAGCCTAAAAGTAATCGACTTCGGCGGAAAATCCTGCAATATAAACAGGAAAGTGAGTTCTTTCATTTACCTTCAGGTAAATCAAAAACTTCTCAAGCATCTTCATTTTCATTTTGACATGACCTTGAAAAAAGGTAACATGCACAGATATTCGTCAGCTGAATATCTAACAAATGTGGTTTTCAAAGAGATAATGTTATATAGTTTTTTTGGTGACCTTGGGAATAAATATATCGGATTTCTGTCGCGGATGTCCTTTTTGCTCAACAACGTGTTTTGCTGTATTGAAGAATTTCTAGATATAGCCCACATGACTATCTTTATAAGAAACAATACCTAAAGACACATTTTTTTCGGTAAAGGCTTTTAATAGTTCTCTTATTTTAAATATTCTGACATGAACATCGAACAGAATCTATGTTTATGAACCAAGTCTTGAAATAACAGGAAATCGTCAAAATTTGTGGAATTTCAAAACTGAAGTGTGCGAGTTATTTTAATCAAATAACAGCAACATGTTTAAAACATTTTCACTGCGAAAAATTTCTTTTGATGTCAACAGAATGATATGATTATTAATTTTACGTCAGAAAAGATTTGCATTTATCCTCCAAATTATAACTATTTTCTAAATCTGAGGAACTCGAGGAGTATTATGAAAAATTTCTCAACGAAAAATTAGTACTTTTTATATTTCTGTTAAGTGGTAACTTTGACTAAAGTTGTTTATGATAATTTTTTAGTTTTCGTATATGCCGGTTTGCAAGTGATTATCCATCTTTCGCAGACTTCGACATTTTACACGACTTATGAGCCGTACTGTATATTTAAGAACACTAGGTCTCTTTCTAGCATGTCACAGTTGACCTCGGGCCATGACTAATGAGACATATTTACCGTCAGCGTTTTAGAAAGGTATGATCGTCGAATACGGAAAGTTCCCCAAGTCAGAAGTCAGTTAGACCAATTAGGTAGGACAGTATACTGTAGGAAGAGTAGCTGACAAAAGTTTGTGCAGAAAAGAGCAGCTCACAGAATACCAAGCAGTTGTTGTGTTCGTGTTCTGTGTTCTGCGCCTCTGCGCGGGCATGAAGTCAGCCCCTGATCTGTCCTGCAACCAATCAGGAGAAGGTGCACAGCTCGCTAGGCAAGGCATCAGGACGACCTTGAGGCATCACGCGACCGAGAGGCGACAACATGGATGCCTCGAAAAGTAGCGAGAGGCGGGCAAAGGCATGATGAATCACGTGGGATGCTGCAGCGAATAAGTGTCGATACAGGGGGTGATCTCCGGACCGTCACAGCGTCGTCAACAGGACTGCGCATAGGAATTCACGTCTGAGTCCACCTCCGGTCGATTTGGCCTTGTCATGCCATCGGAACAGGCGAATGCGGAAGATGAGGTAGATGTAGCGCCGGTATGTCTCACTATAAACTAGTTCACGCTCACCCCACCCCTCTGCCCGTATCGTTGGGGTAGCAAGGGACGTGGTTGCTTACGCCGATCTAACTGCCCTATATGTACGTGAATAGCAGGGTGTCAATCCAGTAGTGTGTAGCAAAATCTTGAAAAATGTGTCCTAGTAGAGTCTAACGTAGACTGAATGCATTGAAAACTCCCCTGTCGATCAGTGTAGACTTTTTGGGTAATGATGCATCCACAGGTGGGGTGAGGGAAAGGAGACGGGTGGGAAGGCAAGGTTTGCAAGATAAACTAATTGGGAGCGACTGTTTGCCTCCCAGGAAAGAAGACGCAAGCTATTCGCTAGCTGGAAGCATATTTTTATTCATCTGGGTTTTCAAGGACTTATTGGCGTCCATCCTCTGATATAAAAGCGGCAGCAAAACAAACAACAGTTATAGGGGGCAAAGACCAATCAAAAGCCAGTAATACCGGTCCAGAGGCGACTGCATAGAGCTCTGTATGTCGGCGCCAGATCAATATATCGATCGACTGAGTTTCCTTTAGAGGCCCAGGCCTCGATCGACTTCCAGCTTTTCTTGATTCTGGCGTGAGCACTCATCGTCCACCTCAAAAGTAAAAAGATCTGGAATTGGTTGAAGCCTGGGTCTGCAATGAAAATTCAGGTAATCAGTTTACTGATCGGCATACGCAGTCTTGCGCAGCCACCTTCGAACTGGCGTTACTGCTATTCGACTGCCCCTTCTCCTATAGCTGTTTCTCGTTTTCTCGCGGCTTTTATCCCTGAGGTTGGACTCCAGTAAGTGTTCAAAAGCTGAGCTGAATAAAAAATGGGTAGAATCCTACTTTGGGGCCCAGATCAATACACGAAGGCCCCAACCCTCTGTAATACAGGACAGGATGTGATAAAGGGTATACAGTCCGGGTAATACAAAGGAATTGAAGGTTTGCGCGGCGCGGCGCTTCGCATCGCGAACTATACAAATATAACTGCAGAATGGTAAGTTAGACCTCGTGTAAGTTGAAGTAGACGGCCTCCGAATCTTCAATTCTTTTCAGCACTGTCAAGAGACCCAATAACATATGAAGTAAAAATAAGTAAAAATGTTCAAATTTGTCACACCCAGTGAACCCATAAATAAACCCAATAAACCAACGGATACTTGCGACGGCAGAAGCCGTGGCCATACGACTCACAAAACCGATCTTATGTGCGCAGAAGGCCTTCGTAGTGGCCCTACGGCTCCCGTGGCCGAGAACAAACTCAACATCCATCCGCACACCTTCTAGCATGCCGTGAACTGATGAGCAGACAGTGACAACTGGTGTCAAGACGCCGCAAAGCGACGAGATGACCAGTTGATATGAACTAATTGTGGGACACGTCCCTCCTCCCCCCTGCCCCCCACTTTTGATCTCTTAACAATTCCACCCTCCCCCCTTAGATACCGTTGATTGGTTGCCTAAACTTTTGCTAACTCTACCCCCTTTATATTATTGTACACGCCTGATGCTGAATTACTCGAAAAGGATCATATGCCTATCTTGACTTCTTGAATGCTTAAATAGATATCATCGCTGAACTTAATAACTGTAAGTTAATTTCTGTGTTTAATTATGGCGCACTATTTTTGTTGCGAAAACATAAATTATTCAAACAATTTCTGGGACCCAACGTAGGATTCCACCAAAACATTATATGGACAAGCAAACAACCTTTATCTTCTTTACTTCGCTCGACTACTATCCGGACAGAGCCTTACCTATACGGAACCGGTGCTCTGGGTGTGCCAGCGCTGATTTTCAACTTCACATTCTTTTTTGAGGCCATGCTTCTTTTTCGGAAGCTGTGCTTCATGCATCGCGATTTCATTGGCTGGACCGAGGGCCAGTTATCATAGCAAAGGGAGCATTGCGCTAACTGCCAGCGCAATGATGAGACCTAAAACCGAGACTAAAACACTCTGGTTTCGTCCTATGAGTCATGCTACTCGTCCCAACAGGACAAACAAATTATCAGGGGTCAAAGTAAGAATGAGTCATCACTGCTGGTGGTGCGAGTGCGCACAGCGCGCGCGATAAACGGTGTAGTATGCGCTGGAGGGCATGGACACTAGTGGCTGTTCTGCACCAAACTGACAGTTACCGGTTTTCGCGCAGTGTCCAAAAGATGGGGTAGGAAAAGGCGATGACGGTGCGCCACAAAGTGTCGAGATTTAGTGATTGCCGAACTCGTGCAGTCACATCAGAGATACTGAGAAGTCCGGGCTGTCAGTGGAAAACGACGAGGGAATTAGCCACACTAAAAGCGGTGAAAATACGTCTTCGAAAGTGGCTGACAGATCTAAACCGCTACTGAAAACCAGAGCAATAGAGAACCAACCCTACCCTGGTAATCATTAAGGAATTGAACGCAGGATCACATACAAACGAACGTTTGCGACCAACGACCAGGTGTCCACAGGAACATCCCTAAGGTCTAACAATGTTGGAAACTTTGAAATGCACCGGATGCAATCAACATTTAAAGATCTGTATTAGCGCGGTGAGGCTGCTTCTTCGAGGCAAAAATTTGAAGGACTTCCTTGCTGTTCCTTTCGAATTGCCACCCTGGGCTCCTTGAATTCTTTTTTGGGGTAGAATCCCATAGAAAAAAATATTTGCTGCACAACTCGGCATCTGTTTCGACGTTTTAAGGCCAAATTCAGTCAGTATGATGTCACTCTGACCTCAGCCCTTCACCGTTGACTGGCAGTCATGTTACGCACAGTCAGGCCGTGGATGAACCTGGCAAGAGCGCATTAGCCGGACCAACCGCGTACGAGCGGCAAGGCTGTAGCAAGTCACGTCGTTCGATAAAGCTGCCACGCTGACATGCGCAACACGACGATCTGCCAGCCTACAGTGACGACGTCCGCCGTGTATCACAGATAGAGGACACAACGGCAAGTTGTGTGTGAATTAGTTTGCCATGATAGTAAACAGATGCAGCACTGAGCTTACTGCATTTTCATCACTCCACTTCACTCCCTCCCCCGTGGACGCGGTGACAAGACGGTTTCAGGACGACCGGTGGTGGGATCGGGAGCAGTGACTGACAAAACTAAACCACATTTCTATGCGGACCACACACGGCCTGGTCCCCGTACGATTGAACACATCCTCGCAGAAGGAAAGCGGTTTGATTCCTACTTGAGTGGGAGCGCACTAAGGACAACATTAAGAAGAGGCCACTGTGGTAAGAGGGCTAACACACCATCGGAACGAAGTAATAGCTAACACAAAAATTATAATAATGAGCAAAATGACGAGAGTTTGAAGTTATGTAAAGCAGTTGATTCCAAAGATCACGCAATATTCCGATATATGCGAAAGATTGATACTCATTCGGTAATCGGCATTGACTCAAGTTGTGATTATCATGTAGTCTATCCTGAAGCCACTTTAGTCAGGATAGGATGCAGGCTTTTTAACGAGGTTCGTTCTGACCACTAGCGAAACGTATCTATTGTAAAAACTGGCTACTTAAGTAATATGCCCTTAATAATTTATTTCGAGGGTCTTCATAAATTCAAGTATATTTTATGGAAAACGCACGAAAAAATTTGTCTTGCGTTTGTTTGATAAAAAATTACGCCTTTAAATTTTGTACTGAAAGAACGGGTTGCTTTCGGTTTTTAAAAAGGGTGGGATTGTGTCGTGGGGTCGTCTGGGGGAAAGTGTGAAGCGCACCCCGCAGGCAAACGAAAAAGTGATTTTCGGGGAGAAGACGGGCGGGGCAAGCCAGGAAAGAAATAAGAACCCAATTTGAAAGCCCAATAAAAAAGTTAAGAGGGCAAGTTGGGTCGCGTACTCAAACCTTGGGAGAAGGCACTGAAGGTAGCTTTAATATCATCGCTAACCCCCAGCCCGATCAACGGCGAACGCGGGCGAGGTCACTGAGAGACATTTTCCAGTGGTACCACCAAAACCAACGGGAAAAAAGCCTAACAAAGTACAAAGGGCAGGGAGATTAGGCAAATCACCCTACTTAAAATTTGTAAGTAAGCGGTAGTTCCCGCGGGTAGTTCAAAAGGCCAATTTTGCTTAGTTTACCTATTTTAGCAGTTATGGAATGTGTTTGCCTTCGGAGAACCGTTCTACATTCCCATGGCATCAGAAAATCCCATTTTGATCGATGGATGGTGCGTAGAAAACCAGAAGTTTACAGGTAATTCAACCAATTTAAAAATTTAAGTAGGTAGCTATAATCCATAAGGACCTAAAAAAGACCGCTAGAGAAAACCTCACCTAAAAAGTTGCTAAATATGAGCTCTTTTACAATTGTGAGGTGTTTATTCATAATGCATCGTATTCATCAATTTGTAAATGCTGCCTATACTGCATGAAATATGTTCTACATCTATTTCAATACTGTATGACAACTATGTGACTTCTTTCTCAAACTGTAGGCGAAAACGTTCTTTTCTTTAAACAGGATGTACACAGCGCGCGGTTTTTGAAACCTGAATTCGAGTGTAGCAGTCCCTAGTTTAGAAAATTAATCGGCAATTGAGCAACTTTTTATAACCGAAAGCTAACCGTTCTTTCAGTATAAAATTTAAAGTAGGCGTAATTTGCTATCAAACAAGTACAAGAAATAATTTTTTTCGTGCGTTTTCCATAAAATATATTTGAATTTATAAAGGCAGTCAAAATAAATGATAAAATGCATACTAATTAAGTAGCCAGTTTTTACAATATCTACGTTTTGCTAGTGGTTAAAAAGCCCGCATCCAATCATGACGGAATAAACTTCAGAATAGACTACGCGATAATGAGTATCAGAACTTGAGTAAATGCCGACTATCAAATGAGCATCAATCTTTCGCATATGTCGGAATTTTGCGTGATCTTTGGCGCCTACTGTATTTACAACCTTGAGTCTTTGTGTACACTCCGATAAAATGTTAGCGGTGTGGACAATGCATTCAAACATCAGGGTCATTCAGTGTTAATGGAGGCAAACATGTCTAAGGTCAAAATTAGTCTGGGAACTCGCCACACCGCTGTGGCTTGTCCCTCAGTCCACCAGTCAGCCATTCCACACGCCCAGGGCTTATTTTACTCCTAATTATACCCTCCGTTGAAAACCTTCCAGTTCGCGTGGTTTTTAATGCGCCATAAAAAATGCAAGCACACAAGATGTATTACAATTAGGAATGCATTGAACTGTCATGGAGCTGGGATCCCCAGAGTGGACCTCAACTTACCTTCCCCTCCCGTGCACCAGTTGGCTGTGCAAGTCCGTCAGTCAGCAGCGGACGGGATTGGGCGCAATGGCTGACCCGTTTCAGCTAGTGTTTTCTGCCAATCTTTCTGATGATGAATCCGCGAGAGATGTCGAAACGCCTGGCGAATAAACGTATTGTCCCAGCGGTAGAGTCGTCTTCTTCTGAGTTATGTCATTTGTCTACGCGCGCACCACAGGAACTAGTCGGGCATACGCGGTGAAGTCTTCGGAGGGAACTGGGATTTATGAACTAGCCATTATTAAAATCCGAATTTCACCACTGTTATCACAAGCCGACTGGCATTTGTTTGGATAATGTTTCGGCTAGCAATATAGTTTCCTCTGTCAATCATAATTGATGCTGATCTGCCATTCAACCGGCTGTACTAGGTCCAAACCCAGCAGAAGAACCAGAATGAGCGCGAATGTCTACGGTACTGATTTAGTTCCGAAAAATCATCAGAGTTGTAGCCTTTAGTTCAGCATCTTCAGCTACAGTTTCGATTAAATTCGCCAACCGGTGTTGGTAGAACGTGGCTTGTCTTTAGGGTCTGTGTCAATGATTTGGAAAAGCAGGCAACTTAGGCTACAGAATAGAAAAGAAGCCGGAGCGAATCGGAAAATAGACGTCCCAAAACTGAGACAATTGCCTCGTGTTTCACAGTCGTAAATGCCTTTCCGACCGAGATAGGACACCGATACTATTTTCAAGATGTGATACGCCCGACTGAAGAACTCAGAAAACTAGTTGAGAAGGTTTCGTTTGCTGTCGATAGACCCTTATCAGGTCCAGACCTTTATGTAGTAGAAGAGTCAATTAAACCATGCGGGTAATTAGGCGATTCCGTCGAATTAGGTTTATACTTTCACGCAGGTAAGTAGTATAAAGTATGGGAAATAGTTAGACATCTTGGCAACAGTAGCTTACGTAGCCCCAGTCATTAATCCATACAACTTGAATGTTTTCCTACGAAAACGAAGTTTATCGAGTTTTATGGGCGGGAAATAAGGACGTGCAGTGGAATAAACTTTAATAAATGGTAAATGCATTTTTATTCTACTGCATACAAAAGTGGATACTTTGGATATTTTGTGGATACTTTGGACGCAGAATTAGGTTGTCTCAAAGCTACTTTACTGAAGCGGGGATATCCACCGCAGTTTATAGACAAATATAGTAAACCTCCATGACCGAAAATGAGCGAACATTTAGCTCCTAAGAAGCCAGTATTTGTATTTCTGCCTTTTAAGGGTGATAACGTCTTAAACACTATCAAAAGGCGCATGTTCAACACCATAGAAAGAACCTATTACACCGCTGAACTCATATTCTGCTCTACAACAAAGCCCTTGCCAATTCCTTGTGTTAAGTATGCCTTACCTTTGCACGCCACCTGAAATTGCGTTTACGAATTCACATGCACTTGTGGATGCAAGTACATAGGGTGTACGCAAAGGCAATTGGCAGCCAGAGCCAAGGAACATCGGCCTAGTTGGTTATTTAAGCAAGAAAACCGTTCCCCTCGCTCCTCTATTACTGAACACCTGCTGGACACGGGTCATTCGATAGACCCTAAAACTTTTTTCCAAGTTCTTTTTCGAGCACGAACACCTTGAATCTTGTGTTAAAGGAGGATGCTTATATTACATGCTCTAAACCGGACCTCTGCAAACAGTTGGAGCATGTGGTTAACCTTGCCTTACCTTGGTAACCGCAGGCCCCCAGATTTGCACATTCCGCTGCCTTAATCTTCCTAACAACTCGATTCCCTGTTTCCCCCTCCCACTTTGTTTTAACTTTCCTTCTGTATCTGACTAGGACCTATGACCTATCTGTAAAAATTCAATTTCGTATTTTTTTTTCATTCGTGGACCTTAACGCAATGAGTGGTTGCGACTGAGGAGCTCTCACGAAATTTTATGGTGCCATTAAATTTTGCATCGATGACAATCTTCAAGTATTAAGAAGTGTTGTTGATTTATATCTGTAAATTTTCCTAAACTGTATTGTCATTTAAAATATTGTGGAAAAACCCGATTATCAAACTGCAGGTTTCTTGAGTTTCCCGAAAAATTGAAATGGTGGTTAGGAGGTTGTCTACTTCAACTTACCTGTGGTCCAACTTACCGTTCTGGAGTTACATTAGTAAAGTCCGCGGTGCGAAGCGCTGCGTACACTTTCAATTTACATGCGGAACAACCTGCTCCCAGCGGTCGCGGGAAGCAACTTCGACTACATTCTTTCACTTTACACTTTCTTCTAAAAATGTTTTTCACTGCCTATCCTATTTCCCCACCCCACAAATCTCTATAACCACCGTTGTTGAAGGACAAAATGCTGGGGCTAGGGGCATATGAGTGGGCCTTCAAAAGCTACTTTTGCCGGTATCTTTAGTACCTTCTGTTACTATGGAAATGGGTAGTGTTGCTGGTGAGGGCAGTGTTGAGAGCAAAACGCAAAAAAGTATATATCGCAGGGGGTTAAGTAAGTTAAGTCCTAGCAAATGCGATCTTCAAACCATGGTTTCTTAGTAGAGAAGAAGTCGGTGGAGGCCAGAGTAATAGGAGTAGTTTATTCTGTATACAGGGGAACGGAGACTAAGCAGAAAGAACTTCGATCCCGGAGTGCACGTCATTCCGCTGGAGCGGCGTGGTCCAAAGTGATATCTTAGCATTATGCATCCCAGCGGTCATTGGCAGGGTCTGCATACGCGTGCAGGCCTGTGATCCGTTGCCGAGCCAGGGACCAGCTTGGCGGCATCTGTGATTGGCTGTTCCCTGGAATAGAGAACAGCGGTCGTGAGCTTTTGGCAAAGTTCGCTTCAGCGCGAGTTAATCGGGACATGGACACGAAGGCCAAAGGCGCCATGCGTCAGCGGCTGATCCCGGGTTCCAAGTGTCTGCTAGGGGCCCCTACGTATCTGCAATAGATTAACTGGCTTTTGGTCATGGGAAAACTGCACGAGGTCCTTCTGTGCGCGTTAGGTCGGCTTGCGTAACCTGATTGTAACCACCGATGGAGAGAACTCAATACTCGCAAGAAGGCTTTATTGGGCTCAACGCGATGACAGAACGAACTTTAAATGCGAGGATGGCGCTGCTTGTGTTCCTCATTCCCTACTCTCTCCGCTGAACTGGTAGGTGTTCCCGCATCCTTGTTGGCAAGTTAAGAAGCAAATTTGCACAGTAGAAATGGCAGTTTATTCTTGAATTCTCTTCGTAGCAGGAGGTTGGCCGATAATACTATCTGAACTTTACCTTCTGAGAAGATCAGTGATCGAATCGTGTTCACAAGAGTTTACAGGCGCTTGGCGTTGAAATTGAACGTTGAGGAATGGACTTTTCTTTTTCGCTGTCGACGCGGTAGATTCGGGTCAATGAATGCTGTAGCAGTTTAAGTCGTGGGTTAACTAGGATCACTACAATCATCAGGTCATATCCCCAAGTAGAAGGTAAAAGGCAGAAGTCACCAGAAGGAGTGGTTTCTTGTGTTCAGAACTCCCAATGCCGTCCCAGGTGGCAGTGGCCATTGGCGAAGCCAGGGCTAGTGCTGACTGCGCCCGTATAGACCTGAGAGAGGATGAAACAGTTGTGGCAGCTGATTAAGCAGGATTGCGGAACAGGTTCAAGTGATTTGTTATTGGTGTGTTGCAATTGCCCGCGGGGATGTCGCCTACGGAGTCTTCCTGCTGTTTTGGCCAAAGAGGTGGCTTGGTAAGTGGTCCTTAGGGAGGCGTGTTTATTTGGACGCGCGTGCATGTTCAGGTGTGTGCGACGTGGGTGCGTAACTCAATAAGCTGAGGTCAACTGTGGGGGCCACCGGAAAGCAGAAGGAAGGACAGGGGACGCTGACGCAGCTGTTATCGGTTAGCCAGAAGCAGCTGCGAGGTCAAGTCTCAGAGGACGGGGGCGCCAGTGAAAGAAAGCATTGGAACAGTTGTCTCTGACAACGAATGACTTTAGGGCAGCGAGCCTTAGAGAACGAAGGGAGAACATGCACTATGGCCGTCCGCTACAAGGTCTTTGACGATGGGTTTGAACGAGACTATGAAACGTCTGGCCAATCAACTCCATGTTCCAACGACTAAATCTTCTACTTCTAAACTGCATCCTAGACTTAACCTTTTGCGTCTAATGGTGTGTTTTGCTGGTCCTTCGAAAATACTAGTCGCAATAAATCGGTTAGGATATC
>JAYGXS010000003.1:11491103-11526611 GCA_036362985.1 Ligula intestinalis
AATTATGGCCGCTGTCTGCGCATGACCATGACTGAGTTACCATCACCTACGAATAAGGATTCCCGATGGAATCTGAAACAACAGGCGAATAGAACTCTTGTTCCAGAGATCGCACCCTCTTCTTCTGAACTGCTTCCTGGAAATTGCATATTCTCTATTATTGACAACATTGTTGATATCTGTAGATTTTCATAATCTGGATTATCGTTTAACATATTGCGGAAATATCCAAATATAAATTGCAGGCTTCTTGAAGCTCCCGAAAAAGAGATATGGTGGTTAGGAGGTTGTCTACTTCAACTTACCTGAGGTCTAACTGACCGTTCTGGAGTCATTTTCTTGGGAGCGAAATCACTTTCCGAAGCCTACATTTTTAGGTCTGCACAGCACACGCCTGAACAGTATGGGTCAGAGAGTTGGTTCGGCGGTGGATTTGACATTTTGTTAGTCTGGCCGGCTACGTGGTCCTGCCTGGGCGAAGAAAAGTTAGAAGATCTAGTGAAAGCAAATTTAACCGAAATCGTGTAGATGATGAATACTCCCTCGAACATAGGAACCGTAATTAGTGTCCGCATAGAAAGACTGCCTTGATGAAAGTCCATCATACTTTCAGGACCCTCAAGGCGGTAAGTGAAGGTTCTACGAGTCCGGTTAATGTTGGTAGGGACAGGCCAAACAATCAATGATAACGCCGCCCTGATTATTTATCCAACGGAATTTGTTGAAACTGTAGCCAAAGCTGTGATATCACTCTTTAACTCCGCCTTGTGTGAGTTCCCAAGGAAGAACACAGCAAGAAGGGGACAAAAGTAGAAGTCTTTCTTTATAGCTAGTACGGGAGACTTATAGCAAGCAAAGCATACAAGATTGAGCCAATCAAATTGTGTTCTTGTCAGGCTGGGCAGAGTGATAATCAGAACACTAATCATGGGCGGTGGCTTCATCGATTTCATCACTCGACGCGGCTTGTCCGATCGGTAGTGCACCGTTAGATGAGTAATCATGGTGGCGTGATAATTGATTGTTAGGCCTGCCCCTAACAAATGTAGGGCACGAACTCGGTTTCACCGTGCCTGATTAGCAGACACTTCAACTCCGAACAGTATATTCTCTCTATCAATTATTTTTAGGTCTACGTATAGTTAGCGGTTAGAGAATTAATTGAAAAGTGTGTTGAAATACAGATATCGAATTAGGCTCGTTGTCTCACACGAGTGGGAGATGGCAGATAGCAAAAGTGAAGAAGTTTTGGAAGACGCAGAACTCGCTACTTGAGGATGGATATCGGCAAACTTCGCTTATGTAGCCCTCTCATATACCCCTAATCCCAGCATATTTCCCTACGAAAACGTTGGTTATAGGGTTTTAGGGTTGGGAAATAGGATAGGCAGAGAAGTAAATTTATAGAAGTAAGTGCAAATGAATAAAATGTAGACAAAATTATTTCCCGCGGCCGCTGGGAGTAAGTGAATCCGCATGTAAATTGAAGGTGTGCGGGGCGCTTCGCGCCGCGAACTATACTAATCTAACTCCAGAACGGTTAGTTAGACCTCAGGTAAGTTGAAGTAGACGACCTCCTAACCACCATTTCTATTTTTGGGGAGTTTCAAGAAGCCTGCAATTTATAATCGGATTTTTCCGCAATATGTTAAACGATAATACAGATTATGAAAATCTACAGATATCAACAACACTGTCAATAATAGAGAATATCAGAAGACGAAGATGCGATCACTGGAACAAGAGTTTTATTTGCCTGACGTTTCGGATTCCGTTGGGAATCCTTAGTCATAGGTAATCGTAAACAGGTCTGAGACATGCGCAGATAAGGGGAGATACATGCACAGATTGCACGGTATTTATAGGTCACAGCGGTCACCCGCATGCGTACTATAAGTGTCAGTTCTTGTAGTCACCGCTTGAGGTCTTAATTGGTGCAGTGATTGCTCATTAATTGCCACAGCGTTGTTGTCCGCGTTGGATGCGGGTTTGGTAATTGCGTGACAATTATGCCCGCTGTCGTCGGAGTTGTTGTTGCACCCAGTCCTTCCCACGTGACTGATTGTCTTGCTCAGGAAATGCCTCAGTACACCGTTTCGCGTCCGGAGTAATCTCCCAGTTTCTCCGACGTAGTTGCTTTGTCCACAACTACACCAGATTCGGTAAAAGACTCCAGCCGTTTCCTGCCGTGGCAGTGGGTGTACTGAGACATTTCCTGGGCAAGACAATCAGTCACGTGGGAAGGACTGGGTGCAACAACAACTCCGACGACAGCGGGCATAATTGTCACGCAATTACCAAACCCGCATCCAACGCGGACAACAACGCTGTGGCAATTAATGAGCAATCACTGCACCAGCGGCCGCGGGAAATAATTTTGTCTACATTTTATTCATTTGCACTTACTTCTATAAATTTACTTCTCTGCCTATCCTATTTCCCAACCCTAAAACCCTATAACCAACGTTTTCGTAGGGAAATATGCTGGGATTAGGGGTATATGAGAGGGCTACATAAGCGAAGTTTGCCGATATCCATCCTCAAGTAGCGAGTTCTGCGTCTTCCAAAACTTCTTCACTTTTGCTATCTGCCATCTCCCACTCGTGTGAGACAACGAGCCTAATTCGATATCTGTATTTCAACACACTTTTCAATTAATTCTCTAACCGCTAACTATACGTAGACCTAAAAATAATTGATAGAGAGAATATACTGTTCGGAGTTGAAGTGTCTGCTAATCAGGCACGGTGAAACCGAGTTCGTGCCCTACATTTGTTAGGGGCAGGCCTAACAATCAATTATCACGCCACCATGATTACTCATCTAACGGTGCACTTCCGATCGGACAAGCCGCGTCGAGTGGTGAAATCGATGAAGCCACCGCCCATGATTAGTGTTCTGATTATCACTCTGCCCAGCCTGACAAGAACACAATTTGATTGGCTCAATCTTGTATGCTTTGCTTGCTATAAGTCTCCCGTACTAGCTATAAAGAAAGACTTCTACTTTTGTCCCCTTCTTGCTGTGTTCTTCCTTGGGAACTCACACAAGGCGGAGTTAAAGAGTGATATCACAGCTTTGGCTACAGTTTCAACAAATTCCGTTGGATAAATAATCAGGGCGGCGTTATCATTGATTGTTTGGCCTGTCCCTACCAACATTAACCGGACTCGTAGAACCTTCACTTACCGCCTTGAGGGTCCTGAAAGTATGATGGACTTTCATCAAGGCAGTCTTTCTATGCGGACACTAATTACGGTTCCTATGTTCGAGGGAGTATTCATCATCTACACGATTTCGGTTAAATTTGCTTTCACTAGATCTTCTAACTTTTCTTCGCCCAGGCAGGACCACGTAGCCGGCCAGACTAACAAAATGTCAAATCCACCGCCGAACCAACTCTCTGACCCATACTGTTCAGGCGTGTGCTGTGCAGACCTAAAAATGTAGGCTTCGGAAAGTGATTTCGCTCCCAAGAAAATGACCCCAGATGTGGCCAATATGCTGTGGTGACTAGATGAAGACTAGTAGCGAACCTGAGGATGACTGACCTTGAAAGCAGCTTTGAGCCGGTGGCTTAGCGATTGCGTGCCACAAACATGTGTGAGATTTGCGGTAATCTGTTGTCGAATGAATTTCCGGAGGAGGAACGTGTGGCCGCGATGGGGTTACTCTGACGACATGCAGATGGCTAACTTAGTCATGACGAACGCTGTCGCGTTTATTTTGTAAGTCGAATACTCTATAAACATAAATGGCTTATTTTTTGAACACTGAACAACTTACTTGAAAGTAACGCCCTTATCCACCTCTCAAGGGGCTGAATTGGCCAAGAATTTACACCGAAACTATCGCATTAAAATAAAAGTATGATTAAAAATACGCTCTGACCTTAAAGCTTATTTTATTCCAAAGAACTCAAAGCCCAGATTTGTTTTGTGGTCGCTAACTCCATGCGTTGAATGTTAAAGAATGACTTTAAAAAACTCCGTTTATTTGGTCTAAAAAATTCATAGTTTAATATCTTTTCTTTTTCCTATGTTCTGTAAATATTCCCATGGTTAAGTTGAAAAGTCATTTTCTGGCGAAGGTATGTTTTTATCAAGCGTGTGGCCTGATGAAGAGTTACTGAAAACATGTCTTTACTTTTTATCCAAACAAGTAGGGCTTAAGAAATATGAGCAACAAAATTTGCTGGCACTGGCAAATCTTTTATGGTGACACCCATTAGACTCAAACATTTATAATAAAATTTAAGCCACACATGGCAACTCTTGCATTGCCCTAAATTCCGGAGGGCTTCTCAAAAATTTCTCCTAGCCTTAATCATGACGCAAACCCTGGAAGTTAACGCAGGGCTATCTGTAATACGGAGAGTTTATCAGTTTCGTGTCCCTACCTAATAAATGGATACTAAGTATGATTTTTCGTGACTTCTCTCAGCGTCTAAGTAGTAAGCTGATTTTTCAAATGTCTATCAGGTGACATATAGCCGACTTACGACGCCCACTACAGTTGAAATTTGTCATTTATTTATATTCTTTGCATTCTGTTTTCACCTATCCTCCTCGAAGTTGAAGTGCCCTCAAAATTGGCCCGTGCTACATCATGCCGGATTGCTTTGAGTAATTTGAAGCAAGCATTCAGAAGCACCAAGCCAAAGCAGGTCCGAATTAACTTGAATTTGTCCTCCTGGTTGGTCGGTAAGTGAAGTTTGGCATGCTGTTTTCTGACTTTTTTGTCAACACTGAAACACGTGTTTTTCCCTCCAATCTGATCATGTCCACCGAAATAGCCTCCGCTATTGCAATGCAGTCATACTTGTTTGTTTTAAGGGAAGTTGCAGTTCCTTGTCGTTTTTCTGATCTGCATGTCATAATAACGGTGCAGCCATCAGATTTTATCTGGGCGCGGTTTGTTTTTGAGTGGCCGTATTTTATGTTACTGACGGCAGTAGTTCAGCCTTCAAAGAGGAAAATGTTTATTTTAACGGCTTATCACGAACTAATGCCACAAAAGCTTGAAGCTATGACTCCTTTTCACTCACAAATCTCGTATAAGTTTTGATTTACTCTTAAATAGGGAAGAGCTTTGTTTAGGTTGGGAAATGTGACTTAAGTTGACCTTTCTATACTACATATGTTTTCGCAAGTCTTCTCTCGAGGAATACTGAGGCAGATTTCGGTCCAGATTAATAATCAACGTTTATTTTTACTGCATTTCTAGAGCTCTAGTAAAAATGAGCAAGCGAGTCTTTCGCAATGTTCGCCAGTCTTGGTGAAAGACTTAATTCATTTCACTGAATATATGACGAATTCCATCGGTATCTTTGTGGAGACGGTTGGCGTGCCCTCCGCCAGTTCGGTCGTCGGGAAGGCTGATACCCAGCATATGCCCACCAAATAGACCTTCCAGGGGTACCACACAGTCACAACAAGGACTAGGGTCTACCAGAAACAAGAACGGATTGGCTCGGATCCCATCTGAGCGGGAGTGTCATAGAGATCAGATTAAGCAGGGTAATTTTTGAGGGTCATTACAGCCTGACTGTCTGTTCTGTGAGGATCGAGTTATTCCGTCAGTTGGAAACCTTTCAAGCCATGACTCTTAATTCATCGTGGTCGTTTATGAGTGTCCAGGAGACTGCCACCCAGCCCAGCTGCACGTGACTCACCCTAACTTCGCTCGGCCAGGCCGTTCTCCCACGCATAATTATTCACTCCGCGCGCTATCGATCTTTCTCACGCTATCGATCAACTCATTGCTTGATAAGAGTATAAGCTCCAAGTCAATCGATTGACTTCACTTGATTGGCTGCGGACAGCAGATTACTCATCGCGCAGGCAAAGCTACACAACAACCCTCACGGAAACAACTGAAGTGCAGAAACAGCTGGCAGCTGATTCGTCGCACAGTTTCTGCACAGTTCATCTTCATGCAGTAAAGCTGTTCCCACAAACTTTGTCTTACTTGACTTTTTATTTGGGCAATCTTCTTTTTGTCAACGCTATCGTCAGATAAGGGAGGTTGGAGGAGGAGGAGGAAAAGGGTTAGGGTAATAAAGCGGCTGCGTTTTCCTTCGTCTCCTGAACGCGGGCGCCTGCGCAGGTAGGATGCTGGTTGCCATGCCCAGATGAGGCAGGGGGGATATTCTCGCAGTCCGCGGGTTGAGTTCTGTATGTCAGCCGCGCAGCTTGCGCTTGACTATTCTCCGTAACGTCGTCTTCTGTGGCTTCAGTAGGTGTTGGATTTCCGCGTGCAGTCGGCCAAGGGAGGCCGATGGCTTGAACCAGCGTTTTTTTACAGCATAGAATGGGTTTTTCTAGCCGGATTGCCACTGCTTCTGCTGTGACTAACACCCGCTTGAGCAGGCCTTTGGAGTAGTGCATTGGCGTGCGGTACATAACCCGAAAGGCTTCACTCGCGTCCACTTGGTGGTTTGTATCAATTAGGTGGGCGAGGATTGAGCTTGATTTTGGTCTATTCTCCCCTCTGCTGAGCCAAACTGGTATGTGCTCGCGCATTCTCTTCTCCAGACGTCGCGTTGTTCGGCCAATATAGCCCAATCCACAAGAACAGGTGAACGAATAGATGCACAAGTTCACTCGTTGCATCTCCCATAACCGGCAGTCTTATAAACTGATCCTTCTGTTCCGCCGCTGCGACATTGGCAAATGCCTTCATGCGTAAGATCGGAGAAACGAAGCTCAAAGACACTATCAATGACCTTAAGTTCTATGGTCAATATGTGGACGACATCTTTTGCCTGACGAAGGAGACCGCTGATATCGATGATCTAGTCCAAAAATTTCATGCCCCTCACCCACACAGCACTCACATTTACAGTGGAAACAGAGGCGAACGAGGAACTCGCTTTCCTAGACATCCTCTTACACAGACAAGAAGATGGCTCGATGCAACGCCGACTATTTAGAAAGAAAACCTGGACTGGGCAACACGTTAATTTTCACAGTTTCGTCCCCCTTAACGTCAAACGGAACTTAGTCCAGGGAATGGCAGCCAGAATATGCCGTTTCTGCTCTCCTGAACTAGGGGAAGTAGAATTGCAGCAACTAAAGGACACTCTCCATGAAATCGGTTATCCGGAACGGTTCATCCTACAGAACATCAAGGAAAGTGTCCCAAAGGTCGCAATTGCAACTGCCAATTATTGGAGACGCAACGAGTGAACTAGTAAGAAGGCGCTTGAGGACAGCGGTTAGGAATGCCTTTCCGGCTGCAAACTTGCGGGTTCTCTTCACTAGATCTCCCCTTCTACGAATGGGAGGTAAGGACAGACTACCGTTTCAGGCCACATCTATGTGCATCTATTCGTTCACCTGTTCTTGTGGATTGGGCTATATTAGCCGAACAACGCGACGTCTGGAGGAGAGAATGCGCGAGCACATACCAGCTTGGCTCAGTAGAGGGGAGAATGGACAAACTCAAGCTCAATCCTCGCCCACCTAATTGATACAAACCACCAAGTGGACGCGAGTGAAGCCAATGCACTACTCCAAAGGCCTGCGCAAGCGGGTGTTAGCCACAGCAGAAGCAGTGGCAATCCGGCTAGAAAAACCCATTCTATGCTGTAAAAAAACGCTGGTTCAAGCCATCGGCCTCCCTTGGCCGACTGCACGCGGAAATCCAACACCTACTGAAGCCACAGAAGACGACGTTACGGAGAATAGTCAAGCGCAAGCTGCGCGGCTGACATACAGAACTCAACCCGCGGACTGCGAGAATATCCCCCCTGCCTCATCTGGGCATGGCAACCAGCATCCTACCCGCGCAGGCGCCCGCGTTCAGGAGACGAGGGAAAACGGCGCCGCTTTATTACCCTCACTCTTTTCCTCCACGTCCCCACTTCCCCAACTTGACGATTATATAAACGATGTAATTAATCGACCAATTTTATTCCCCATATCATGTACTGGCCTGCCGATGGGTTACCGAAAACGATCGTTTGCCAACACGACTTTTCAATCGTAGAAATGGGAATTTTCGCTGAATGCTTTGGATTAGTTATTAGATGGCATTTGGTGCTTTTTGAAAGAATTCACACTCTTAAGCAAGTTTCTTATTTCCTGTGATTATTTCCAAGAGTAACTTATATCTTAAGGCGTTCACTTGTGCTTTCTTTAGTTAAAGTGGTCACATAATAGAATCCTAATCAGGAACTTCGCGATAAACTTGACCCTCCTACATATGGAAGCGAAGGAAATCCTGTTTTTTTTTAATGATGCGACTTTTTAAATTTAATTGATCCTTAAAGATTAGCCTTCGAAAAGGTTAATACAAATATCAAGGCCATTCCGTAGGCTAAGCTCCTCCGCGCACTTCTATTCAAAGTCAATTACTCTTTTTCACTGAATGAATAGCTGGACTGATTCTACATTAAATGTGTAATATTCCACACCTGTCTAAATGTACAATATTGTATCATCAAAAGTTTTGGAAAATCACTTAAAATTATCTAGTTCCGGAAGATTTCTTAGGATTATAACTCCTTTGCAAGTTACGCACTACATTGGACCTATTTTATAAAATACGGAAAGGTAGTTCATATTTCATTCAAAACGCAATTTTAGAACGAGCCTATTTCATAATTTTCTGCAATGCTGTGTGCTAAAAAGTAAGAAATACACTAACATCCACCGAAGACTTCGACAGGCATAACCGAAAAACATTCAATTAATCCTCCTTACCATAGGTAGCTTAGGCATAGGACGCAATTTTAACTTCTAAAACCGTTTGGATGTCATCTTGTAGTGGCCAATAGAGCTACTTGGAACATTTGATCTACCAGACGCTGAATCATTGTGTCTCATTGCTGATAATGTCATACCCCTGGGACGAGGTGCAAACGTCTTTAACACACCTTGATAAACTAACTCTTAAGCGCGAACGTACTGTGACAGTACACCTCCAGCCGCTTTGTCTCAGAGTTTCTGTTTCTTCTTCTACACAACGCGTACCTGCGCAGAACGAGTCGTGCGTGAATGTTCACGAGCGAAATTTATGTCGAAGACTAATTCGAAAATAACGAATGCCCTTTGAGGCAGAACTAGTCAAGGGAATAGCTCATAACCCAAAAAGATTCTTTTCTTATGTGAATAAGGCAAAACGGAATCGAGATCCTCTCCCTTTTCAGAAAGATAACGAGGGAAACAAGTGTATGGATAACTCAGATAAGGTGAATCTCTTGTCCAATTTCTTTACGTCTGCGTATACCGAGGAGCCGCCTTTTGACGAGAATGTACAGCAATATATGGTCCCAGCGGTGCATACAATTAGCACGGTATCGTTCGCAACAGACACTGTAAGAAAAGCCTTGAGGCAGTTAAAGCCCACTAAATCACCTGGTCCGGATGGATTATCAGCGAAACTTCTAAATGAGCTCGCAGAACAACTGGCCAACCCGCTTTCCAAGATCTTTAAAAGTTCAACGGAAAAGGGGGCCCTGCCTACTGACTGGGAGCTGGCCAACATAACACCTATTTATAAAGGATGAGAGAAAACTTCACCTAAGAGCTTTAGGCCAGTAAGTCTCACAAGAATTTGGTACAAACTAATGGAGAAACTAATCAAAACAGAACTTATGAGACATATTGAGGAGGTCAACTTTCTAAGGGCAGCGCAACACGGATTCCGAAGTCTCACAAACCTGCTAACATCCATGGAACGCTCGACGAAATCCCTGGAAATGGGTTCGTAGGTCGATGCGGTCTACATTGACTTCAGCAAGGCATTCGATAAGGTTTCACACAGCTGAATAATATCAAAGCTGCATCAAATGGGTGTTACTGGAAACCTACTCAAATGGCTAGCCGATTTCCTAACAGGCGGGCGTCAGCGTGTTTGTATTGAAGACACCAACACAGAATGGAAAACCGTATCCAGTGGGGTTCCGCAGGGAAGCGTTCTGGGTTCCATTCTATTTCTGGCATATGTGAACGACTGCCTTGACTGCCTCACCTATGAGAAAGTCATGTTTGCAGACGATCTAAAGATCTGGAAGTCCATTGAAAGCTCAGAGGATGGACGGACCTTACAAAATGACTTGGATCGCTGGCAAAAGTGGTGTGAAAAATGGCTACTGCAGCTGAACTTAAACAAATGCCAAGTAATCCACTTACGGTCTATTCGCAGAAAGGTGATACCATTCGAGTATGACTACTCGATCGGAAGTCATCAACTCGAGCTAGTGAACGAAATACGGGATCTAGGTGTACGCATGACGCACGACCTCAACCCGTCAACTCACTGTGCTCAAACCGCAAAGAAGGCTATGGGCATCCTCAGACCGATCAGAAGGTCATTCTTCTATTTTAATGAGGAGCTTTTTGGGCGAGTCTTCGGAACATTTGTTTGGCCGATATTAGAGTACTGCCTCCAGGCGTGGTGCTCTTGGATGAAGAACGATTGCGCAATGCTCGAGAAAGTGCAAAGAAGGGCGACCAAGCTAGTCAGCAGCTTAGGAGGCCTCCCATATGAAGGTCGTCTAGATAGGCTCAATCGTTTTCCTCTCTATTATAGGCAATACAGAGGAGATATGATCATGGTGTTTAAAATCGTCAGGGGAGTAGACTGTGCTCTTCAGATGACCGACTTCTTTGAATTTGAACAAAAAATAAATCTATGTGGTCATCCGTACAAACTGAAGAAAAACCACGCCAAACTAGAAGTGCGGGCCCACTTCTTCTCCCAGCGGGTCATTTAAAAATGGAATAAACTTCCTTCCTCGGTTGTTCTTGCTGAAAGCGTCGACGCATTCAAAAGAATGCTTGATCTTACTTTGCTTGCTGGTCATAAGTTTGGAAGCAATCACAATTTATATAGTGTATATATGACTTTGAACAATCTGCATAATCTGACAGCACCTATCTGTAAATAGGATTTTCAAAGGCTCTGTCTCTTTCCCTTATATATACTGAATTATACTGAAGTGTGATATCCCCTGATCGATCGATTTCTAATAGCCTAAGTAATGTGCCAATAGATGGTCTTGGCCGGTGGAAATAAAACCACACACGTTGCTGGCACGGTTTAAGCGCCCGTCAGATAGTGATGACATTTTCGGATATTGGCATTTCCTCCGTGATAAGTCCGTCAACCGCCCGTCCTTATCGTTGTGCTCGTGGCGTTTCAGACCAGACCATGCAGCATGCTAGTTGAGGGTAGCCCTTAGCAGACCACGGCATTCAGCGTGTACACTGTTGGCTCTGCGAATAGTTTGGTCTGGCCTATCGACGGTGGATGACTCATCGGCTGCTAATTTGCGGTGACAGTACCTACCCGGCCGAATGGCGCGATGTGCATGTCCCGTCAATTGAATCGGTTTTCTTCGGTTTAAGTTATACAATTTTTAAAAATTGAATTTAAAAGCCTTATGTGGATTAAGCAATTTGGCTTTCATAAAGAAGAGATGCTATAATGCATCTAACATATGTCATTAACTGACAACTTACTAAGGCGTCTTACAGGGATGAAACAGTTGTCGAGATGTACTGCCAAATCCCTGAGGTAGACCGGACAGTTCATCGCTAAGATCTGTAGTGGCTAAGTAGTGGGCGTTAGCGTCACTTTAGGAACCCTTGATCGTGACTCATCATGCCACCGCTGCAGTTACGCTGACTACAGGCACCCTGTCCGTCTCTCGCTCAATGGCCTGAGCGACTTAATAACACGCCCAGTCTCGTCTGCGCCAAAACTGCGCCCACCTCGCGCGGTACAACCAATCACCCCCAGTCTGCCAAGACAAAGCGAGAATTTGGCAGCCGCCCGGGATGACTGCTGTGAGACGACACTTGGAATTCCATCCCGAGAGAGACGGACGCAGCAGGCAGCGTCGTTGGGCGCTCTGACGACGCCGCTATCTCACATGACCCTCACGGTTAAAGACCGTGCCAGACCGAGTGGTAACTGTCTCCTAACTCTTGTGTACACAATACATTGGTCCAACTACTCTGCCTTCTTAAGACTTCTCTCCCCTTTCCTAAGAACCGAGCCTGGAAGATCGCAGCCTTCAGGGTTAAGTCTTCTATGCTTTAACCCCCGCGATAAGAGCACTGAAATCCTCAAGTAAAATCCCACGTTAAAGATTAAACACAGAAGACAGATGTAGGAGAAGGTTATTGTGCACAGAACCCGCCAGTTGCTCTCTGAGGCGGCAGTAGCCACTGGCGAAGCCACGGCTAGTGTTGACTGCATCTGGCCAGGCCTCAGAGATAGGTGGTAGTTGCTTCGACCTCATTGTGAAGCACGTTCACGTGGTGTACGAATGGCATGTTACCTGAGGGGTGTCTTGTCTAGTGGCTCCTGCTGCATTGGCCGGAGGGTGGTGTACTCACATGGCCCTTTGGTGGCCGCGACTACTTGAATGCGCGTGTGTGCGCGCGTGGAAGTCGGTCAAGGGTGTTCAGGTTAGCGAGTCGGGAGCAGCCGCCTGCGAAGTCACATGACGTTGAGGCAGCTGGCCTGGCAAAAAGAAATCGGACAGCATTACTGACTGTCCGCCACACATCTATGGACTACTTAAATCTAACAAAACTACACTTCCTTGATGAATTATAGTTTCTTTAATAGGAGCACGCGACTTAAAAGTTTCTAAGTGGTTTCTCTATCAGCTCGGCTCCCTACGAGGAAATAGATAATTTCCATTGAGAGCTCATGGAGAGCTGTATGGAGCTCATCAGGAAATTGCGAAGACTTCCTGCAGTCCCACGCTATGAACGGTTCTGCGACTTTCCTACGTAAATGCGTCGACCTTCAATATTATCAAAAGTTGAAAGGAGCTCTTATGGTATCGTCTATATCTAGCTTTTTTGCCGGGGAACAATGCAGAAACTCGAAAATACGGCGCTTACACTATTAACTCTGAATTGTGGCTGCAAAAGGTAGATCATATGGTTGCTGTCGGGAGAAAGTATCGATGGGAAGCTCTTCACAGCACCATCAACTGAACGATTCCAGGAAGTAAACCAGCTCATGAGAAGTAAGTCGACACCGAAATCAAAGTTCAACAAGTTATCGAGAAACGCAATTCTGATGGAACGTTTCATACATCCGTTTACAGCAAAGAAGGTTATAAGGAAGTAATATCGTACTATGATATCAATCGCTTTATCTCTCATATATGGACTATTTTCAACGGCCTGTTTAATGGAAAAAAACATACCGTTCGGACGAAGAAGTCTACCAGGTCGAAGTGAAATACTCATTTAATATGAATTATTTTCTCACAATGAATGCTCTAGAGATTTCTCGCGTCGACGCTTGAGAAAAAAATAAAGAGAAAAGGAACCAGAGAGTAGACGGCACGAAAATACAGAAAAATAAAATTGGGACTAGAATGTTCACTTCTAGCTAATTACACATCATCAGCCAGTCATACGCACCCCCCAGACTTAAACTTGCGACCTTTTGGTTCGAAGTCAAATGCCCTAAATACTGAGCCTGTTCTGTCGTTCGGCGGTTCTAATTATTTAACCAAACCATATACTTGTCACACCCTTCCTTATATCAAAACTGTGCCTGAAAGCATTGAAAGACACCTCAGAGCGCGTCAGATTTAACTAGCACACGAACCGATTACGACTTTACGTACTCAGCTTGTACACTCTAAGGATAGGTTTGACTATGGCGAAAACAAAGAGGCTGTAGGAGCCTACCCCCGCCCAGCGTTGCCATGATCACTCATTCTGCTCTGTCAACGTGGCCAGTCAATCGATTTTTGGCGGATCGCTGATTACTGGTTAACACTGAACTCGCCTCGCCACACTTCACACTAAGCCCATTCAGCAGGCAAGGCGAAACTCACTCGGCCTTTTCGCCCCGGTGCGCGGCGGACGCGAGGCTGTGGCGCTCTCTCTCTCTCCCTCTCGCTTCTCATGGTCGAAATCCACCCCAGGCCGAGTCAACTCTTCCGGTAAATTCTTCTCCTTCCTATTCTGTAAGGAATACAATCTCCTTCTACCTTTGCCTCCACGACTTCTATCTTCTTCTAAGGAACCGGGCCTGGGAGATCGCAGAAGTTAAGGTTTACCCGGCTTAGCCTTCACTCCTTTGCGATAAGGCCGTCTTCCAGATCCCACGCAATGATCGTGACACCGTTCATTGTAGTCAGACTGAAAAATTTAATAGCGTGTCAGAGATAATGGCCATTCCAGTCAATATCGTCGTTATCGGTAATGCTTTTTTTGCCTATGATATTTGCCAATGTGCGGCTACTATCGTGGGACAACGGGATAAGCGGGTCCCGTAACAGATCAATGATCTTTCACCACTCAGTGCTAACACTCATGATCTAAACCGGCAAAACAAGGAGTCCGTGGCGCAGTGAGTTAGAACGTTAGACTTCGAATCAACAGGCCGCGGGTTCGGGCTTCGGGTGGTACACAACCAGAGATTGGGTGTGGCTGTGGTTCCTGGTATATAACCGACAGTATGTGGACTCAGCTTCGAAAAACTAACAATTCAAATTATTTTCCCTCCAAAACAAATTGCTTTGTTTTATCATATATAGTCCTGCGAGTGCTGCAAGCAAATTTCCTAAATTTGTAAATGTTTGATTATTTCTTCGATACCAGCGGGAACGCATTTACGAAAACTTATAACTAATAATGAGCAACATTAGGCATATTAAGTACTTAAAAGAACTATAAGAAGTGTTTGTTCAGAAAAATAAAATTTATTTTAAATAGTTTTTTTTTAAGTATAAAACTTAAAGCAAACACTTTCTTCATTAAAAAAGCCCTTGCCTTTAGTCAATATATTTTGTATAGTTGAGAATGATAACATTCGAAGTTATTGAATTTCGTTGAATAAATTCTCTCTTCATTCGGGTATTTTTTGGTGCATTCATGGATCACTTTAATAATTGTCCGTTTGTTCGACGTTTACATCAAACCCTTTAAAATAAGATATAACTAAACAGCATGCATGAACAAAAAGTTGGCCGTACGACGAGGCGACGAATTATCCCAAATTGCGGCTCATACCTATGAAACAGGCCATGAGTTCAACTTCGCGGCCGCCAAGGTACTCATCCACGCCAGAAACAAGACGAGCAGAGAATCTATCGAAGCTTGATCCTCGATAATTACTCCATTTTCGTTGCTGACGCCCTGATGAACACTGAAATCGCTATAATTACTCCCACTCTCCCCCCCCCCCATATTTTCATCGCAGTTTCTTACCCCCCATGACCTGATGACCCTGGACAGTTTATTGGTGTACGCACACAATAAATAGCCCTTTCTTTATTGCTGTTTCTTATCTCTGACGATGGACTCCCGTAAGAGTTAGAAAGCTCAGGATAGTAAAAAACGTGATCCTTTGCTCAACCCTTCTCCTTCCTCAGCTATGCAAATACCTGGAACGCGAACGTTCTCCTTTATTAATTATCAACTTCAGTTTTGAATGCGGTTTAGGCTATCGATTGCTCTGAACACATACTTAGATTAAATGGCTAAGAAATGAAAGGGCTGAGTGAGTTTTATCGGGGATTATGTAGCAAATGAATTTCAAACTTTTATACATATACTGTAGAATGACGACCTCTGCATGCATACAATACGCTTGCTGAAGTTGGCCATAAGCACTGTTTAATTGCAACTCTGCGGTGAGCAGTTAATGTCGCCTACAGCAGTTTCTTACCTGGAGTTTGACTTCCGTCTGATTCTTTCTTCCGTTGCAGAAGTGTGCCTTGACCGAAGAGGAAAAACAATAGTGTCATGTACAAGCCTGTATAATATAACGCAGTGCTGGAGACAAATACCGCCTAGTTACCAGGTTAAGAAGATTCCTGGAATTGTTGTTCAACTTCCTGTATCTGCGGTTGATCCTCGTCATCTGAAAGTGGAACACAAGTTGTGCTTATGCTGTCTTTTTTCTCTATCATGTTTCTTGCCTTTTTCTTGTTTGGTCTCTCTTTCTCTCGTCTTCTTCTTTTCTTCTTCTCTTGCACAACCAGCTCTAAAATGCTCAACCCGAGCTTGTTTTCCTTTTTAGCACTGCACATAGCTAGCTCACCTCAGACAACCGAGCAGCCAGACGGTAGCCTGTTGCTAGTGGTAGGAAGATAGAGTGAGGTCGGCCCTCAGAGAATTTCCTTCCTCACTTAAACCAATCTGATGCATTTGAAGCTGAAGCGCTGCGCTCATATCGCAGGGGGTTAAGTGAGTTGAAGACAAGCAACTGTGATCTTCAGGGCCGGTTTCTTAGGAGGAGAGAGAAGTCATGGGAAGGCCAGAGTAGAGGGAATAGTATATTCTGTACAGAATGAATGGGAGAATAGGCAAGTAAAAATTGATTATCAGACAACCGCACAACCGCAGGCCAGCGAACGGTGCCTGAAGCGAGGTCTGCTTGGCAGTCGTCACATGAGGTCCTGCGTGAGTCGGTCTGTGATTGGTTGTCACAGAGGCCGGAAACAGCGAAAGTTCCTAAAGTGCACTTCGACTTGAGCTACAAGCGTTCAAAAGTGCACTTCGCGCGGAGCTAGTCACTACCCTAACAGCCGTGGCTTGGAGGGTTGCCGACTAACGGTATAATTGAGAAGAAGAAGACTCGATCACTGGGACAATATGTTTATTCGCCTGACGTTTCGATATCCGTCGTGGATTCGTCATCAGAGACATGAGAAGCATAAAGATTAAGTATGCACAGACGTTTGCAGTATTGTCCCAGCGATCGAGTCTTCTTCTTCTTCTTCTTCTTCTTCTCAATTGCTTCCTGGGACACGGATGTTCGCTTGTATTGGCTAACGTTATAATTTCGACATCGAAGTCAGCCACATCGCATGTCAGACGCAGTGTAATGAGACCGTTGCTGCAAGCTCTTTTTGTTGACGGATGCGTATGGAGCGTCACATCGAGAACCCCCGAACTGCTTAAAGTAGATCGGCAGGATTTCTGCAGTGATGTCAGCTCTCACGCCATCCATGTACAACTTCACTGCCTTTAATTGCTGGTCCACTCAGTTCGCCGTAGTAGACGGTGCAGCACTAATGAATTACCAAAAGAAGACAGTCTAAATTGATGCTGTAACTAACCATACTAACAGCTTAGGCAAAAGCTATAGTCTACTCGCATAAGCCGCAATACGAGTAGAAGCTGGAGAGATCTCAAATATTCAAAATGTATTAGGAGTTACCGCGTGGAAGGATGCGATGCATCGAAAATAAAGTGTAAATGAGAGCCACATCACTTAGAAAGACAAAAAGACTTGTCCTGACTGAACGTCCTTGAACGTCCCAACTGGCCTGGTCCGATGGTTGGCGGCTTACATTCATGGCCGCCACAATCGTGTCCTTTTCTGCAGCCCTCTATCCAAGCCCCATAAGCAGACTTGCAGTGTTCTTCAAGGCTCTATGCTTAGTCCGACGCTGTTCAACATTTACATGTGGGAGCTCCCACTCTCTCCGGCACCTGCTAAAGTGGTATCATACGCGGATGATGTCACCTTCTCCTGCCAGCACCATCACATTGATCAGGCTGCACAGTTCCTCTCGGAATCCATGCCTGATGTTGTGGACTTCTTCACTCAGCGTGGGTTGACGATCTCGGCAGCCAAGTCGTCAGTCACTGCTTTCACGCTGGGCATCGCTCCTCAATGCTCATTTCCGATGTGTCCTCCTGTTTAGAACTGCGCCCATCCCACCTCAGGCGACCGATCAGCTAGGCGGTGGTCTTTTGCTGGCGGTAACGGAGAGAGTGATGTCAAGTCTCAGCGCATTTCTTTCCTCACTAGCATAAACAAGCTGCCGCACTTGAAGCAATCACGGTGCGCTAAAAGTCGTGGCTTGGAGGGTTGCCAACTGACGGGATAACTTGGACACCGCAGTCGACCCAGCGTGTATCTTGTTGTGGGGAGTGGCTTACTGCGGACTGAGAGTTAGTCTGCAATGACTCCTTCTTACTATGGCACTGATGGCACTTGTGGCGCGTGTTGGAGTGTGTTTTTCTCGCACAACGCCTGCGCCCTCCCTCAACTTCGGTCTTCTCGAATTTTGTTTGGACATTGGGTCCAGGTGTGGGAATAGTGAAAAAGTGGGGTAGATCCGGCGGGTCTACTTTCCCTATAATCCAGCTATAGTCATGACAGCTGCCTTCAGCTTTCTGAAGCTCCTGATGGACATCGTCGAGAGAGAGGGTCGAACTGTCGGTATAGGGACACTTAGGGTACTGGAGATGCTCATCCCACTATGTCTTGGAGCTCCATTTAAAGTTCTCTCAGCTGGCTATTGTTAACTAATAGGCCAGAAGTGATCATCACAGTTTTCCTTGACTTTGTCCGTAGCCCTTCTCTGCATATACAGGGTGTCCCAAACTGCATGCATGTTTTAACCAATTGCAAACTTGGTAGCCAATGTATTACTGGCAAACGTTAGGACCGCGACATACGCGTATTTCTGAGTAATTTTCCTTCGTCAGTCGCGGACATCTGACGCCAGTATAGCCGCAGAAACTGCTGCCACACTCGAGTTTTGAACCCTGGACCAGAGAGCTAGAAACAACCGCCCTATCCACTGAGCCACCCTGTCAACGTCTTGCTAGTTGTCGATCGGGATATAGCTTAGTACAGCTATGTATAGCTATGAAAAGTTGGTGTTTATTATAATTTTATTAGTTCAAAAATGTATGAATATTTACAAATATCATTTTATTGTTTTTTTTTCATTGCAGGTTCTCAAATGGACGTCCATTTTGATCCAGACAGTATTGATAACGCGCAGCAATGGAATCGCACACACCATGAAACAATTTCCTTGGTATTTGGGCACATTCAACTTCAATAGATTCTCTCTGTTCAGCGACTGTTGCAGGTTTCATAGCGTAAACCTTGTCTTTAAGGTATTACCATAAGAAAAACACTAGTGGTGTAAGATGTGGTGAACGAGGAAGATATTTAACAAAAGCCCTTCGTCCAAAACACCTGTTTGGTAAGATCTCATCAAGGAAGGATCTAACATCGCGATGGTAATGTGGGGGTGTCCCATCTTGCTGCAAAATAGAACTCTTTGTTATCATAGTGTTCTATAATGATTGACATAACAAGCTGTTGTAGTAAGTTCGAGTAAATGAGACCGGTTACAGTGTAGCGACCTTGTACTCTAACACCTGCATGTCCCGCATGTCTGGCTTTCATGTGCGCCAGCGCGTACGTGCGGGAAGTGTAAAGGTCGGGACTTGTCTGGCCTCACTAGGCAATCACTTCTCAAGGTGAGACCTGTACGCAAGATGCGGGGCAGTTGTTAACGCTGAGTCAATCCCAGAACCGGTGATCTACTGTTCAGTTGTAGTTGTTCCAGACCCCCGGTGATCTACTTGCCGGACTGCGCTTCTGGACTCCGGCTCATTCATGGCTGGACTGCACTTGTCTGGGAGTCACTTGCATGTTACTCATATTCTACTCCTTCTAACCTTATTAAATCATTAACAACATTCAGGCCTTTCACGCCTCATTCTATCCACTAGATTATACATTTTGGGATACGTTTCGTCGTCTTTTATCTGGCTGGACCACATCGTATCCCACAAAAGTATTGTCAAAAAAGAGCGTCACAATCATTCGTCTTGATGATAAACCGCACCACACTGTAATTCCCGGTAAATTGATATTACGGTCGACAACAACATGTGGATTCACAGGTCAGCATTGTCCGCTGGCCACCAAAGCCTTATCGTTCAGGCCAAGTTGTACTCGCGTATCCTCGGTTTGTCGCACACCAACCAGACGGCAACTTAAATGAATGCAAAAAACTTGGTACCAGAGCGTTACAAGACTGGGATGAGGGAGGGTGGAAACTCCCAGAAAAGGGACACAAAATTAGGGGATTGCTGGAAGGGGGGGGGGGGGGGGCAGACAACAGAAAGTTCCCTAAAATCGGAATTCAGCAAAGATTGGTAAGGCTGGACGGTGTTCACTCTCTGAGGCATAGCTTACAAAAGGTTAAACGAAAAAGGGTTGCTCGCAGTCGTTCAGTGTATGCCTATGCGCGCGGGGTTAGAGGAACTCGGGACTTCTCTTTTGTTGCCTGCAAACAATCCGGAAATGGAGCACAGTTATTGGCTTTAAGGTCTCCTGTGGCTGTCAATCGACCTTGAGTGAGAAGCAAACATACTGGGCAGCATTCACAGCGGATGGGACAAGACTGTGTGCGACAGGTTGTCACGCAATGTTGCAAGGCTTGACAGGAGAAGGCACGATGAATCAGCGCAGTGACGTTGATCACAGGATGCCACAGGAGTTCTGAGATGGAGATGGGCGGAGGTGGGAGGGGCGGCTCATACATGCAGACGTTTCCAGTGAGCCCTCAAGTCAACGCGACGGTTTATTCTGCTCATGATAGAAGATCAGCCTCCAAGAGCGAGAAAGAGGTTATCACGCCTATTTTGTGTTGGTCAGTGAGATTGTTGTGAGGAGCTCGCGTTGAAGTGAACTTTCCTGAAGTCCCGCAGCCGTTGATCTCAACGTCTGGGAACGGCAAATCACAGTTGCCACATAAATGCCTTCTGGACCGGCGACGAATAGCAAGCTTGCACGCGTGAAAGCTTGCTCTCTGGGTCGCGAAGATTGCCTGCAACTATGCCGTACTTCGGATCACGCCTCTCTAGTTGTGGGTTGTGCGCCCGTAGTCAATATCTTCCTCCTTATTCTTCGTTCCTCTGTGTACACAATAAACTATTCCTACTATTCTGGCCTCCACCGACTTCTTCTCTTCCAATGAACCATGCTAGGGCTTAACTTACGTTACTCCCTGCGATAAGATCACGTTGGCGGCGCCCCTGTTTAAATGGTGACCCTTTTTAGGTGTGTGTGCAAAGATGAGAGATCATGCCGTCAGACGACCAGCATGTGCTTGCAAATACGTGATCACAGTCATCGGCCTGTAGGGGTGCATTGGCGCATATAATACAGTGAGTAAGGTTAGCCTAGTGTTATTTAAGGGTGTGACTTCTTATCAGAGATAATGATTCACGCAACGAGAACGCTGGCTTGTGGGTGATAAATACCGAAACCACACCGATTCCACCGTCGAGTCATCGCTTAAGAGAATAAAGCATAGAAAGCGGTGTGGGGGGGCAGAATATCTGTGGCGGTGTGTAGGACACGTCGGGAAGTCACCAGTTATCGCGCAGTGTTAAGGTTAAGAGTAAATCCTTACGGCTGCAATCTCTCCGGCCCAGTTCCTTAGGTGAAGAAAAAGAAGGCATACGAAGGACAGAGAAGCATGAAGGATATATTCCTTACAGAATGAATTGGAGAATAGGCAGTAGGAAATTGGCTATCAGACGACCACAGGGTCTGCTCGGCAGTCGTCAGATGAGGTCCTGTGTGATTCGGTCTGTGATTGGCTGTTACAGAGACCGGAAACAGCGAGCACTTCCGAAAGTGCACTTCGACTTGAGCTAGTCGCGACAGGCGTTCATAAGTGCACTTCGTGTTAAGCCAGTGACTACATATTTACTACGCGATTTCTCGATTAGAACCGAGACCTTCTGGTTGTCGCTAAAGCGTGAGGCGGTTGCTCACAGTTGGATCGGAATGATCGCTGTAAGCAGATCAGTTCTTGGTAATCCGATTTCCCCTGCTGCGATGTAAAAATACTATTTCAAAAAGAACTCAGACTTAATTTCCACTGTGTGCTGGAGCACACTTATGACGCAAGAGAATTTTCGATGGCGTTTCTTACGAGGCTGTGGTGACTCACCCGTGCATACGACCTCGCGCGAAGGCTCATCGCTGCCGACGAGTGCACATGCACCGATCGCATACGCCCGTCTCAAGGTTGAGCTCCTACCGCGAGTCTTGGCATTAGTCCCCGTGGAAACTCGAGCCAAACAGAGTGCACCACTTCCCGATTGGCTACAGGAACAAAGCGTGCGCTGGGCTGCCCTACGCTCTCGTCACCTCCGACGCGGCGCTGTGGCCGGTGGTTGCTCGCTCGTCTGACAGTCAAATTCCTCCTGTTTATTCTCCAGGTCCTTTTTTACAGAATAAACTGTTCCTATCCTTCTGGCCTCCCATGCTTCTTCCATAATCCTACTCCTTCTTTCATCAGACGAATTGCAAAATTCAACCAACCGCTTGGGGAAGTTAAATAAACCCAGATATTTGAAGGGCCTTCGCTGCAAACATCCGGTGATTTCTAGAAGAAGGCTGTGCATGGACGTTCCTCAAGTCCCTTTAGACTCACGGAAGCAACCCAGAAGACACAGCATCATAGGGACTGACAGTTTTGCGACCGTTTTTTAGGCGTAATAACTATCTTTAAGCCCGCCTCTACGTGTAGGCTCCAAGCGAACGCAAACAGAACCCACAATAACAAATGGTACTCTGGCATCCATAAAAGACGTTTCAGAGGCGATTGAGTACAGTGAAGTATGTCGTATTCAACGACCAGACTAGTTCATGCGAAAGGGTGACCGGTTATCAAAAGTGATTGTCCGCACCTATGGAAGGGGTTACAAACTTATCAGCCGACCAGACAATCCATCAACACTACAGCTTTGACCTTTGGGTAGATTTCTTTTTTCTCGGTATACTGACCTTGCTACTACAACGTCCCATTCCGTTCAGTTTGTGGCCTACGGCGGTGGAGTTTTGCAGGAAACTGGAACCTCAAAAAAAGCTACTCGTCAAAGTAAAGATTCAGATATTCAATCAGCTGCCTTTTTTTCTAATCTACACCAGTTGAAACCTGATAAGCTCCTCCCTTCCAGCCAATCTCATCGGTTAGCGAACCCAAGGTCCAGTAGTCACAGGACGCTAGTATAGGCAGCCTGGCTTTCCTGGTCGGCTCTAGGTAGTAATTGATGCTGCCCAAACCCCCTTCCCCTCAATACAGCGAAAATGCCCTCGACTCTGTCATGCAGGGGTCGTGGGAACGAAGCGTATGACTCACCCTCACTGCTCGACACACCTATAAACCCTTCTCATAGCTTAAGTTAATTCTGCATGCAATTTCAGTGATTGGATGATAAATTACTGAAAACGTATGTACGCCACTTGACCTTACAAGCGTAACACACGGAATGGTAGAATCCTAGTTTGGGTCCCATCCTTCTGTTACAAAGGACAGGGTGTAATAAAGAGTATACAGTCTGGGCAATACGAAGGAAAGGAAATGTAAATGAAAAAAAAATAAACTTCATAAAAGTAAAAAACAGGAACAATTATTTTAATAATCGAATGTTTGTCAAAAAGGCGCCCCATAATTAAAATGTGCAATTATGCGAACATTGAGAAATAACCAAATTACAAGATAACTAAATTAAACTAAAATGAACTAACTAAAAACGACAAAAAAGTAAGGTAAACGCACTTAACTAAAAATAATCGAAGAGTAAAATAAAAATAGCAAACAATAATGAACTGTAAGCTAAACTGGAAACTGGACTTAAATATAAAAAAGTAATGTAAACCAAATAAAAGGAATAACGTAAAGTTCTTGCGCGTGTTAATTGAAAGTGTGGGCGACGCTTCGCACAGCGAGCTATACTAATCTAACTTAAGAAAGGTAAGTTGGACCTCATGTAAATTGAAGTAGACGACCACCTAACCATTTCTTCATGAAAATCGGGAAACCCAATAAAATATAATGTATAAGCAAGTAAAAATGTCCAAATTTGTCATACCCAATAAACTATAAGTAAATAAGAAATGTAATTTAATTTTTGTGTTTATTTATGGCGCGCTATATTGCTGAGAAAACATTATATTATTTAAAGAATTTGTGTGACCAAAGCTAGCATTCCACCTGGGGAATTTTCGCAGAAATCAGTAATTTTTGCATCTCGCCCTTTTCCCACAGGACACATGCAAACACACCTAGCTTGTGCATGTACAGTGACGCCCAAAACCAAGGTTTGCCCGGTCCTCCAGAAAGAAAGGGCCCAGCGGACAGCCGGCTGAAGAGCGCAACACTGAGTGCTTACGTTCGTTACTATGGATACTATAAAATCAGTGTGTGTGTAAAGCATGAAGCTTAGAGTACTGAGTCAGAGGTGGTGGTCGAAGGGTTTTGCCCTGTGCTACAAAGAGGACACTGAAATTCCACTGATGCGAGCAACGCTACGATGTCTGCTAAGGCAAAATTCCCCTTCAAAATTGTTCCGGAAGTCTACCCTCTCGTAACAACGAGCGGATACCTCTCCCTTCAGCTGAAATCGCTGTTGTTTCGTTGGGAGGGAGAGGGTTTCCAAAATTAGCCGAGACAGTTGAATACCTTCTAGCGATTGCAGACCGCCTTAGGGAGGAAGTCTAACTTCTACGCCACTGCGGACGGTCATTATCGTCAGAAGTTTTATATTATATTATAGGTACCACCACAGAAACCAACCATCCCCCGAGAAATCTGTAATACAGAGTTGATGGTAATAGTACTTTATTTCTGATTCATTAATTTGCTAAAATAATTTAGCATCTTAATTTTTCAATAATCGCGCACTTTTCATTGCTGGATATCGGCATTTTATAGTAATTGTACATGATATTTCCTGCGTTTGTTGGATATTTCTTTTATCGTATCTGCTGCACCCCCCGATGCGCCATCCGTAACCTCTACCACAACCGGTCCCGTATTACAGAATCCTGGAGTTTTTCGTTTCCGTGGTGGTACCTGTAATAGACTGTTGCCGTCAGAAGTGTTGCATACATCCTTGAGGGTCTCGAGAGTGCATGACAAAATGACCAACGAGTAGCTCCCCGGGGAGCTGAACAGTTTCGCGTGTTTTTGAAAAGCCTCCTACCAATATTCTTCTATCCACTCCGGCTTAACACTTCCATACATTATGTAAGTCAGACCTGTCCTGACCTCCATCTTTCCACGAAAGCGTGGGCAATAGACTCAGAAAAGCTGTATTATGTTGCACAGGCCATGCACCGATCAGGCTTCTGTTTCGGTCCAGCGCATTTTCGGTGTGGACATGGTGTGCAGTAAACAGCCTGTAGGAGTTTGCCGCCCAGTGCAACTGCGCTAACTCATCCTGCCCTCGTCTGCCATTTTCTTGTGACAAAGTATCCACTTCGCGCGCTGTCGGCCTTTCTAACGCTATCGATTGACTCGCCGCTTGATAAGTGGGTAAGCTTGAAGTCAATCGATAATTCCGCTTCATTTGATTGGTTGCAGGCTACGCAACAGTGTACTTTTTCATCTACCCAACTGGCCTCCTGTACGCGGCGCTTTCAACAGCTATTGTAAAGCTATTAAGCACACTAACGCTGTCCTAGTTCATTCTGTCTTCCCCGACTTGTGATTCGGGGATCCCTCTGTTGTCGATACAGCAACCAGCTCTCGACAGCCGCGAGAACTATCATGCTGTGGAATGGTGTGAAGTAAGATCCGGATGGGAACCTCGACAAAAAATGATCTGCAATTACGAGACTGTTGTCCACATCCACCTCGGTTACGCTGACGGTTGATGGGCGCGCAACTACCTCTTTGCATAGGCTTGTGGGTTTGAAGGTAGTGTACTTTAATGCAAGTATATATGTTTATGTATAATATGAGGAGGGCAAAAGGGGAGAGGCAGAAAACAGACGCAGGAGGATCACATTGCCGACACGAGACTGGTGTTAACGAGGCAAACGGCAGAGTAGCACAAAGGCCAGCGCACAACAGTGTACTCGGCTCAGAAAGGCGGTAGAGAGATGTGGGTGTGGGTGTGTGTGTTTAAAGTGGAAGGAAATGAGCGAGAGAAAAGGACGACAAAAACTGTCACGACATTAAATAGCGATTTTAAGTCGCGTCCGCACAAGCCGACCTGCTAAAGGAAAGAAAAAAAGAAAAAAAACAAGTGGACGCTAATAACTTCGCGCGAGAGATGACGACGCCAGGCGTCCAAAATAAATTTGTAAAAAAAGAATTTCTAGCTTCTTTGCGGGGAAAATAAGGCAAAATGACTGTGCGGACAGGGCAGAAGTAACGGTAGTCAGAACAGATGTGTTGGGGGGGAGGAGGGGGTCTTCAGATGATCGAGGAGTATTTACACAGACTACGTGTTGGTTTTTGTGCGCACACGCATGTGCGTGCGTGTGTGGGTGTGTGTCTGTGTGACTATGTTGTGCGTGATTGCAGCCCAAAAAGCGCCACAAGAAATGGCGCTAGTTCTGTGAGAGTATAGGACAGGGCGACTCGACGTGGGTCTGCAGGAAAACCTTCAAGCGCTCCACATCGGCCTGCGTCTGAGAGAGCTTTGAGCGCAGTTGATCGTTCTCCTCCGTCAGCTGGCTCACCTCCTTCTCCAGGGACTTGATCAGATTGATTTTGCGCTCCCGACACTTGCGCGCGGCGTCTCGATTCCGGGCACGTTTCCGCTCCAGCCTTTGGTTACGCGACTCCAGAGCCGGCGGTGTGCCCTGTCGGCGGGAGAGGGTGGAGGAGGAACCGGTTGTGGCTGCTGCTTTTGCCTCCTTCTCCAGCGAAGAGGCCACGGAAGAGGGACGGGTGGGGTGCTGCTGGTGTTGGGATTCGTTGACCATGTCATCCGGAAAGGCCGTCACCATAGTCTGAATTTGATCAGAGAGGAGAGCGGCGGCGGCGGTGGTGGCGGCGGGGACGGTAGTGGAGTTAACCACTTCCTGCAGTTGACTCTCCACCAACTTGTGCGCCTCCTTGTCGAAAAGCTTCAGCGGAAGCTCTGCCGCAGCGGCGGGGGTTTCACTGCCGGCGGCACCAGCGGCGGCTGCTACGACCGCGCCATAGAAGCCGGGAAGTTTGTCCTGTGTAGGGGCCTGCTGGGGATTGATGAAGAGGGTCGGTCGCGTGCCAGTTGGCGAGATGAGGTAGGCGCTGGCGCTGGCGGCGGCTGGATTGGCTGAACCGGTGGCGGCCGCAGCAGCGGCAGCAGCCAATGGCTGCGGCTGGACATCTACTGAGGGCGAGAAGACGAGGAAAGACTTCTGGCCGCCATTATCCGCGTTGCCACCCAAGCCGGAGGGATTCAAAAAGGCAATGTTCAGGGAGAACATGTCCGTGTCATTGCGAGATGACTGCGAGATGATACTGTGCAAGAAGAGGGGAAGAAAGAGGGTAGGGGTTGAAGGCAACTCGAACCACACCGATCAAATACCATAGAAATTGACTTTCATGCATTGAATACTGTTGTTCAAATAGCGAAGATTTCGATAGGAATAGCACCCCCGAATTCTGGGGCAACGGTCAGGCAGAATAAAGCGTAGATAGAAAAGTAGAAGGCATTACAGTCACCGAAATCATAATTTTACTCGTCTGAGCTTTCGGGCTCTTTCTGGAGTGCATTACTGCAAGTGTTTGCCTACACAGTAAAGACTAGTCACGAGTTTAACTTAGTAGCTGTGAGGATAATAGTGAACGCCTTCAACAAGACAGGCCAATAATTCATTAAAGCCTGGGCCTCGGATGAGTATCCATTCAATCGATTTATCGATCTGGCGCCGGTATACGTCGCCCTGCGCAAAAATCTTCGGACTGAGAGCACTGGTAGTTCAGTGCTCCCACCTCTAAAACGGTTGATTGGGCTCAACCTCCTATAACTGTTGCTCGTCTATTGTTGCCGCCTCTTGTCTCTGACGGTGGACTCCAGAAAGAGCCCGAAAGCCCAGACGAGTAAAATTATGATTCCGGTGAACGAAACGCCTTCTCCTTCTCTATCTACACACATACCTAGGATGCGGACATTTGCCTCAATTCGTGAGAATAAAATGTCGATAGCACCCACAGTCGTCACCATAGCCCACAGCTACCTAGCTGCATGCACTGTCCGTGTTTTCTTTGTCTCTCTCCCTTCCCTTCTCATGCCCCTCCTCCCGACTGGCCCCACCAAACCCTGCCCACGTAACCATTCTTCGCTTATCGACCTCTTCCCCCGATTCTCACGACTTGCTTGTAAGAAAATACGAGCATTATTGACAGCGTTCCCATACAATGGCCCGATGAGGATTTATCGAAAACTTCCGCAGGCGCGCCAAATACTCTCCTGAAAATAAGAACTTTCGAGTTTCGTGGGGAAAAGTTGCCTATCTAAGTCGGGCTTCCTGATCTGATAGACTCGCGACGTGCTCACCATAGTGGGCGAGTATGAATTAATAAAGCAGGTTACTGGATCAGCAGGGTAAACATACGCGCACTACAGGAAGAGTAGAACTTATAACAAGGGAAAGTAAAGCAGAATTCCCGAAATCTCAGCCCAAATGCTGATGGTAAATGGCCCAGATGCTGCAAACACAGTGGAGCCTCTGGTGACGAGCAACCCCCCCCCCCGCTACGAGCATTTTAAGTAGTGAGCGAGTCACTAGCAGAAAATTTGTTCCGATTGATGAACTTCCACTCGGTGCGTGCTTGTGTGTATGTGTCTGTGTCCGCCGTTGAGTTTTGTTCTCAGGGCGTGGGTCCGCCGCCGCTGCTGCCAATCAGTGAACTGATACAGTTCGATTAGCTAAGTTCCGCCAGGCGAGTATTTCACACGACGAGCTCGGTGGTGCCGGAACGGATTAAACTCATGCACCGGGGTTCCACTGCATTGACGATACAGAGAGAAATTACAGACCACTGCACACCAAGGGACATAGTACAATCTCGGAGTAGGTGCAAAGACAAGGCTTGATAACGCACGCTCAAAAAGGGGTACACTGTAGAGTACATGGCATGGTGCGCCAAACTGCTCCCAAAGAAATGAACGGTAGTGCCGGAAAATCTAATAATGGGTGCAAAATAAAAGGAAAAGCGTCACAAAAGTTGAAATCCGGTTGAGAATGGATGAAAGTATCCCTCCTTTTATAGGATAGATACTGTTAGGGCTCACCATAATCGAATCAGCTGGCGACAAAGCTGATGCCAACGCGCAAGCAGACAGACAGCGAGCCGCGCGCAAGACAGGTTATCGATCGGCCTACATGCGGCGAACGCAACTGGCAGTCAATCAATCAATAATTTAAAGCTGTGGCCAGACTAAGAATATGACAGGCCAGCCGCTGAGTCACAAACCCAATCATGTCACTAGGCGCTCCAGATTGGTCCGATAGATATTGCAGTACATGCATTGTTTACCATAAGTACGCAAAATGGCTTCTACTTGTGCCTTTTTCTTGTCATGTTCGTCCTTAAGGACTCAAAGCGAACCGAAATCCAACCCTCGACCTCCCCGACGGCGGTTCGCGGGCAACGTGAGGAAACTCACAACGAACAGAGGGCAATGGCAGGTAACACCGGGGACGTCATTTGTAACAAAATTCCCAAGAAACTTCATGGACAGTACGAATATCACGGATCTCAATACTGCTACGGCGTCCCCGAGAAGCGACGCGCTCCGTGGTCGTCTGGTGCCCGGAGTGCCAAATATGCAAGGCAGTGCTCTCAACTTGAACAATGCTACGGCGTGCCTGGGAAGCGACGCGCTCCGTGGTCGCCTGGTGCCCGGAATGTCAAATATGCAAGCCAGTACCCTAAATTCGCGACACACTTTGAACATCAGTTGCTGGAATGTGCAGACATTGCTTGATCTCGGCCGTCAAGCACTTCTAGCACGCGCATTATGGGACTATAAAGTAGACGTTGCCTGTCTGTCAGAAGTTAGCCTCCCAGACTCTGGAACGAGAGAAATCTAAGTCCCACAAGAGGATGCTGAATACCTGCTCCTCCACAGCGGACCACAAACGAACACAGGACTTCATGTGGTGGCAATAGCCATCACAAAAAGGTGCATAACACTCTCTTAGCGTTTGAGCCTATCTCAGAGCGGATTGCCACAGCCCGCTTCAAAGGCACCATTGCATGGTTGCCGTTTATGCCCCAACATCGCAAGCGGATGAAGCAGTTAAGACGGAGTTCTATGAACGCCTTCAAGCTACAGTGGCCAGGATATCCCCTAGAGACTTGCTCTTCGTCGCCGGAGACTGGAAAGCCAGTGCGATGAAATCTCGAGACACGTCATCAGAAAATACGGACTGGGCAAACGTTGCTACAACGGAGAACGATTGGTAACATTTGCTGATTACAACCATCTCGTCGTTAAAAACACTCATTTTCAACAGCCCCATCGGCAGTTGATAACATGGTATTTAAACGATGGTCGAACGGCAAACCAGATAGACTACATCTTAGTACGCTCAAAGTGGACCACCTCAGTATCCGACAGCCGATCGTTTCAAGGTGCGGAAGTTGGATCGGATCACGTACTTGTCCGTGCCCGCTTTAAGCTCCGTTTGTCGAATCGAAGTAAGAAACTACCCCCAAAACGTGTCAACGTTATGGCACTATCATTCACAGAAACCCGTGTAGCGTTCAACGAAAGTCTCACTGCATGGATCCGAGATCAATCAACTGTTCGCATCCAACCTCCAGATGACGTCGATAATGAAACTTCGCCCGAGACTCAGTGGCCACACTTGAGAGACGCGCTACAAAGTGCGATGAATTCGAGCTTGCAACAACAGGCAGTACCGAAGAAGGACTGGATCTCCACAACTACCCTCCATCTACCGCCACAAGCTAGAATAGCTCGGTTGTCAAACTCAGAGAGCTACCGCTCATTGAGACGCCAAACTACGCGATCAGCAAGATGCGACGTCAGAACCATTGAACCGAGTTAGCTGGCTCCATGGAATCAGCTTCAAACTCTGGTAACTTCCACCAGCTCTATTAAATTTTACGTAAAGCATCAGGCAAATATAAACCACCTTGCACTACCGTTCGGGATAACTCGGGTCAAGTGATTACTGATATGGCTGGCAAAATCTATCGATGGCGAGAGCACTTTAGCGAGCTACTGGATCCGCCTATACGTTCACCTACGAACCTACATCTATCAACTGGAATTCCATACTGCGAGCCACCTACGAGCTTTGAAGTAGAATCGGTATTACAACGATTAAAAGTTAAGAAGGCAGAGCGTGAAGATGGTATCCCAGCAGAAGCCTACAAAATTAATTGTCCTGCTTTGACGTAATCACTACATCGACTGTACTCGACTATATGGACTACCGAAGTAATCCCGACTGACTGGTTACTGCCCATTATTTTACCGATACCGAAGTGCGGTGACAGGACACTATGCTCAAACTACCGTGGCATCAGCCTCATAGATATAGCCGCCAAAGTGTTTGCGACCATCCTTCTCCGTAGATTTTTGACTGAGCGCAATCTTTGTACTCGTCCTAACCAAGGAGGCTTTCGTCCAGGTAGAGGATGTATTGACCAGATGTTCATCCTACGCCGCATACTAGAGCACAGACATCAAAACCAACAGATCACCACCGCCTGTTTTATTGACTTCAAAACCGCCTTTGATTCTATCGACAGAGAAACTTTATGGCAAGTCTTGCTTGCTGACGGTCTCCCACCAAAGTTGCTCAATCTAACCAAAGCTTAATATGGCACAACATCAGCCCGAGTAAAAACCCTTAGTGAAGAGTCAACTCTTTTCCCTCTGACTTGTGGAGTTCGACAAGGGTGCCCTCTTTCTCCAGTTCTCTTCAACTTCTCGATCGACTGGGTAATGCATCAGTCAATTCCACCTGACAGTGGATGTGAAATCAGCTCTGAATTCAGAGTACCTGACCTGGAATATGCCGATGACATTGTCGTACTCGGTAAAACTCCTCAATCACTACAGCCAACGCTAGACCGAATCACCGGCTTGGCTGCAACTGTTGGTCTGACAATTAATGTGCGCAAGACGAAGCTCCTGACTACGTATCTGGGCGCAGCACAACCACTGTTTATCAGCGGTCAACCCATTGAAAAAGTTAGCTGCTTCCACTATTTGGGCTCGAATATGCTAGCCAATGGACAGGCCAAAGACGAAATCAAGAACCAAATCGCGCAGGCTAGAAATGCATTTAGGCTGCTAGCCAGACCACTTTGGTCTCGCTCAGACATCAGTTTAGGTACTAAGCTGCTGATATACAAAACACCAATCAGACCAGTGTTAGTATATGCCTGCGAAACATGGCCAGTGAGAAAGGCAGACATCCTATCGCTCGAAGTCTTTGACCGTTGGTGTCTTCGACGCCTCTTAAGAGTCTTCTGGCAGGATCAAATCTCCAATTTTGAGCTATACTGCAGATGTTTCGAACTACCAAGTCTACCGTCGTACATCCAGCATCGCCGATTGCAATTGTTTGGCCATGTCCTGCGCAAGCCATCGACGGACCTCTGCAGATTGGTCGTGAACCCTTTTCGTAGTGCAAACTGGAGATACCGACAAGACGGTCAACTGAAGACATGGCTCAGCACCGTTAAGTCGGACGTTGAACGGATGGGCCTCGTAACCGTTTGCGGCTTGCGACATTGGAACAAACAATGGGTTAACATCTGTGAAGAGCTCGCCTCTGACCGCCTCCAATGGGCCGCTGCTGTTCGTGACACCCGTGAAGCCGATTCATCCAACAACAGGAGCTAATTGGATCCAGTATCAAGTAAGTAGTTAAGGACTCACACAAGACGTAATTAGGCGGTGACATCGCAGCTTTGGCTACCTTTACAACAGATACAGTTGCTTGGAGCCCTAAAGGGGTGCCTATCTCCCCATCTAAACGTTAATACTAACTTAAACCGATGATAAGCATATGCGAGCGCTGGGACAAGGACTTTATTAGCCTGACACATGAGGGGTTCACGAAGGAATCCGAAACGTTCGACGAATACAATTATTGTCCCAGCAATCGCATATACTTCTCAATTACTTCCCTTACTTACTTACTTACTTACTTACATACTTACTTACTTACTTACTTACTTACTTACTTACTTACTTACTTACTTTCCTACCTGAAATTCGAACAACGACTGCGGCAGTCGCGATCGAAGTAGACCAGTAAAGGACAGAAAAAGTCATCAAGTTAGCGCGTGGGGAGGTACAGCGAGAATAAACGAAAACCTCCGATTGGCAATCCGTCAGAGTAGGCGTAGACCAAAGATCCAACAGGCACAATTTGCCAAAATTTTATGCAAAGACTTAGGACATGCTGTGACTTTCGAACGCTTTTGCACTTTTCGAAAAAAAATAAGATGTGATAATTGGGAATAAAAACTAGGTTTGGAAAACCGGGCAAAAATGGCAGACCCACACCTACACAAGCACAAATCAGCAACCCAGATGCTAGACGAGAAATCTCAACTTGCAACAGACATTGGAGAAAGTGACCATACTTTCGATATCCCCAGGGAGCACCATGCTATGCCAGGGAACGGCTAACACTTAAGGCCAGACATTCAGACGCCAACTGCAGCCAGTTGGCAGCTCAACTTGCCTGCAGTCTACAAGGTCTTACGCCATTACGCACGCACACACCCACACACACACAAAGCTCAGGACAAGACGGCGACACAGAACTGGAGAAAGTCGCGCATAGATAGCCGACTGACGAACTCACTTGGCGGAAAAAAGGCCACCAGACCGAACAACAACGGCAGGAGCTTAATTACTGGCCTCATCCAGGCGATGAATCACAACGAACGCGGCTAAAATGCCCACCAAAAGTGAACGGCGAAAAATTGATCAGCACAAGACCGAAAAGCGGGACACGGCACGCCCCTTCCAGTTACCCACGAATTTAAGCGAATGTTCACATGCCTGTTGTATACATAAACAGGGAAGAGAAGACTCTGACAATGGACCGGGGTAAGAGCTCGAAGGTGCAGATAGATGAAGACACGATTCCGAGGTGAAGGTACAGTTTTTCGCTAAATTGCAGAGAAATTAGGGTCATTGTTAGTAATCCATTTACAGTGAACAGCTGACGCGCCCTGAACCCTTCGTTACGAACCAGCTCGTCCGCTTCCGGACCAAATACGCCGATGTAGAACTCACCCCCCCCCCAAAGTTGTCGGGCTTTGGTACGCAGGGGTTGATGGTGGGTATTCTTTCAGGCGGAGTAACAGCCGCATTCAGATGTGGCGGCCACAATGGCCTGTGAAAGATGCCGTAATTGAGACATCGAGAAGGACTCCAGTTGCTCGGCGTCCCAACTTCACTCAAACAGTTTTTTGTTCAGAGAAAGGAATCTAGGGAGGTCGGTAATGTGCGTATCAGCTCGAGCTGACTCTCGGATGATCAGAGTTGTCCTTCCTTCCTATCTTCTGGGCAGTGGGTCAACGGACTGCCTACATGGAAAGGAGATTCCAGAGTTAATGAAGCCAATCTGGCAAAGGGTAGGAAGGAAGATGGACGTAATGCTTACCGTCTGCCGACCACGCGCGACACGCCCAGCAGCCACGGTCAACTGTGTAGACAGCATAAACAGGCATACGCACACAGGGCAGATTTTTAGTCCCTACTCCCACCGAGAGGAGACAGCTATGCGTCCCGAAACGCGGCTTCTTCGACATCCAAGACGCAGGCCGATTACCGTGTTGACTGAAGACCAGTGGCGGGAAAACGACGTGACTTGGTCTGGGCCGTATAAATAGCGCAATCGCTGTAGGGGGAGGGAGGGCGGTGGTAAGATAGTTCATCTCGGAGGCGACTGCAGCATCTACGTAACTTTCGCTCTTGAAACTCAAGTGTGACATCGGACGACGTGAGGCTAGTTCCACCTACGAGTACAACCCGTACAGATAAATTCACTGGAAAGGGGTAACACACTAGCTAATCTAATTCAGCCCAACCCGCCAGTCGCAGCGAGCAATGCGGGAAGCTGGACCCGAAGGGGTTTAATGGTCACCCGGCCATCATCATCAATTGTGCCACCTTGCCGTTCGTCCGTAAGCTTAAGCTCCTTGGCGTCCGTCTTGATCCGCAGGGAGGTCGCAGGCAAAGTGAGCCGCTGCACCAAGGTCCTTAAGGCTCTAGCGGGCACAACCTGGGGCTGCGTGAAAGAGACGCTGACGACCACATTCAAAGCGCTGGCCAAACCACGCTTCACTTATGCGGCACCAATCTGGTCTCCTACGAGCAAGTCTTCCAGCCTCCACCAACCTCAGTCAGCACAGAACTTTGCCTCACGCGTGATCACGGGTTGCTATAAAATGTCGCCTATCGATCATCTTCATGCAGAGGCCTCTGTCCTGACAATCGCCCTTCACAACGCACTCTTAGGCCAGCAGTTTTGGTGGACCTATTCGCAAACCGGTCATCCTAATCACCGCCGCTGCCTACGACACAGACACCAGTGTCTCCTACAACCGCAGACGAGAACCATATAGAGAAAAATTCGGGTGGCGCCCCATACAACTCAGTAATTCTGCGTAAAGTATTTTTTTCAAAGGACGATATCGAGAAAGCAGGTTGGGGATCTGCAGCATGGCGGTTACGCGTTAAAAACTTCGAGTTCCTCATAACACGCGGAGATCCCTTGCTCCCATTCTCCGCAACAGCGAAGTCTGTATGACGCGACATGCCGGTTTCTAAAGAGCTGGGAAAGGAGCACTTGTAGACGGGCGGAGGTTCCATAGTGGAGAGTAAACTCGAGCTGTTAAATGCCAGCAACAAAAGGGCAGGGTGAGATGGCAGAGTCATGGCAACATGGACAACCATCTTGTCTCTCTCTAAGGCACAGCCCTTTTATATCTTTGCGGGAGAG
>JAYGXS010000003.1:11542086-11594921 GCA_036362985.1 Ligula intestinalis
TAACAAGCTCCCCTACCTAGATGTCCTCATGTTTAGAGAGGATGATGATTCCATAAGGCGCTCGGTTTTCCACAAAAAGACCTGGAAAGGGCAATATCTACACTTCATGAGCTTCGTGTCAATTCAGTGGAAGCGTAATCTGTTACAGAACCTTTTTCAACGAGCAAGGAACATTTGCTCTAGTGAGACTCTACCAGAAGAGCTTTCTCGTCTTAACTCAGCCCTACTCAACTGTGGCTACCCGGCACGCTTTATTCAAAAGTACAGCAATCCCCTACGGCCAAAATTTCTGGAACAGTCAGTTCCAAAAAAGCCCGTCATGATATCCTTACCATTCAAAGGTGACGACATTTCCAACACAACCAAGCGACGATTACGCTGTACGATAGAAAGGACCTGCAACGCAGCAAAATTAGTCTTCTTAAGTTCTACCAAAAGTATTCCATTAAAACGGCCAAAGGATGCTCTGCCATTGCACGCCACCTCCAATTGTGTTTACGAATGCACATGTAATTGCGGATGCAAATACATTGGGCGCACGCAAAGGCAACTCGCAGCCAGGGCCGCTGAGCACTTGCCTAATTGGCTTTTGAAGCAAGAAGACAGAATACCAAGGTCCTCCATTACCAAGCATCTATTAGACAGCGGTCATTCTGTCGACGTTAAAACAGCGTTTCGAGTACTTGTTCGGGCCCGAACAAACCGAATCCTGCGCTATTTAGAAGCTGCATACATACGGTGGGAGAAACCTGACCTATGCAAGCAGCTTGATCATGTCGTCAACCTCCAACTGCCCTCGTAATTGGCCATTAAATTTAATTTTCCACGTGTTTTTCGTTAATTTTCCTCATCCACTACTTTCCATATGTTGACTTAACGTTCCCGTCCTTTATCGATTAATTTTTAAACTGTCTCAGGTTCCTTGCTGTTACCAGTAATTCTGTGAGATTTACCACTCCTGTATGTGTCTTCGTTAACATTCTTATGCAACGACAAGAAGCAGCTGATGAGCCGTCTCGAAATTTGTTGATATCAATGAATTCTGCTGTTTTCGCCTATAACATTTAAGGCACTGGGTGTGGTAAACTACACGTGAATGCTCACAAGCATTCATACACGTGTGTCTAAGTGCAATTTAATAGCACATTATTTGTGCCCATGCGTCCAAAACACGCCTGTCACCTGCAATACTGCGCCAATTACTGTTACTCTGCACCAAAAATGTTCAATTTCTATTTAATGGACAACTTTACAGGCAAATTGACGGAGTAGCAATGGGCAGTCCACTAGGGCCCACATTTGCAGATGTTTTCATGGGTTATCTAAAAGAAAAAGCGTCTTCAAGACTTAACAATACAATCTTATACAGAAGGTATATGGATGACACATTCACAATTGATGATTCCAATGAAGAGGCTGATGACCTTCTCAAATTTATGAACACTTTACATCCTAAAATTAAATTTACAATGGAAACAGAGCAGCATAACAAGCTCCCCTACCTAGATGTCCTCATGTTTAAAGAGGATGATGGTTCCATAAGGCGCTCGGTTTTCCACAAAAAGACCTGGAAAGGGCAATATCTACACTTCATGAGCTTTGTGCCAATTCAATGGAAGCGTTATCTGGTACAGAACCTTTTTCAACGAGCAAGGAACATTTGTTCTAGTGAGACTCTACCAGAAGAGCTTTCTCGTCTTAACTCAGCCCTACTCAACTGTTGCTACCCGGCACGCTTTATACAAAAGTACAGCAATCCCCTACGGCCAAAAAAATTTTTGGAACAGTCAGTTCCAAAAAAGCCCGTCATTATATCCTTACCATTCAAAGGTGACGACATTTCCAGCACAATCAAGCGACGATTACGCTGTACGATAGAAAGGACCTACAACGCAGCAAAATTAGTCTTCTTAAGTTCTACCAAAAGTATTCCATTAAAACGGCCAAAGGATGCTCTGCCATTGCACGCCACCTCCAATTGTGTTTACGAATTCACATGTAATTGCGAATGCAAATACATTGGGCGCACACAAAGGCAACTCGCAGCCAGGGCCGCTGAGCACTTGCCTAATTGGCTTTTGAAGCAAGAAGACAGAATACCAAGGTCCTCCATTACCAAGCATCTATTAGACAGCGGTCATTCTGTCGACGTTAAAACAGCGTTTCGAGTACTTGTTCGGGCCCGAACAAACCGAATCCTGCGCTATTTAGAAGCTGCATACATACGGTGGGAGAAACCTGACCTATGCAAGCAGCTTGATCATGTCGTCAACCTCCAACTGCCCTGGTGATTGGCCATTAAATTAAATTTCCCACGTGTTTTCCGTTAACTTCTCCCATCCACTACTCCCCATATGTTGACTTAACGTTCCCGTCCTTTATCGATTAATTTTTAAACTGACTCAGGTTCCTTGCTGTTACCAGTAATTCTGTGAGATTTACCACTCCTGTATGTGTCTTCGTTAACATTCTTATGCAACGACAAGAAGCAGCTGATGAGCTGCCTCGAAATTTGTTGATATCAATGAATTCTGCTGTTTTCGCCTATAACATTTAAGGCACTGGGTGTGGTAAGCTACACGTGAATGCTCACAAGCATTCATACACGTGTGTCTAAGTGCAATTCAGAAGCATAGTCTCGTAACAATGTGTTCGATAGCCTCTGATATATCCTTAATATATGGCAGCGCGTGGCCTATCAGAGAGGTATCCAGTAAGATGAATAAAAACGTGGTTTCGGTGAATCAACAGCATTTATCTTCTTGTTTTATGTAAACAGGCATTTGGACGGCGAACCATAGCCTCAAATCATGCCAACTTTCCTCTAGTCGCGAATATGTTGTTAAATTTTTTTTAAAGCTTCAATAAATTGAGCTGTCTAAGAGTGTGTTTGCTGCGTTTTCTCAGGACTAACGGTAAAGTAAATAAAGGAAGGCATGCTAGCTCAACATAAGGCGACGATGACATTTCACGCAACAAATTGGCAAAAGAATGTTGATATTCTGCTAGCATAGTAACTCCAAATTGAACACAGTTCGCCCGTAAGTAAACGAGTAAGGACCATGACGAAGGGGAACCACAGATCACTAAGTAAAATATTTTTTATGCAGCCACGTACGGAATGCCACATAGCCTGTTTTTATTTTCGTGTGTTTATCTTACAAGGAGCAACTAAGCCAGGCATTACCTGTTGAACGTAATTGTATAGCAGAAACTAATCAGGTTCCAAATGGCAAACTTGCGGTGAGCAGATATTTTAGGGCTAACAAGGTTATTGGTAAGGTGGAGAATAAGTTGGATTTTTCCTGTTATTGTTTACACACTTCCCAGTGTACACTGCGTATCTGCTGTAATCTCGAGAGACATATGACTAAGTGTATGATTAATTCATGATGCCTTATTAGGAGTTCGGGGAGTAATCCGATGGAGTAACCATTACTAACACATGAATAGTCCCAACCCACATATATTTGAGAATAGTAATACACAAAGATGCATCGGCCATCACACTGGTGTTCATACAAAATAATATAATTGTCCATCTTCGCTTCTCCACTCAGTTTTAGATTTGTACGGAAAGCTCCTAGGCAAAGCTTCGATAAGATGCCACAAAAAAGCAGAAAAATTGAGATATGTAAAAATAAATGGTTTATAGCTAAATACACGCATTTTAAACTGTGATTTTGGAAAGGTGTTTAAACTACCTCAGGGTGCGCCGCCACCTTTAAGTCATCTGCACATTAGTCATGAGCGCGAAGTACGACAGGGCTATAACTGTATTTTCTCCTGATGGACACCTGTTCCAAGTCGAATATGCACAGGAAGCTGTGAAAAAGGGATCTACCGCGGTAAAAAAATTGTTCTTAATAATACGATAGATTGGTGTGAAAGGGAAGAACTGTGCAGTCCTATGCGTTGAAAAAAAAGCTACAACGAAGTTGCAGAATGACCGAACCATTCGGAAAATTTCTCTCCTTGATGACCATATTGCTGTAGCCTTTGCAGGTGAGACGCTTGTATTTTTACTGTGTAGGTCTTACGGCCGATGCCCGCGTTCTCATTGATAGGATACGTATTGAGTGCAAGAGCTACAAGCTAACTGTCGAAGATCCAGTTTCCGTTGAATATGTGGCGCGTTACATGGCACAGATCAAACAGAAATATACCCAGAGTAACGGCCGCAGACCGTTTGGTGTCTCTACTCTTATTGTTGGAATTAACCAAGACGGCACTCCTCACTTGTACCAGACTGATCCGTCGGGAACACATTTCGAGTGGCTGGTAATGTCGATAAAGCTTTGTAATTTTTCGAAAATCAGGCGAACGCGATAGGCAAGAATTCCAAGGCGGCACGCGAATTTCTGGAGAAAAATTATTCACCGGCGGCTGTTGAAACTGAAGAAGACACCATAAAAATGGCCATCAAAGCGCTTGTCGAAGTTGTACAGACTGGCGCAAAACATATGGAACTAGCAGTTATGCGAGCCAAAAAACCGGAAAAGTCTGGCGATTCATTTGTAGAATGGAAGGTACGTTTTGCGACCGTCTCGTTTTACAACCTTTTTGCGTTAGTGTGCCGTAAAGGTGTAAGTGTCTACTTCGGCAGTTCAGCCACCTTTTTAATAAAAATGTCAGGAGAAAAGTTACATTTATAATAGGACAGTTTCCCACACGTCCAAGCTGTCGGCTAATTAAAGGCCCCGTTTTAAATATTCTTTTTATCACACAAAATTCTAATGACCTAAAATGCATCCCTACAGTCCATGGTTGTGTAAGGCCCCAATACTCTCGGTTTTATTCTGGTCTCAATGTTTTACTTCGTTCAACGTGGAGACTTTTTCTTAGCCGGGATTGAGATTTAATTAATAACCAAATCGTATTTGCCAATCATTAGACTTACTTTTATTAAGTATCCAAAATTTTTTGGTTATCCAAACCATTTGTAAAGGCATATCTCTGGCTGTAAGTCTATTGCTGTGTTGTTCTGGATTCCGTTGTAGTCTCAGTACGCAATAATCTAAAGTTTTAAACTTCTTTACGCCGAACTTCCATACGCAGTAAAATGTTTTGCTCACCAAAGAACCGGATTAAGTAGGTTACTCTAGGAAGACTAAGTTACCCCACTAGTTAGGCCTGAGCTAGCGTCTGTATCTTTACTTGTTTAGATTTTCGTAATTTTCAGCGTAATTTAAAACCGTTAGGAAAACCCATTCATTCTCGACCATACAGGGTAATTTCATATTTTCGATAAAGCAGACGGAAACAATGACCACCAGCAAGTGCGGTCTATTCCTGCTGCTGGAATTTTAAATTAATTAATGCAGTATTTTTTATCTACATCTAACTAGTCGCAGCTTTCCAAACACGCAGTACTTGATAAATTGGTGACACCGTCAGGATCACGTTATCTTAACTTCTTTGCGTCAATTTGAGCACAGCGGTGTGCCAATTGGTTCAACATCTGGTAATTGTGCATCGACCGAAATCTTCTCCCTGAAATTGGGACTTGATTAGTTGAGATAGGCCCAGTATCCGGAAAATTGCAGGGTTACAAATCCGCATGCTCGATCGATTGTAATTTTTTTAGTCGACAAGCGATTTAATCCTTTGTATGTGTTAGACAGCTGATGGTTACAGGCACATGTGTAGGCTGTATTATAGCGAACCGCACTGATAAATTATGCGCTTTGGTATCAACAGATGGTTTATTTCCTGGAACCTGAATGTCAAAAATTGGCCTTTACATTTGCGATCTATTTTGATGTTTTCGTAAGCCAGTGAGTGTCCGCTCGCATACAAGAAAAGGAGTATCAAGTAAGTCTGTTCTGGTTGAAGCATTCATATAGTCGGAGCCGTATACATTTGCCAGATAAGAGACTAGTGTATCTTGTTTATTTTATCATATTATGCTCAAATAACCACTGGGGAAATCAACGTCTGTAAGGGTGCATTTTAGGTTATTAATACTCAGGCTTGTTCAGTAACATGCGAGCTAAAAAGACAATGAACAGTTAAAAACAAGCAGAGGTGGTAGGGGATGGAGTTTAAATGTTTTGCCATTCATTTATTTTCAATCGAGTTCCACGGTCAAATAGCTTTCATCACTTGAAAGTCATTGAAAGCTATTTACACACTTGCTGCAGTTTTTAATGATCACATGCTGTTTATTTATCGTTGACAACTCGAAGGAGGCCCATTACAAAACCAATAAAATAATCAATGGGATCGGCCCCGTTAGTGAGATTTCAGGAGGAGAACGGCTCGAATCTCACACCAGAGAGTGCCATAGAAAATACTCTGGCCATTTTTCCTAAAAATAGCTGAATCATCTCGTCAGTTCCCATCATCCCACTCCACGACTCTCAGGGCTTCGGGATAGATTCGAGCCTATCAGATTTGTCATCTTAAGTAATGCGCTAACATATTTTCCAGATGGATTCAGTGGTACTAATCTCGTCCTCTTTTTCCTCTCCTATGCACACGTTGGTTGTCTGAACCTGTAAACCATCTGGTGTTGGGATTGAGCGCAGTGGGTAAGGCGATGTGAGGCTTGATTTTAGGCAGGTTGCCCAATGTGCGACAGTAGTTATGAACCTGCGCAGTCTGCACCACCCGATTAACGCGGGTCGCGGCCCGCTATGACCCCCGTTTTGGTCTAGCGCATTCCTCTGAGTGGGACTTTTTGACTCAAAGGCCTGCATCTACCTGACTCGAGTTCAAATTTTTGCCTAGGATTGAGTTACGAGTACCTGATACTAGATATCGCGCTATATCATTTTATGTTATCTTAAATAAGTGTCTCTAGCGTACCGTAGTTTCGTTTTTCCAAAGCGTCATGTTCAAGGCAAATATTTCCTTCCTAATAACAGGGCCTACCTTGCCTGTCATAGAAATTTACTAAAGACATTCGGGCGAAGGACAGTAAAAGATTAGGTTGTCTGCGACCTGTCGCTACCGACAACCGGATTAGGGTCTCCTTCTGTTTACTGGGTATTTGTGCTTTAAGGCTCGTCTCCTCAACTAGGTTTCGAATAGTAAGGGGCTGTTTTTCAGATATCGAGCACGATGTTCTTTCACGTTTAACAGTAAGCATTTTGATCTTGAAAACTTATTTGTCGTGTCCGATATGTTTGCCGTCATGCTAACTGTAAAATCCTGTTACATTCTGACAACCTCAGATGCTCAATTACGAAGAGATTGATAAGTACGTCCAGGCCATTGAAAAGGAACGGGAGGAAGAAGCCGAAAAGAAGAAGCAGAAAAAAGAGGCAGCTGGCGGATCTTATTAATTTTGTTTTTGCCAATTTTTCACATGCAAATACACATATATAACGAACAATAAAACAATTGTTGTGCCAACGTATGCGTCTGACAGTTGCATCCTGCAAAATGGGAGAGTGGGCGGTATAAGATGTTGAAGGGCTTTAAATTTCCAATAGTACACAATGTTTCAGTCCTCGTCGCTTCCTGTAATGCCAAGGTCGACAACATTCTCCTCTACTGAGTCAGCATCAGATATGGTCTCTTCTTGGCTTGTCGGTTTGTTCATTTCATGACTGGCCATAGGCATATCAAGGGCTCTGAGAATGCTCAGTTGGGTTGCTTTGTCAAGGTATGCTGTCACGTCTGCTTTTCCTTTGAGGCGCTCTTTCATGTCTTGCATACAAGCGTAGGCCTGTTTGAATGAACAAAACCTTAGTAAGCAAGGTATTTCTGCAGATGCAGAAAACAGTATGTCTCTACCCGTTTTGGCCTGAACCCCTTTGTTTCACTAGGCTTGGTAAGGAACTTTATCGGAGTCAATGACTGTCCCTAGGATGCGGTGTAAATACTGGACTAAACTAATCTTTTTTCCGGTTGCCCATTTAAGTCCTAGTTGAGCCGAGTCACTTAACCTAGACTTACACATGGTAGTAAACTCTATATTTAGTCGGAATGTCCTGTGATTGCTGAATCATGCTACATATCTAAAAGCTTCAAACTCAAATAGCTCAGTTTGTTTATTTACTTATAAGGGAAGCCGGGTTAATGGACATAACCGTGGTTAAGGTCTAATAGTTGTCTTGTATTCCCACGAAGAGAAGCTCAATGCAACCGACTTGACTGCTGAGAGGGCTGGAGGCCACTGTACACTGCTACAGACGCTATCAGCCACTGTGCCAGAACAAAATATGGCACGTCTCCACCCACAATTTACGTATTACTTTCTCAAGTCTCCGATTTTGTAGGCGTGCGTGTTTTTAAATGCAGTGGAACTTCGGGTGACGAGAAGCTCCATCTAACAACATTTCAAGCAACTAACGAATTACTCGCAGACAATTTGTTTCAATCTGCTGAGTTAACGAGTTGTCAGAGCATGTGTGTGCCTGCGTCCGCCGTTGGGTCTTGCTCCCAGGGCGTGGGTCCTTGGTCGCCTGCGGCCTACCAGTGAACTAATACAGTTTGATCGGCCAAGTTTCACATGACGAGCTCGGAGATGGAACGGAGTAAACTCCTTAACCGAGATTCCACTGTACTCCGAATGACCGAAGCCAAGCTGATTAGACAGAACATATTGTAAGCACGTTTTTACTCCCACACAATATCCTCCAGTGCCCCCTATCCTTCGGTACGCACACATTATCTTTTGTGGGTAAAAATACCGATCAACGTGGAGTTCACAATAAGCTCCGTTTTTTCCTGTGACGAGACAGGCATTTAGTTGATGCTCGGCAACACTTTTATGACACCAAAAGTCCGGAAAATGCCTTTCGGGCTAAAAGAAAAGCTCGTGGATGTAGAAAGGCTGACTGTTGTGACAAGAAATAACGAGTTGCAAGCTAGCAGAGGAGATAATCGCGTAATTAATGATCAGCAGACTATTTTTACTTACTGTGAACTGAAGGCCTTCGGTGCGTGTGTCCGAGTATACTGGTTATAACAACAAGGTAGTTCACAAAACTGAACTGATAGCACACAAGCCTATGTGGTTAAGTGGACGTGAAACTCTGGCAAGGCTGAGATGAATTTTCCAGGCTGCTTTACATGCGATCGGTCGTATCGTTTGGATAGTCTCCGTAGGTCGCAATATTTATAGTCGAATAGGTTTAAGCAGAGCCCTTGGGGTCGGGATAAGAGGTGCCAACCCGTACAGTAGTAACCGGTACTGTTACACCATGTCTAACCCCCGTGACATCTCTGCTGACTGGTTCACTGTGTGTCGTGCTTTGCAAATACGCAACAAGGCTAACTGCTTGAGGGCACGCGGAGCTAGCAGGAGACTCGTTCGGACGAAGATATTCTGAATCTTGGCGAAGTCTCGAGTGCCCCGACGAGGTATGCAAAGTTTTATGTACTGAGAACTGCATCGTTGAAGTGGGATTTTTTCAGGAATTAGCGATTTGTAATCTGCTAGGAGATAAAAATCATCGAACAAAAGCTAAAATGCGAGATGACTATTAGTAATCCTAAATGCGTAAACCATTCTAAACACCGAATAGTTCCATAGGACTGGAAAACATGAGGAGTTTTTTCATCTCAAAATCCAGAATTCCTATTGGTCAACATCAGGTATAATGTTAACCAGTTAACATAGCATTTTCTTTAGAGCCTCTCCTCACTACTGAAACAGGCATCTGGCAACCCTTTGAGACGTGGTTAACACATAATTGATTAATAATATTTGGCAATGGATATCAGAAGCTTTGGAACCTTGAACGAATCTCATTAATAAATGATTAGTCATAAAACAGCGATGATGTGCGACTGGTCGTAAACATACGTTAAAAACAAAATAAACAGAAAACGAATGTACTGCGGCTTACAGCTTGAAATTTCTCCTTGGCTACCAGTTCTCGTATCATAGTTGCGTATATGTCGCCTGGGCGTATTATTTTTGCTGTGTCCGGCTCTTCTAAGAGGGCTTGACATCGACTCAATGCCTCCACGGGATCTTCTTCAAACATGCTGCATTTCGGAGAGGAAACAAAAATTCTATTAGCATATCTAGCTTTATTTAGTTTAAGCAACATATCAAACATTCATAACAAATGTTCCTTCTGTCCAACTGGCGCAAAAATTAATAACTTCATTGCGGAACCAGCTCGTACACCCTGAGGATAGGGTTGGCTATTTAAGCAGGTAAGAAGTCGTTTAGAAGTTTCTTTTTGACGACTGCAATGAACAGAAAGCCTTTACACGCTTACACGAACACCAAATAGCGGTAAAGAGGCGAGATCACTTAGCCCAGGTCACAAAACACATACTAGAAACTGGCCAAAAATTCGCGTGGGACCAAACCTGCATCGTAGGCTTTTACCCACTAGGAAAGGCCGTGAGTTTTTAGAGGCCATTAACTCCAATGACTCGTGCAATAGTAGGCACAATCGAATTGGATGCTATCTGCATCAATCTCAGGGAAACCTGGAGAAGACGGCAACCAAGCCGGACTAGACGCCAACCAACAGACACCGCTGTTGACTAAACATGACTAGGCATTATCGATTTTTACAGTATATTTAAAATTCTCACTGTTCTGTACATTCTCTATTCGTCTGTTGCGACCTGGTGTGCCAGGGTCGAACATTCACAATAGAGTTTGTGAGCACTTCCCAACGAGCTTCTAGTACCAAAGTGTAATCTGCATAAAAATAGTGACACCGATTATCAGGGCTTCATATCCGTGCTTTGACAGTCCACTAAGACCGATTATCGTCAACGTTTAAAACAGGAATATATACTCGTTACTTAATAACATTTTAGTAGCAAATGAAAGTTGTCTGCAGGTTATGGCAACCGCCACCCGCTCTTAGACCAGAGGTCTTCCTGATAAACTGCGGAGAAACTATAAAAATACAGATTATATTGAACACGAAAAGGATTGTCTTTCACAAAGATCTTCGAAAATTATACATTTTAACCCTTGGCAGAGGTAAGGCGTAGTATGAATTGACCAACACTACACTAAGAGGATGGAACGGCGAAATGGGTACGAAAATGGACTTACAGCTGAGTTTCTACAAATTGCTTACAAAGCATTATCTTCATTTTCACATTTAGAAGTCGCTGTTGTAAACGACTTTCGATGTTCATGCTCACTGTGTCAGCTGACATCGCTGCTGCCTTGGAAAGCGCCTTGTAGGCTTCGGTCAAAGCGCCCATGGCCTTCTCGTAGTTCTGACAGTCCTCTATTTCCACCTGGAGGAATAGAAATTGGAAAGAACCCGTAAGCTTATGCCAAGAAACTGCTGGATAAAGTTTACCCTCTACGAAGGACCCCCAAACTGCATTTTTTCCTAGAATAACAAGCTTGAATGCAAACTTTCCTTTATTCATCCAACAGTACGTTTCCACGATGTAACTAGTAAAGCTAGTTACAACAAAATTAGTAGGAGCGGGGGCCCGTGACTCAACTGCGAACCCCTATTCTGATTGGCAAACAAAATTGTCATCGAAAGCTCAAGTCTTCATCTGGATATGAGCTTCGGATGACTGAAGACGACCAAAAAGCCCAAAATGATGCTCCATTAGGCTATGAATTCTGAGCTGCATAGAAATCGTGCTCTTTCGATGTAGTGCATTCCAAAGAAATTTCAATAAATCGAATGCCTGAACTTCATAGTTGCGTTCGCAGAACTGATGGACTCACTTGAGCACAGGCTTCGTAGAAAGAGGCCAGAGACTCCAGGGCCTTCGCTCGTGTATAGAAGAGTACGATAGTACGGACAATCTCTGTGTCAGTGCGCCAAACATCTAAGGTCTGCAGGTAGTTTGCAGCCATCAGATAGATGTCGCGCTTTTTGCTGACATTTGCGAAAAATATGATCTTCTCTGTGTCGCCAGAACGCAGGAGTGCTTTCATGCCCGCGACATGATCGCCAGCCTGAGTAAACTTTTTGCATGCCAGATGATACTGGTTCTGGGTGATGCATTGGTAGCCAAGTTGGGTCAAGATCTCTACACGTTCCTCTGACGGCAGGTCGGGCGGCGGAGTCAACTTCTCGACGAGCTCTTCGGTTAAGTTAACACCGTAATCACCGCACAATTTGATTGCCTCCAAGTACTGTAATGAAGGAGAAAAAAATCAAGTTGCGCATTACTGCATTTAGGAGAAAAGTAAAAAGTAGAATAAGCGATATCGGAAAGATAAAATATACAAATAAAAGTGCCGGTACTGCTTATGTCGGAGTCTAACGCCCACCGCAACTGCGTCGACTCATGCTGGCTTCGGTTGCCAAGTCTTTCTGCACTCGCACATGACAAACTCCCCCTCAACTTTGTAAACCGCCGTGAGAGGCCCACGATGTCCCGCCTGTCCTAGGCTCCTCTCAGTGACTCACTTACTGAAGCGCACGCTTCTTCGAACCAATCGATGCACACAATGCCACCTAATTGACTAAGGACTAACTCCGCACTCAGGGCTTCGCTGCCGCAGACACAACTCCACGGACATACCTGGCGTGCAGACGCAGCTGACCCGTAACACAGCCTTTGTACAGTTCATATTCTTGCAGTTAATCTGTTTCCTAAAAACTTTGTCTTACCTGGCTTGTGATTTGGGGAACCTTCTTCTTGTCGAAACTATCACTTGCGACAAGCTTGCCAGGGCTTACACTCGTGCATAATCATCTACTCCGCGCGCTATCGTTCCACTCGACGCTGCATACACCTGTACATCCAATGCCAATCGATATGCCTTGGTTCATTTGATTGGCGGCAGGCGAGAGAGCATACATCACGCAGGCAAAGCAGACGCAGTTGGCAGCTGTCTCGTAACACAGCCTTTGTACCGTTCATGTTCAGCAGTAAAGCTCTGTCTCCCAATACCACCTTCCCTGACATGTGATTTGAGAATCCTTCTCTTAGAGAAACCAGCTCTCGATAGTTCTATGGCCTGCTCCAGGATAGGAACGCCTACCATAATATATATGGGCTTTTGCTAAACTCCAGGATGGCTAAATGTTCGTCTATACTGACCATAACCAAGAAATTAACTCTAGTTTGAGGCCCAAGCCTAGACTTAACCCTAAATGTAACTAGAATCTTAACTTGATCCGAAACTGAATTTCCTTGGAAGGTAGCGCAATACCAAGAGGTAGTTCCTGCCTCACCCTGTCCTACTCGAGATCCATATAAATGCTCCATAACAATGGGAGAAGTAAGCGCACTAGGGAAGCAGATCATCGGAAGGAAGGAAGTGCATAAAATAATAGGCTAAGGCTATAAATATAGCTTTTATTTTATTCTTAGTTACAGTAAACTACCTCTTGTAAGGCTTTACTATCCCCCCATATGCTGGTACAATTTGTGTTGCATTAGCTTGCAGTAGAGCATAACTGATTTTGAGTGAGGTTTGGCTAATGTATCTGTGGGCCACGCTACTATATAGTAGGCATATAAGGAGAGAAAGTAAACGTTTTAGGAATGAAAAGCATACAACTGTCCGAGAAGCATGTCGGAATGCAGGTCGGTTTGAATTTGATCAAAAAGTGGAAAAAAACTTAAAAGCAAAAGGACAATTTATTCGAGTAACAAAGTTAAAGAGGATCGAATTTACTGAAAATGAGTATAATAAAGAATATTTAGACATGCTTTCTATAAAAGATCTGGCAGGACTCAGGAGGATTCCCAAGAATATAGGCGGCCTTGCGCTAATTTCCACGAGGGTAACTTGTGATCGAGGCTTAATCGTAACCCTAAAACTCGGCCTAAACCACAAGTCTAGAGGAAATATATGAGGTAACAACTATGTTGTTACTGTGACCAAGCTGTGATATTCCCGTCTGACTAACGCCTCGTGTGAGTCTCAAAGGATTAACACAACATTGTGCAGAAAGCAGAAGTCTTAGAGAAACCTAGTACAGAATAATTTAATGCAAGCGAAAACATATGTACAAGGTTGGACCAATTAGATAGTGGTCACAAGAAAGGCATGACTTCATTGGCTGGATTAGTCATGAGAGTTGGCGTGTTAGTCTACCGCTTGGCATGAGTTGGGCGCAGGTGCGTCAGACAATGCACTTTGTGTGTGGGCGGCCCGGTTATCTGGCTTTCGTTGGAGTTCTGCGCCGGCCGCGCTCTCACGCTGTGTGCATCGTTACATGCACTCTGCGATGGTAAACCGGTAGTCTCGCGTCGTTAAGGTGGCGTGTACTTCGAGTTAAGATACGTTCTTACAAATTACACATTAGATCAGAAAAGCCACAAGAGAATATGAATATGAAAAAGACTTACGAATTACCTGTTTACCTGAAGCCAGCAGTTCTACTGCCTTCTCAAACTGACTGTTCTGCATGAAGAAGTTCGCACACTTTGAAAGAAGAGAGGGATCGATGGCGCGGTCAACACCACAGGTTATCTGAGAGAGGGCTGCATACTGTCGCGTTTTAAAGGCAAGCTCAATGGCTGTGTTCAGTTGGCCTGCCCTCTGATAGAGTATGATTGTTTTTTCCTCGTAACCCGGAAGCTTCTCCAAATGACGTGCCGCCTCTAGCATGTCCTCGGGGGTACCCAGTTGCGCCAGACTGAACAAATGCTCGTTCCGGTTGTGCTCCTAAAGTGAATTATTTCCCGCTTAGTTGACAGAAATAGGTCCGATGAAATGAAACCTACAGGTTAACAATCTTGCTATTGTCTTAAATTTGCGAAAATTCCCATTTAAAAATTCAGAAGATGAATTGGCGAACATACGTTTGTTTTCGATAATTCTCATCAGGCCTTTACATTTATAGGGTAATTAAGTAAATTGACTATGCGGGTTAGTAGTCAATTTACTTAATCACCCTATAAATGTAAAGGCCTGATGAGAATTATCGAAAACAAACGTATGTTCGCCAATTCATCTTCTGAATCTTGCTATTGTAATAAAATCAGTAGGCAAGTTAGGTTGATTGAATAATAAGCGTGCGAGTTCGCGCGTAGGGCGCACGGAGACGCAGATAAAGCAGATGCGAATACTTTAGGTATTAACGACAGCGTTATTTGAACTGCTAATTATTTAGGTTCTGGACCAAACTGGCACTTAGGCCATCACGCAGGAATGTAATTGACTAAAGTAAGCAGAAATCATTAGGAGAGTCAACGGAAGAAATGGTACATTATAATGAAAAACTCGTAAAGTATGTGATGCAAGTATGCCATTTCGGAAAATAAAAGCCTGTAATCGACATTTTGGCTTCTTGTCTCGTCATCAACCTCCGCTTGTTCAAAATACCTTCAACCAATCTCTCTCTCCGCTATTTTGGTCTTCTTTTATTCCCGGGTTGTACAACATGTTAACTCAATAAGTTCGAGAAATATGTAGTTATAATATACCAGCGGCACTTTAAATTCTGTTATTTAAACAGTACGGGAGTATTACCAATTAAAAACGAGATTATACGTAGGTGCTGGAAGGCGTCTTTTTAATTATAGCTTGATTAATTTTCAGATATAATCGGTAAGTTGAGGCGTGCTATGAGGTGTGGTTTCCTCAACGGGAATTCGTAATTGTGGTGGAAGATTGCTATTTCGAAAACAGAATAAACGTGATAAACGTATAACACTGAAATAACAGCCTTAAATAACGACTGCAAGCTCGCAAACGGAAATTGTTTGCACTAACAACCACCTACTGCATTACAAGTACTATATGCCTTTGCGTGTTTTAAATTAAATAATTCAGCTAATATGGATTCCAAGGCAGTTTCTCTTAGTCCACCTTCACCAGTCAAATCACAATGAAGTACGATACAATACTGGCTACGCTCTTTGCATACAGCATCAAAAAGGGGCAAAGACGCGTACATCGATCCTTCAGAGGACCCATTCTGCCTATATCCTAGCATCAATAAGTCTGTTTTCGTAGAAATAAGATATTCAAAATAAAGATCTTTGTTCACTTAGGACATTTCTGCCACTTGCCAGTAAACTGGTTCCAACATAACATTTGCACTTTGAAAATTGTGTCCATAATTTATCTTGTCTCAAAGCACTTTGAGTAACATGGCAAAATATTTGTTATGATCACTCTGCTGGCATTAGAAACGAATGTTGTCTGTGCTTCAAAATATTAAATTGCATTTGTAGGTACATTCTACCCAGGTCTGTCTGTATGTGGTTCTGAAGTTAACTTAAATCGATTGCAACTTGAAATCTTTTACACCAAGAGCCTGAGCTCTTCCAACTGCTTGTCACAAAGTTTAAGGTAGATCATCTTTGCCAGATTTGTTACAAAATTAAATGCTTTGAGGCTACTTAATTGCCGTATAGCAGTACCTGTAAATCGTTTTCACAGGGAATATTTTAATCAGAAAGTTAATAACTTGTATACGTGACAGAGGACAAATTTCGAAACCAAACTCATAGGACGGTCGGTAATAAAGTGCAGGTCAGCGCCCACAAGGCATCATAATGTCTACTAACCACACTGCATGCGGAGGCCACGGTGACTTCAGGAAACAATCTGTTCCGTTATGTTGCGAGTAACTGGACGTTTGTACAGTTTTTCAGAGTACCTACGAAAATCGCCCGCAGCATTGGTAGAAAACTTTACTCCAAGTCGTATAGTTTATCAAATATTACTTAATTAATCGGGAATTTTTGCTGAGTTGAATGAATCGTTTGATCCAATTGTAAAAACCTCAGTGGCGTAGGTGGAGTTTAAACCCACATCAACAAGGGAAAGGCTTCATTACAGGTAACACTCCAGCGAATTGAGATAAATCGGGCGGTAGGAATTTCGTAAACCCCTTGATGCATGTCACTATTCTGATGACAAGGCATGGGGCAATGCACTAATTATTATGCCAAATACCCCCATTCAATTGAGCAGCCAGCTTATTTTACCAGTATTAGTGGATTCCACACGTCGTAGTAGGTTGGGCTGGTAAATTAAAATCACTGCTGCCAGTGGGATCTTGTAGCTCCGATGGCTAGTGTTAGCCGTACTAAAAAATGAAGCAATATCGCTCGAAGCTATCCAAAATGGAATCACCTTGCACAATCGCACGGCGCTGGAGTAGGCTCGTGCTCGGGTGAAGAGATGAATGGCGTGGTCAATGTTCTGCTTGGACTCCAACTGTCGGGCCAGATGGTAGCAGGCGGCTCGGTCGCCGGTCTCGTTGCAGAGGGCCAGCGCCGAGTCCTCCCGTCCCAGACAGCAGAACACTCGCACCAATGAGAGGTAATCATGGGCGAGGGAGTAGTAGACCTCGGCCTCCTCCAAGAGTCCTTCCGCCTCCAGCGTCTGAGCCCACCACCTCTGCAAATCTCTGTTCAAGGCAAAACAGGCGATAATAATGGACGCGTGGAAAGAGCAGGGGGCAAGCGAAGCAGGCTACTGATGACTCACTTGTTGGGATTAGCCTTTACAAAAGCCTCCAGCTGATCTGGTGAGTCCTTCAGCATACGCGGCACTTCGACTAGATGAGTGTTAGACTTCATATAGCTAAAACAACACAAATGAGGTCAGGTTCTTTTGCTGGAGTAAACTAACGCGGTATTTAGGGACTCAGATCAAAACCCCCACTAATAATAAGGTGGCTAATTGGTTTCACTAGAGTTGAGACAAGATAGCGTGGGTCCCTTGCATAAGAGCACTATAGATAAAGTAACCAAAGCCTCGGAAGAGCCTGAGGTCTTTTCATGGATAATCAATTATTAATAAGATGGCAACTCTTCAAACCATTTACTAGTGAAAATATAATAAGGCATACAAATAACATATATCTGAGGCATCTCTAGAGACACTGAATGTACTCTCTGAATAATATACCGCATTTGCCGATGCTCAAATAAAAGAACAAGGAATGCATTTAGTTGATTAGACCATGGACAATTAACTGTCACCGGTCAGATATAATTGGCCTCAGAACAACTTGCAGAGTTCCCTGGTATCAAGACAACGAAGAGGATGTTCCACTGTACTGCATATGGCTGGATGAACAACAAAATTTAGCGGTACTTTGACTTGGTTTTGAAAACTCAACTTACTGATGATGTTGGAACAAGGCCTGAGTTCAACAAAAGCTCCAACCACCTCAGCTATAGGGGCAGGACCGAAAGTTTTTTTGCCTTTTCGCATTGACGGAGGACAGGCACACTTCTTATGGCTACTTATATATTATGAATATTTTTTGTTTCACAATTAAATAGTCAGAAGTAATGCACTTTTTACAGTAAGAGTTGAATATTCATAACTATATTTTACAAAATTCTGAGGAGAGTTTATTGGTTGAAGGAGGGTTTTCCTTTAGTGGAAGCAAGTGTGCATTAAACTGGGTAGGAATCAAGCAAGCTGGCTGCAGAAAAGACAATAATTGGGTGTCAGATTTTTGGATTATTTATTTCAGTACAATGGCACCTCGATTAACGAGTTGAATCCGTTCTAGCATTGAGCTTGGCATGTGAAACGCTCGTCATGCGAAAAGTATCCAATAAAACTGCATCAGTTCACTGATTGGCTGCAGACGACCGAGGACCCTCAGAGCAAGACTTAACGGCGGAAATAGGCACATATACGCACTTAAATCGCTCGTCAACCGAGCGGAGGCTAGCCAAGCGAAAAAATTTTCTCGTCATCTAAACTGCCCGTAGATGGAGCAGCTCGTCACTCGAGTCTAGACCGTACTACTTATCGCCAAAGAAAACATTTTCGCATTGGCTTGACACAATATTATGGCCTGTTGAATCATAGTTAATTGGATATCACACTATTTTGCAAGGAAGCTAGCGAAACCATGCCAATGCGTCCACCGTACAGAAGAATGCAGACTTGAAGGAACGTAGACAGCAGCCGAATTGTCAAGATTGATTATCCAAAGAGTCAACTTACTGGGCTATAGCATCTTCTAAGCGATCCTGTTTTCGAAGCTCCTGAGCGTATGCATAGTGGGTATTTCGAAGACGTACGCGGTTTCGCTTCTCTGCAATCTGAACGGCCTCCTCCCAATGTCCCAGGGTCTGGTGAAGACGAGCCACGAGATCCCATCGTGCGCACTCAATAAAGATACGTTCAGCCTCCTCCTTCAGTACACATAAATGAGAGGTAAAAACGGTTAAAACTTGCATCAGAATACGATCTTCAGCCATAGTGTTTCAAGAAAACGAATGAGTAAGGATTTTTAAATGTGATCAAAACTGCCACACAATAAGGATTGACGCTATTTACTTTCACCAATACAAGCTAAATTCGAGTCTCAGGAGGTAATCAAGATCAAGATTCGGTCGTTGGACAACACTTTTATTCGCCTGACTTTCCGATATCCGTCACAATTTCATCATCACAGACGTGAGCGAAAAGCAGTGACAGAAGCCTTTACCCGATGCACAGGATGTAGAAATATTTAAAGGACAGAGTAATTGCTGCGCAGGTACAACGCTTAACGATAATTGCCCTCTTGTTTGTTGATGGCTTGACTACTGGCATGCGGGTCCTGACTTGCTGAAGTTTCATCACGCGTGGTGGAATTAGATGTGACGGTTGCTCGGCCATCTGGTTCCCTTATGTTGACGTAAGGTGAGGCGGTGGCCTGTGAGTTCTTTAAGCGACAACTTGCATTGGCCAAATTGAGCCTTAGCATCGAATATTGATTGGGCAAGTCATTGCACTTGTTTACAAACTAGGGTGCCCGTGAACCATGACTCAAGTAATACGCAGTTCACAGGACCATCACTTATTGCTAGAATTTCAACCCTATGAGATTTCAATGTGTGGCCGGGTCTCATCGAATGAGCCATGACTTGACAATTGGCATCATTTTGCCGCATTGCTGCTGCGTGTTCGGCAATTCACGTCTTGATAGCACTCAACACACAACAGGGCAGTTATCGTTAATTGTCGTAAGACTCTGTCCTTTAAATACTGGAACATCCTGTGCATATGTTATCGCTCTTGCTACTGCTATCTGCTCTTCTATGAGGAAGAATCCGAGACAGATGTAAACACGTCAGGCGAATAAAAGTGTTGTCCTAGCGATCGAATTATTCGCTCAGCTATTTAGTATCATCAGAAGAAAAAGAATTGGGCCACGAAAACCTTTGAAATATTTTTCAGTACTGTGAACAATGTTAGCAGCAATATATTTTATTCGCCTGCCACTAATACTATCGCCGGTTAAAAGGTGTTGCAAAATAAGGAAACAAAATGCATCGAATATCAAATTGTCAATGAATATGAGAACCATAAGACTGTATTAATAGTGCAAAAGGAATCAACGTGTCACGAATTCTAAACGGTCCGCAAACAATTGTGAAAAAGCAAAAGATATACGGAATAGAATCTAACTGAATCGGGGTGCGGGCGTGATGTTTACCGTCATGCCAAGCTGCAATGCCAATTCGCCGGTCTGCACGGTGATGTTGGGTTCGCGCTTTTGAATCTCCCTCACCATCATAGCCCCGAAAGCATTGCCCATCTTGCCGAGACACATCAAACCCACATCCAGACGCCGTGTACTCACACACATCTTTGCCATATTCTAGACGGAGAGAAGATAGGGGATGAAAAATTTGTTGGAGACTGAACATGAGCCGAACGAATAGTGTGTAAAATGCATACATACACAGTGTTTTTGTTGTTTTCTATCATTTGAGGGTAACATGGAAGCCTCCACTGAATATCCGCGCGATTGACATTTTAGCTGTCCCAAGCGACTACATTGACTGCGGTCCCCACGAAGTGGATGCACATCCGTGAATTGCGCGTGAATTTGTTTCATGCTAAAACTTACCAAGTGGTTCCGGCAGTCCAGCAAGTATATTCTGTTATTACTATATTATACCTACTTTAGACAATTAAGTAGACATGTTACACTTCGAGTGGCTATTCAGAATTGGGATTAGACTCAAACAGTAACCGTAGTGCACAGTAAGGTTCGTGGATTGTGATGGATATTGAAGCAAGAATGTTGGTAATTAAGATCAGACCCGGATTTCGCAGATTTTAAATTTGTGTGGTTCCCTTTTTGGAACCGTGGACGCTTCGGGCTAGGCGAATCGGTCGGTTGTATTCGGGACTGGATTGAGATCAACGATCTCCGCTCGTTCTGTTCCGCTGGTTCACGAGAAAATGGCTACTGCTACGCAATAATAAAAGGTATTCTGAAATTATCATTTGCGTCTAATACGTGTCTGAAGCCGTCTGGTGTAATTTAAATAATAACAAAAGAGTAATAATGAACGAAATGAGGGATTCTGAATGCACCTGCCAGATAGCAGCACTTCGAACGAGTTTCATCGACTTGAAGGCGGCATCGATCTCGCCCTGAGCCAGGTAGAAGCTGAAGTTAAGCATTGCTTCCTTTGTACCATGGTCGGCACTCTCCAGGCCCTGGAAGTCGCGCATCACCCTGCGGCTGATGTGGAAGAGGCTGGAAGTGTGAGTAGAAGCTGGGGCGGCCGGTGGTAGCGTTTCGTCGCCGGACATCTTGACTGTGGATTGAATGCCCCCCGTATCCCCCGAGCCGGTTGGCAAAGAGTCATTATCGGGGTTTGGTTTTGTGACCTCCAAACCATTATCCGTAGACAGAACAGAGGATTGCGAGTTCATTAGTGCCTGCGCAAAATCCGGCTTAAAGGAAGGCGGCACATGGAGAGAAATAACGTTAAAAGGACCTGTAAGCTTGTATGATTTGATGGAGTAAAGTCTTACATAAAATCAGGAGGAGAAAAACAGGAAATTAGAATAGCAGCACATTACCTTCTTCAAGCTAAAACTTCTACAATTTTTCCTTGAAAAAAACGTATCCTTTGGGCTTCACTTTTTCATTCTCCCATAGGTTTGAACCCAAATTGCGGTAGCATTTGCATTTAGGGTATAAAAATGCCCCATCTACACTTTTACCAAGATTTACTACTGGACTGATAAAACGCTGTAATGAATGTTGACCATGTTGCATCCTTCATAAATAGCAGTAAGAAATGGAGAGATACGACTCTCCCAATGAACGGACGTTTTAGCTCTTAAAAATCTGATAATTAGAATTTTTCTCAAAACCTTAAACGTATCCTTTTTAAAGCATATAATTTGAGGAGAGTGTAATTTGCCACCAAAGAGTGCAAGAGAGGATTTTTTGTGAAGGTTTTCTGTATAATATACATGAATTTGTCCGGGCGTCGAACTTGAAGCTAAAAGTTATACTACTCAAGCAATCATTTTTATCGATTGTAATTTTTAGAACTGGCTAGAAAAAAAATTACACAGAAGCCAGCATCATGGTGGCAATAAAATGTCTTCAGATCCTACTGCAAGATACGAAGTATCGCTCTCCCATCTATATATCCTTTCTATTCTAAGACATATTTTATAAGTTTGGTTAGAATTTCATTCAATTGGCCAATAACTGTACGAGTACAAGGACGAACATGTAATTTTTTTTTAAAAAGAGGGCTTACACGAACGGCGAAGTAAAAGTAGGGCACCTCAAGGCCGATGAGGGCAGTATGGTGCGAACCCAGAAAGAAGTACTCCTGTATAATCATCCGGTCCTGGTCTTGACTGACAAAGAAGGACACGATGACATTCTTCATCTAGAGTCGAAAATGAATAAGAAGTCGGAAAACCGTCAGTGGTGGCTTAAGCATAAACGTAGAATTTTGAAAAAAAGTTCCTTTGGCGACGATGGTTTGGTTTCCCATACCCTCACCATTAATACTTCTGTGAATATTATTAGCATAAGTATTTTGTTCTTGCCAAATTTACTGTCATAATTAGTCCCACTGTCACTGTTAGAATTGGTAGGTAAAATGAATAACACAAAAACCGGTAAGATACTTGACATAATACTCCTTCGTGCATAAATTTCCGCATACGTGAACCTACATTTCCTGATTTGCTGTCTTCTCCATTAATGATGGTTGCATACCGGGGGCATCGGAATAAGCTGTGCTCAATAAAACTATGGTTCAAGGAAGAACTTTTTGATGCATTATTGATTGAATGAAGATGATGACCTGCAAGATTTCCTCGCCATTTGGACCGTCTTTTTGGAGGGTCGATATGTTTTCTGTGAACCTTGCACTCCCTTATAATGGGCTGCTGGTAGTGTCTTAGCCTCACGACGGCTCGAAGTCGATAACCGATTGGCACGGGCGACATAGCACACAGAGCAGTGATAGTAAAATGGAAATCACCATCTGCCCCCCCCACACTCACGCATTCTCTTTGTTTCGTAATTTGTCCAGACAGCATTTTTTACATAGTTAGTTGAAATAATTCAAATCTAGCCTTTCCATTTCCCCAGTAAGTAACTTATAAATGAGATTGAAATGGTGCTTGATCAAACTTATGCAGTTCGATTTAGGTCTTTATGCATATGGAGATTGAAATCGATTAGCTTCGCGCTATAAAACACGCGCGGGCACGTTGGGAGATTGGCTAAGGAGGCAAACCCATCTGAGCTGCGTCTCATTACTCAAGAGAATTGACAAAACACGAGCCTGAGCCTTCAGTTGCCACCTGTGTCGTTACTATGCTGAATTAACTATAATTTTTGAGTTATATTAATTTAAATAAATAAACGCATCCGCCTGCTATCGTTGTAGTGGGCAGCGATATCTATCTTACGACCAATATTTGATGAGGAATTGAGCTTTATAGATTGCTTGTACAGACTGCAGTGTGTATTCGCTCCTTCAGCGAACTTATTCCGTGGAGTTTTTAATTAATGACAGAGTCAGTAAACTAACTTTTCCTCAAAGTCCTGCCGAATATAGAAGGCACAGTTTTCGTTCCTAACAGCTCTATCATGTGGATTACGGTATACATGATCCACTGTTTCATTAGTCAGTCTCACATAACAGGATGCCACCTTGGTCGAGGATGTATAACCGACGGAAAGGCTAGGAATAGGTCAGTATACTGAGGGCTAAGATGGACTATGCGACTGACACACTGAGAAGAATCTACGGGCAAATTTTTATCCTCGGTATTCTGCATATAAATATCTCTCCACTGTCTGCTGCGGTAAGAGCCGCAACTTTTAAAAAAATTTACGAGGGTTTGGCAGATTTGCTTAAGTCAATTGGCCTCGGTGGCAAGGAAGGCTGTAAGTTTGGCGGGTAAAGTCAATCCAATTATGATTAAATTCACAGTAAGCCTCATAGCTCAATGGTAGAGCTTAAGCTGCGCAAAAGCCTCCCCTGTTGTGTAGGTTCGACTCCCACCGAAGCCACACATTTTTCGCAATTGGGTCAACTGAATTAAGTAAATCTCTTAACCTCCCCTAACAATTACGTGAGGCTAGTAGTCATTCCGGTGGATTCTAGATGATTGCCTAGGAAATCCTGCCTGGGCAGTCAGCTTGCTGTTTCGTAATGGTGGATTGCGTACGAGCGGTAAGTTGGGCGGGTAAAATCGATTCAAGTGTGATTACATTCACGGCTCATGGCGAGCCTCGTAGATCAATAGAAGAGCGCTGGCCGCATAAAAGCCTTTTGTAAAAATCATCAGTGGATAAAAACCTTCTTTTTGAGAGGCTGGAAAACTCACTGGACAGCCAGGCGTAGAGGAGTCGTAGGCCTTGCCATTTGTGGAAATCTGTCCATCGCATTCGGACAGAGACGAGATTTGAGATCGAGGTCGGCGTAAATCAAAGGCATCGTCAGAATCAGAAGCGGCAACGGCAGCGTTGTCATGGTCTCCACCTGAAGCCGGATGTTCCGAGGGCATTTCTGCAGCCTCTACAACCAGCAGACGAGTATCGCAAAGATCCCAGTAATGCCGTAGGGGATAGCGGCCGCGAAGGAACTCAGCTGCAGTCTGATTCAATGCGCCATCATCCACGGGTTTCTTTTCGCCATCACAACTGCTGCCTTTAAGGAGTCAACCATGAAGCATATGACGATAAATTGAGGGAGAATTGAACTAAGAGTGAAGAAAAAAATGGCTAGTCATAGCGAAAAAACCACACAGACCACAAAGACTGAGGCCGAATCATCTGGGCCTGATGACATGGTTAAATACGTGCGTTTTCTTTAAACCGGGGTCCGCTTACAGGGAATAACGCTATGACACAGGAGGGATAATTGATTGGGGAAGTTAAAAGGAATGCTCAACATTGTAATTCTTCTGCAGCAACTACTTGCTGTTGCGCGTAAAGGACACTGATTGGAAGAAAATAATCTGGTAGTCGGGCGGATTTTTTGGGGAGGGGTTGGATTGCTTGAAGTTATTTTCTTCAGTTTGCGCTCTAATTGATGCTGTTTTCGGGTTGTGGTCAGCCTGATCCTGTGTAAAATTCTTCACTCGAGACAACACATAGAGGTACACAGGGGCCATTTTTGATCATAATTTGATTGTTGCTTAAAACCTACCAATAGTCTAGCCGCGGGGTCAGCAATCAATGGCTCGCGAACCAGGTGTGGCTCTTTTGATGAGTGCATCTGGCTCCCTCGGGTAAAATTGGGGCAGGAAACTTCAGATTTTGTGATTTTCGTTCCTCCAATGAAACTTATTATACTCAAATTTAGTTGAATTCAATCTTAAAATATATTATATGGCTCTCACTGAACTATATTTTCAAATATTTGCTTTCTTGGCTCGCTAAGTCAAAAAGGTTGCCGACCCCTGGTCTAGCCTATAATACCAAAATGCATGCAACTTGCCATCAGCGGAGGATCTGAAGGTGTCCCTGTTTTCCTCCACGTCCTGCCCCCGCAACTGCTCCCCAGTGGCGAAGGTGAAGACCTGGCAACGGTCAGTTTCCACCTGCCAAACAAAGAGACGTGGGTCGGGCAACCAGGTCAGCTGTTCGTCCGCAGTTATGAGGTAGCGGGATTCGGCCGCCGCCTCCGTCGTCCTCCGTGCTTCCGGCCGCCCAGCAGCCGCACCAACCGCGGGGGCCGCAGCAGTACTGAGACTGAGCGCAATCAGAGAGCCTGAAGCGTTCACCGACAGCCAGGAGACCCGCACTCGCAAGGCCGGCGTCTCGGAACCGGCTGTTCCTTGGGCAGTGGGCACAAATGGCCCCAGAATAGTCTCTTGGTGCTTAGAGCCGCACAGCTGTTTCACTTCCCTTTAGGTAAAACAGAATATCCCATTAGATTTATAGTTTTCTGAAGGCGTGAATGCCTGTAAGGAGATAAGTGTAAAACGACAACTGAATTAAGTCATGGAGAGAACTGCGCCCAAACCGTTATTTCACGCCGACACTGATACGATGGTATTTAAATACTACTAGGCAATTAGGAGAAGTTGGGGAACCCAGCGTATGTTGAGCCGAAGATATACCTGTGGTATGCTTGACAATTAAGGACGCAAGACACTGTGCCGCGGCCGCACGTCATAACGCCAATGACGCGCACAGAGACGATACAGTGAGACGGCGTAAGAGTGGACAACTCACGAATGCTTCCCCTTCCCACCCCTATTTACTCGTAGCTGGACTACAAAAGCATGCCTGTGCTTGCTGCTTGCTCATTGCTTCTAACGATGGCCTCTTGTGTGAAGCCGAAAGCTCAGATTACTGCAGTTGCAGTCCCAGTGATCGTGCCTTTGTCTTTTTCACACTGAATGAATGTGTTAGCTCACTGCGAAAATGGAGTACAGACACTCGTTTCGTATTGTGGGAGTTTTATACTAATTTGATTAACAGGACAGCTGGACGCGGTAGTGAGCGGAAGCTTCCGAAGAAGTAGAGGAGAATTACCATTTTTCTATATCAGAAGATAAATTGGCATAAGTTTGCTTCCCATAAGTTCTCTTCAGGCCTGTACATTTATATGGTAATACTATAAATAAACTATGCTGGCTGATGGAAATATGTAGCGTTGTTTTTGTCAAAAGCGGTGGGAGATGGGGAGAATTTAAGTCAAAATGTCAGTATCTAGGTGGACCAGCAGCCAAGACAGTTGCGCGCGGTTGAATTGGGTACTTGTCCGTCTCTGGAGGAACCCGTTTCCGAAACCGGTGATAAGTCATGTGTGGTTGTTTTAACTACCTTCGCCCGTGGTCACTGCGGCGCTGTTACAAGGTTCTTTTGAGCACATAGCCCCAGCATAGTTTGTTTATTTCATTACCATATAAATGTACAGGCCTGAAGAGAAATTATTGAAAGCAAAAATATGCTCGCAAATTTATCTTTTGATGTTTACAATGGGAATTTTCGCATAGTTTTTTATGTGTTGCTTTTATAACTCAAACGAGGTGCCTGAACAGCCTTCACAACTTGAAAGATCTAAATTTCGGGCTTTTTCTAAAAAAGCTGGAATGGGATAGGCGGTATGTGGGGTAAGGGCTCCGTATCTTGTCGAACGTGCTGCCGAACAGCCTGGAGTCTTTATTCAAGGTTCTGCTGTTTCAAGGTTATTCAACCTCCCACCAATCAGGGCCCTGAATTCAACCGGGCACGACCGCGCATGCCGCACTTGAACAAGCTAACCCACGGCGAATGCAATGCACACCAAACAGACAAAGTTTGAGCTTGCTCCTGAATACTGTTAACACACAACTTGCCTCCCTTTACCTCTTTGGCGTAACTTAACAACATAAACACAGGCAAATGTTTTCGTCAGTGGACATTGCTGCTTGAGACAGTAACTCGGTGTTCTGTTTAGAAGATATTTCTCCTCCTCATGCTTTATGCCTTTGCCTGCTAACCAAGACCTAACTTGTTGATTGCGGCATTGTTTAGACGTTGCTAATGCATGGTTTTGCTGATTATTCATTTAGTGAGTAGCAATTAATTGCTTTCAATGAAGTCTAGATGAATTTATGAAAGTCGCACGTGGGAGAAGAATTACTCCTATGAGCAGGTACAGTCAACCTCTCCAAATTTCTGCTGAGGGGTTAAGCACCAGATTATGGTAAACGCGCTTTCTACCTACGCGACAGAGGATTCGCGATGATTTTCCCTACGCAATTTTGTTTAAATAAACAAAATATATGCTACTTAATCGTATTACAAAGTATTTAAAGATAGCGAATGTGATGATGTTTTGACGTAGCATAATTTTTCGGTGGTCGTTTCACGTTTTTCGTGTTAACAGCTTACCGATAATTGCATGTTAGTACAATGAACAACTAAATTATCCTCATCGTTGCTCTACAAGTCGGCCGTTTGAATTTTTTGAACCTTATTAATTTTTTAGCCAAAAGTAGAGAATGATAGTAGCCTGGCCTCGTGAACTCGTGGGGTCGTATGGTTGCTGAAACAGGTAGGGCTCTATACTTCGGTGTGGTTAGCTGCATGCCATCTAGAGTGGGTTTAGAACGATGCAAGAGGAATTTTATTAACTTCAAAAAGTAAATAATAACCAACCTTCTGGTCAAGTCAAATGTCCTCAAATAGCCCTCATCTGTTAAGCAGGCCATAAAACCGTTGCAAGAACACACAGAAGATATCTCGCCTTCGTTTTCTGTGAAATTTATTAATTGCTTTACTGTGCCCTAAACAACAAAAGAAGAGGTGAAAAGGCACCATGAATGCATACAAGAATACAAGAGTTCCACATAAAACTCAGTTAAAAGGTAGCTCAGAGCTGCTTAGCAACCTCCTTAACTAATCGAGTACAGGTTCTTTAACTAAAGTGATATCCGAGGCCAGCTTGTGGATGCGGTAGAATCAGCACGTCTGTGTTACGTGCAGACGAGGATTCAGCTTCGTCAACCAAGGCGACGACATTCAGATCCAATCGAACTGGCATCCTGTGAGGCATTCAAGGGGAAGGAGGAAAATGCTGTAAAATGTTTCTCAACCGCATCATCACCAGAGTTATGGAAATCCCCGCTTGCAATGGACGGCCCACAATCGCCAGTATTGTACACGGGGGCGAAGTCTCCTGTTAACAAACTGGCTCAACTCCTTACATCTGCTAGTGGCAAACTTCTGTCCCTTGTATTTACCATGATTTTTACATCTGTAGGCCGCTTGTCTTCGCCATAGGCTTAAGTAGAGTAAACAAGACGATGAAAGAGATACGAGTGGCTGTGAATTTAAGAATTCTTTCGAATGGGAGATTACAAAAATGCATTCAAACAACTGCTAAACATTCCAATCGCGATATTGTCTATATTTCAAATGTTTTCAATACACTTCATCGTGCCGGACAGAGAAAAAGAGGGATTGATAAAACAGAAAGATTGATCCTAAACGCAGTATTCCTGCACTCCTTTCCACTTGTCGAAGGCATTTCTGTGTGGAGTTGATTTAAATTGGTAGGACGCTTATGTGCTTTTCTAACAAAGTTCAAATGGTGGACAATAAACCGAAGAAGCTAACGGCTAATGCATTTATGACATAAATTTAGCCCCACATTCGAGCGAGTATCCAAACTGACATCTCAGCATGAACATATTTGATTTGCTGAAGACTTAAAAAGTGCCAGACTACACCCAAAAATGACTTTGAAACCTCCATCTCAAGAGCCCAGTGTTACACAGTTACACATTTGGAGTTCTCGAAAAGGAATCCAACTCAAATCCTGGCTCGTAACGATTCGCGAAGATGTGAGGGTGCTCTCTAGGCATTCAATGTCCATCACAGGCGAAGAAAAGGGGTTGAACTGTTCATTTATGCGGCCGCTAATCGTGGCACTTGGAGAGATGCAGTCCATAACAACAGCAAAGCCCGCCTGATTAGGTATGATAGTAAGCGTACCAAGTAAGCATACCCATTGGGTCAAAGACTGTAAGAATTATATAACCTTTTGAGGAGAACACCTCTCTTTTGTGGTTGCTCACAGTTTTTAGCAGAAGAAAGTTTCCACTTTTCTGCTATAAGCATAATCGAACGAAGCGGAGATAAAACCACATAAAAAGCCATGAAAAAGAGGGAACTCAGTTCGATATTGAACAACAAATGTCCTGGTCTCTTCCTCACATAAAAAACCCTTATTACTCCCAGGATTTGAAACGACCTCTAAGACCAAGAGTGCCATCATCCGAGTATTTTATTGTGCTAACTGACCGATTCTCACAAGGAAACACTTTCTGGATGCTGCGTTCGTGTTTCCTATGGAGTCGTATGATATCTCCGAAAAGTAAACTTCAATTTCAAGTTCCCTTCTTCGAAGTATGCATATCCTCGTTTAAATTCCGCTCCCGAGTCACTGATGAGGCTTTCAGAAAACGTTTATCCAAATAATGCCACCGGTAAAATTGTTTAGCAATAGGTGATTGCTGCGGAGAGACAGGTTTTTGCATCTTACTTTGGAGATATAGAAAAATCGAATTGGAAATAATTTGCAATGTAAACGGGTCAGACACGAAGTCAAAGATGCTTGAGTCAATGCCTGGTCTAGCAACTATTAGTTCTGTGTAGAGCTTGGTATGTGGTCGCAGTTTCAACTGGTCGGTTTAACGAATCACGACCCGATTCTCACATCTCCATCGGATTTCACGCTATCTTGGTCCACAAAATTCGGACTATCGAAGTGACGCTGACGCTGCCAGTGATGAGCTACCATAGGTGAGGAGTCTCCAATTAACCTGCTCCCTATGTTCACATAAATTAGTCGCTACTTTGCATCAGTTTGATTTTTAAAATTTTTGAAGTTTGTCAGATTGTCATTATAACAGCAAATACCAGACTGTTTTCCTAATCGGCTACCCACTGCGGTCATCTACCAGAATAAGATAGCGAAAGGCCACAGTAGTTAGCTGAAATAATATTAAGGAATTAGGTTAAATGATAAGGGCAAGTTGGAGACTGAGAGGTGCAAACATACTTGAAAATTGCGAATTTGTAATTTGTAGGCTTCACGAGTGAATATACTACCCTCATACATCCCGACCAGTTGAAATTCGCAGGCAAATGAAGCTAGAAAGATTAAACATAATAATAAAAAAAGGATACTCGATGTGACATTTAGAGCTGGCAGAATAAAGCTTTATTAAGAAACCGAGAAACTAGTAAATCAACATTCAAATTATATTTTAACAATGCATAGCCAGAAACCTGAGTTGATAAGTGCATCAAGGAAGGAGAAGAGCCCTGTTTGACCATACTGGAACCTCCTTTCGAAATTTTACAGTACTTTTCCATGTTAAAACCTTGAAAAGAAGTTGACTATACTAACAGGGACAGAGTAGGCACGGAACTGGTGAATTAGTATAAGACTTTGCGTCAAACGAATAAAAAAAGCGTAGACAGCAGCAACGACTCTTTTTCATTACAGATAGTCACAAACATGTCGTACGACTGCTGAGGCCTCATGCTCATTAGCATTAGGGAGTGCTGATAGCTACCTTGGTGGAAGTATAAACAGCTAAAACAGTACGGCGACATTCGCCAAAATGGCATTACTAATAACAACAGCAGTAGAACATGTAGTAACATTGTAAAAAAACAGTCAACGAGTAGCTAGGAATGGCAGAGTTAAGCCGAAATGCGAATTTTTCTCTAGGAGGTAGGTTTCTTTTTAATAATAATGGGAGGTTTCGAAAAGGGATTAATGAGACTGAGCAGAATATGCTCAGAAGCATTTTAAGAGCGCTGAAAATAAAACGCTTGATTGCGTAAACTTACAAAATGGTTCGAGACCATTATCGATACTGTGCTTGTAGACGCGTAATTGTCTGCCGTTCCACGTAGACACATATTCCTTTGGGAAAACAATATATTGCAATTTAGGCAGGATAAAATATACCCATGGTAGCTTTAAGCCAGTAATAGTAAAAAATAGGCTACAAAAAATATTGGGTAAGAAGCATTGCATTTAGCTAAATAAATTATAGGCAATCAAAGCCACAAGAGACTGGAATGGGACAAGGTCATGAAAGACAGAGTAAGAGAAAACTTATAACTTTTTGAACGGATTCCCAATTACACGGCCATGCGAAAACTCGGAAAATGCAATAAATTTGAGGGATAAATGATAAGCAGCATTTTTACTTTTTCCTACGTTTTCCTCACTGTGCCAAACACGTCGGGAAGCGTAAAAACCCTCCGTGATAAACGAAACGACGAATTTTACATTAATATAGTCCCTTAAACTCGTAATATTTCCGTATTATGAGAGGCCTGGATCTTTTGCTTTGCCTCTATGTCTTTTTACTCAGGTTCACACGCCCACTTCGCGTGTTTATCCCTTAAAACTACGCCCAAGCAAGGCAAGGATCGATGAACGCAAATTTTTCTTCAGTACGAGAGTGGTTCCAGTGTGAAACGCTCTTCCCGAAATTGTTGTTCACCCTACCTGTGGAAATTCATTTAAGAGCAAAATGGATAAGCATCAATCACCTCATTCACCAGCTTCACGCTAATATGTGCGACCCGAGAATTAGCTGCGCGTATTATGCTACTCGTCCTAAGTGAATATTAAGGTATGATTACTCTTTCGGCTAACCAACAGCTGCTCACTTTTCACCTGCAAGCATGCAGTTTACGTGTTCTTTTAAATTTTTATTTTGAACCTATGCAGTGCCTAGCCACCTAATTAACAATAAGGAGCCCAAGGGCTTTTGCCTTTCTTTTCCTAAATAGAAATGAACTGAAAAATCTGCTTAATACCGGCCAAAAAACTATGTAAAAGAACCTACTTTCCGTCCCAATGGTTTAACAAGTGATCTCAATGTAGACCTTAAAGATAGCTGAGTGAATATAAGACTGATGGGAGATCTTTGTTCTTTGAAGCAAGGTCTGTAATCACTGTACCATGACCCATTTAAGACGGAGCCATAAAAATGTGGCCGCTAATATAACCGACGAAGCCTCGTGAAATTAAAATATGTGTGAAAATTCGATCATTGCTTTCGACAACGGCTACCGTTGGTCCAGAATATCTACCATGTGTCCCGTTGTAGGGGTTCGAGAATTTTCGGCACCGAATCCATGGTTTTTTCGGAGTAACTAAACAGATGACACGAACAATCAACCATTTGCACATCTGAATTCCACCAAGCTGTAGTAGTAAGGCCATCTGCGTTGGCTGCGAATGTATTATCGTGTTCCGGGTGCGGAATGGAATAAACTGGCGATATTGCTATAATAATCTATGTGCGTTCTATGTTTTCGCATGTTCTGTGAGCTCAAGTATAAGAGCCTTGCTTTTTATCAGTTTAAAATGTACGGCGACGGTATGGTACCTAGCTTTACATTGTCATAATTTTAAAAATGGTCTACTTACTTTTTATTCAAGTAGTTCTGTTTTGTTAACGTTAGCTAAATTGCAACGGTGACATGAGCGATTAAATTGGAGGTCAGAGTTAGTTAATGTTCGGATCAAGGTTAATGAATTTAAGGTTAGGGTTAGTGTTGTGGTTTTAAATATAGAGTTCGGCTTTGTGTTCCGAGGTTAGGGCTAGGAGTGTGATTAGATCTCGAAGGAAAGGACTAAGGTGACGCGTACGTTTGACGCTCCAAGATTGGGGTTAGGGCCTTAAGTTTGGAGTAAGAATTAGGGTAAGGGTTTTAAGCTGGGGACTTGGCTTAAGGTTAGATTTTTGGCTAGCAGATTTCCGGTTGGAGTTTTGTTTTCACAGTTAGGATAAGATCATCACAGTAGGTGTAGGGGTTCCTATGCTGACTGCCAGTCTGCATTTACCAGTTTTTGAATGACTTTTTCCCTATCTTTTCTTGACTTCCACCACTTATGTCGATTTTCTCAAGGTTTTGTTCTGTTTCTGGCAGGTATATGGTCATTTCCTCAGTCTTTAATTCTAATTAACTTGATTTCGGCTGGCCGGAGGCTTTTGATTAGGCTACTCACTAAATTCCGTCTTTTTCGTATTTTTAAAATGACCTGCTCGAGTTTTCATTGGACTTTAGTGAACATCCAAGGTAACGCGGGGTTTTGGCGTTGATTTTTCGCGAAGTATTTTGTAAACCGTTTCATGTAGTACCCGCATTATAGGCACAACTGTTCCTTGTTTTAAGAATAAGGCTAAATACGGCACCGTTGCAAAATAAAATCTAGGTCACGTTCTATTAAAGCTGGCCCATAGAATAGATCGCAATCACTTCTGGTAATGTGGAGTTTTTTGCCTCGGTGGCATAAAGGGGCGAAAAAAGAGAGGATGCGATAGATGTGGCGCTAGTGTGTTTAACTTTTAACGAATTCCATCGCAAATCATAGCTGGCACGCGCATATCATGCGCAGCGGGAGATTTCGTATTTTGTGACGACGGAACCAGGATAAAAAAGTAAAAAGTTTCCACACCTGAACTGAGAATAAAATTGGAACAAATAAGTCAATCCTGTTGGTCAAAATACATTCTATAATACCGTCGATTGTTCTACTAGAAAAATGCCCAAGATACACGGTTCAGACAGGCACATGAATACGTTTTGGTATTATCCCATTCAGGTGTAGAATTTCAAAATTATTCCACAAAATCCTAAATTCGGCTGTATAAAAGAACCCAGCGCAGGCATGAAAGGCGAGAGAAAAAGAGGAATAATGAACGAAAGAAAAGTTCGCGTTCCAGGTATTTGCATGACTGAGAAAGAAGTGTTGTCGGGCACCAGATCAATTTGTTTATTGTCCTGAGCTTTCTGGCTCTTGTGGGAGTTCATCGTCAGAAATAAAAGCTTCCACGAAAAACAAGCAACGGTTATAGGGGCAAGAGTCAATCAACCGTTGCACGGGAAGGAGGGAATGGGGGAGGGAGCCCATTAATCTCCACCCTCGGCCGCGCGGATATGTCTGCCGAGAGCGATGTGTGCCGGCGCGCGATCGATGGATCGATTGACTGAATTCTCATCTGAGACCCAGGTTTCAATCAATTCTCGGCCTATCATTTTGTCGACGTGGATGATTATCTGCGCGGCTGCGAAGTTAAACTCGTGACCCGTCTCATAGGTGTGGGCCGCCAATTGCGACGATGCGTCACCCCGTCTGACAGCTTGTTTTTCATGGACGCTTTTATTTTTGAAGATGGACTCCCGCAAGTGCCCGAAATCTCAGGACAATAAACAAATTGAACAGGAGGAATAATAAATGGCTATTCCATAGATCATTGCCCGAGTAAACCATTCCCATTTAGAAGTGAAAGAGCCCCTTAGGCCTTAAAAATACAATTGATTTATTCACCTTTGTGCAAAAGCACCCTTGGAGCTGCTCCTCAACAGCGAGTATATTCTGAGCAACGTCAACTGGTTTCGCGAAGTTGGCAGTTAAGGCCGAACTGCCAGCTGTGCCTACTAAAGAGGCACGTATGCTGGGCTCACTGGGTTTGGCGAGTTTGCGCAGGTCCGATGACATCACAACCATTTTTTGAGGGGAGATCTGAACGACCGCGCTGCCATAACCACCCAAGTTGACGCAAAGGTTTTGCTGGTGCAAAAGGAAGACACCAAATTTTGTTTCATCTTCTAAAACTGAACAATAAACGGAACATTATATACCGGGAAGGGGCTTCAAAAAGACCGACAGGCTAGAAAGAGCTCAAAGATAGTGACTTAAAGAAATACAGTATAAAGTGTGGTTTTAATCCCGCGTAGATGATAAAAAAGTGTTTTGGACCATTTGGAGCAATTCCTCAAGAGTGAATGCACTTCATGTTGGTGGCCAACTAGATTTTCAGAAAACCATATGAATTTGAATAGCGAAACCAAAGTCATGTCAACAGTATAAAATACTTACATCGGAACATTAAACTTGCTAAAGAGCCTATCAAACTAATTTAAACTGCTGTGATTGACTGCCAAATTAATTCTGGTATGAATGCTCCATTCACGAGTCTCAATTCCCATGTTAATTTTATACTCAGGGATGCAGGCGAATTTAAGAATTTTACAATAGTTATGGGTAAGGACGCAGATTCGTCGACCTGCCCCTACGACAGGGTGACGGATTATCGTAACTGGATGCCCACACCTTCAAAGCGGATCAAGATTTCAACTTTGCGGCCACCAAGGTAATTGTTTAGGCCAGACACAAGAGGAACCGAGGGTTGATAGAGTCCTAAGCTCCGGCTGAAAAATTGTAACGGACGAGAACTTGCATAAGATTGTTGGAATAAGTGACCACTTTCAAAGTGAAGCACTGGGCTGGTGATGATGTTAATTCATGCCCGTGAAAATTGCCGGTACCCGTCTCTTTCTGCTGCTAACGCCGTCTCCAGCCACTCCGGCAAAGCTCTTCCCTGTCTTCATCAGCATTTCTACGGCCCTTTATTATAATTGTCCATAGCATTGCACTTCCCACTGGTTGTGTAGCACGCAATTCAGTGTCACCTCCAAACTAGACTGTTGTAAATCGTGTCCCTTATACCATTAAAATATACAATACAAACTCAGATCACTTCTGTTCCGCATATGTACATCCGCACTGGTATTCTACCTTATCATATGGATTATTGCTAACGTATTTAACACCTCCCTTCTGATCAGGCCTAGCCAAGATTAATTTCCAGCGTCTCGTGTTGCACGGGGTGCGTTATTTTCGGCGTTTTCGGCCGTTAAAAATTAGCCAGTCGATGTATAGATTTGCCGCCGGCATCTCCAGGTCTGCAGCATCGATCGCTGACCAGTTAATATACCCTATCCTTGAATCTTCTTCGGTTACTGCTCTCAGCTCTGAAGATGAACTGCTGCACGCATTTGAAAACTCGGGAAGATACAGAAACGATTACGGTACACGAGCAGCCGCCTTTTTTCCAAACTCATATGCTTTGTGCGTTTAAGTCAAAACGTAAAGCTGAACACCACTCACCCACACAGGCTTCATCTGTATTCTCGGCCGTATCGAAGGCGGCAAGCACTCTGCCCTCAACATTATCCCAGGCAATCAGCCGAACAGCGATGTTGCCACTCTCGCGCAGGTTTTCGTCAGCGTGATTACTTAGCAGATCAATTATGGGTTGAGCATGCCAGTGCGATGCAGGTTCAAAGACGGCAGAACCAGTCTCAGCGGTAAGAGAGCCGGCAGTGGAACAGAGGCTACGCTGTTCCGCATCGAGTAGTGTGGTTTTAGGATGCTTCGGATTTGAAACCTTCCGCCAGATTGCGATTTGACCATTAGTTAAACCAGCTGCAAGTAGTTCTGAAAAAGAGAGAAGATCCCCAAAGTATATCGGGATATCCTGTTAGTTCGCCAAAAACACAAATGCGTGTACGTCTAAGGAATTTGGACTCTATCTTTACTTCCATGAAACACAATCCGTAAACAGGCTGAGAATCGGGAAAATGAACAGAACGTACTAAATTTCGGGCAGAATGCGATCCGGGTAATTCGAACGGAATTCTGTTGGTCGGCAGTGGCCGGCAGGCTGGGAGTTAGCGTATAATTGTCCGACTTCGATATGTCCCAAAAACGAATAACATTTTCACCGAGGGCCATTGCAAGCGTCAGTTCGCCCGCCCAACAAAAACTGGGCTCATTACTGAGTTTTGAAGCCAGCTTTAACTATAAAATTTAAGAACAATGGCGATTATTTGTAACTGAGGAAAACGTATTTAAGTTATGCAGTGTATTCTATGCACACCGTGTAAATTTAGGAACATTATAACTGGACGGGGAAAGTGACGCATCTTGACAATGGAAATAAATATTATTTGTAGGCTTACTTAATATGCATAATGATCGGCTTGAGAACGAAGACGTAAAACCGGTTAACATTGCTATCCAAAACGCGATTATATGGCATCTTTGAAAAACATTTATTGATGCGAAATTTCAATTAAAACACCACATTGAGTTGTACTCCGCAGTACTCCACCCTTCGTTAATTTATGAAGTCGATTTACCAAAATATGTAACTTGATACCGATCATTTGACAGTAATTTAAGTCACTGCAGAGTTCTATAGCTGGAATATTTTTTCCAAAGGACCTTTGTTTATTTCCGATTCTGCAAATCATGTACAACTGCAGTGGTGCACGAAAACTGGGCAAAGAAAGATAAGCTGAAATCAATTCATAAGTCTCTTACTAGTAAACATAAATTGTGGAAAAGTTCAAGCTGTCTATATTGGTACCTTAAGCCGCATGTATATCAAAGGAACACATTTCCTTTGATTAACAGATGCGGGAAAAAACTTCTGACAATCATCAAACATTAATGCGGTGATAACAGAGTAAAACCTTCTTGGAGGCAGGGTCACGTTGATATCAGACCCTATCTATGAAAACGCCGTTTAACTTTGCATTCAAGAGTAGCAAATTAAAACGCATGTTTGGAAAAGATCCAAAATTACATGTCAGATATTTTATATCATCTAACAAATGCCTAATTATCCTGAATCGGACAGGTGAGGTTGGCCATAACCTATCCCGTGAAATGGCTGTTGATGTACCAACATTTATCAAAGGCTTGTTGACAAAGTTACCGACTTTTGCAGTCAGCAAGTAAATATTTGCAAAACTGAAAGTTCAGCCCTCGGTTTGTTGATATCTAGCGTATGCTCTACAACAGGGTAGTAAAGATATCGTGACTTGCGCGCGAATTAGCTTAAGTATTAGTAGACTTCCAAGACATACACCTGACCCTCTCTTCCCTCGTCTACTCTCAAGAAAATCAGAGGCGAGATCCGGCGCAGGTGGCTGGGGGGGCAAAAATCGTCTCTATGCTTGCCACCGGGTCCCCAGGTTCGGAATTTGTTATGGGAGCGCAAACAGAATAACGCCTGCCGTACTTTGATCGGGTCTTTGTTTTTGTCCAGCGCATCTTCCATACGGCCCGTTAAGAGAGCACTAGTCGGTTCATGGATTGGGACTCGTGTAAGTCGCGAAACACGAACCGACCGCACGCACATGCCTGACTGAGATCAAGTCAAGCAGTTCTGTCTATTATAGGACAGTCAAAGATTCAATAAGCCTAGGCGCATGTTGACGTTTTCCCGTAATCTGGTAAGGCTACTAGTTGCTGGTGTCCCACGGTTAAGGCCAGCCCAAAGCAAAGGCAGATGTCTGGACTTTGTATGCATTAAACCTCACCACCCTCTACGAATGCTAAAGCGCTATGTTAGGTTGTATGGATTCAAGATGCGGTCAAACATAAATTCTTAGAAATCGGGTCAGTTGGAAAAACCCAGTAAGTGGCCGGCGTTTACTAACCAGAGCTATTAATAAACAGATTCCTTAAAGCAGCCTTCTCCAAATACTGAGCTTCGATGAAATGTTTGTCATGAGTTTCAACGGTCACTCATTTTATGAATATAGTCTGTAAAAGTTGGCGTCTAACTTGATGGTAAAGGAAGATAGATAGCAGTTCAGAGAGGGCGGATCCAACGGCTCTGCGTTTCTTGACTGGCTTAGTTAATAACGTGACTAAGAGTCTGCGCGACAACAAAAATCAAATCCATAAATAGGAATTAAAATGAGAAGACAAGTGACAATTATCTTTGAGATTATTTAACAAAATCGCTTGCTTATAGGATTCAAAGCTTCAGTTTTTCGGCATCCACCCATTGTCAAATTTTTTCTTTAAATATTATATGCATTATTTATTAACTGAAAAGTCACCCGCCTCCAGCGTAGTCTGTGCATACCAGCAGGAAAATAGTAAGTTCTATTGGAGTGGTTTGTTCACTTGTAATATGTACTAAAGTGTTCCTGTGTTCAAAAATTATCAGAAATCACGACTCCCGTGTAAAAGTGAGTGAATTATATTGGCATATCATTGCATGAGCTATAATCACCTGGTTACTTAATTAGGCCACAGAAAAAGCTGAACAAAACTTATTTACCATTTTTATGAAAGCTAATATCAAAGTCAATAAAAATAAACATATATGTTAAGTTTTATTGACTAATAATAATGTATTATTTAGTAGCGATTTTTGTTTGATATTCTTTGACGATTGCCATTAGACCTGAAAAGTTTTTGTCGACAGGCTTGGGTCGAAAATACAAATGTGGTCTTTTCGGGTTCGGAAGTTACGGCGACTTGGTTAAAACCTCCACTTAGAAAACCTTATGGCTGAAGGTCTTGACAATTTTTCAAATAGGCGAAACGATAAATATACACTGAACTAACCCTCATGATTTCTACCAAACTTCTTCCAGTTTCATCACTGATCTTAAATTCGATCAGCATATTATCTTCCGTTATTGCAAGAAGAAGCCGATAACACTCGTCCACTAAAATTTTAATCACAGGAGCTCCACAATGAGCGACGGAAGAAAGTCGTTCAGTCGTTGTTTCAAAATTTCGCGCAAGGGCATTTAATTCAGCCGACAAACGCACTATGTGACCTACAAAAATAAACCAAAGGAAAACCTAACAGACCGTCGCTACAGCCACCGAATATCACAGCGGTATCAATCAATTTGTTCATCTGGACAACGTGCTTAGGTTCGTTGCTCATTCCGCCACGAAAAATCGCAGGGGTATCGGAGGCCTTCATAAACTTGCTAAAAATTTAATTACACTTGTTACTTACCAATCCCTCCTCAGGAGAACCGCAGATGTTATAAAAGACTCGACCGTTGTCGAAATGACTTGTTGTGGTTGAGAAGCCATATCGGACAAAACCCACAAACTTAAATGTCCACATGGCGAAGCACAGAATAAAAGGAATCCTTTTTGTGACCAAATAAGAGTGTTTATGTTATATGCTACGGTGTCGATATTCTTCATCGAATTCTTTGCAATGTCAACAATGGATATGCCACATGATTTCCACGAAATTGCCAAAGTAGGATTAATTGGATGCCAATATATCCGATTAATTGGCTTATTGGTTGGTAACCTTATTTTAATGGGAGGTTTCTAAAACTGCGTCTGGCAAATTGGTAAACTAACATTGCTTTCAACAACATATAATTCCGATTCAGTGTTAGTTAAGTTACATGACAACGCCAACAGTGAACGAGAACTGTGCCACTCTGCCAAATTTGGGGCAGCTGAAATTGTGTGAAACTTTGTGCTGAAGAATGTTGTCATTTCTGTCGATCCGATAATGCTTCCGTATCCAATGTAAATATGCGCTCCAAAATACAAATAACGCGCGCCTTTCGTCCTTGAAATTTTGCCGAAGGACAACAACAGATGCGTTCGTTTCAAGGTCGGGTACTACGGTGGTACACCGTGTCAAGGAGGAATACAAGGCAGTAGCGTCTGAGATAAAAAGTGAACAATCCAAATAATACCTCAACGCCTTCTGCTCCAAAATATGAACATTCGGTAAAGATATTTCGAATGACTTCCGGATACTGATGAATAATCACCCAAGTATAAAACCTAATATGCTTAGTTCGATTTATTGAGCGAAATAAACATGAGCCTTTGGCTACCAAACTTGCAAGTGGAAGAATTTAGCGCTTTGTGCATAGAAACCACATAGGTGGCAATTTTTCAAAGACGACAATATGCCAATTGGTGTATGAGTCTCAACTATTATGGCAAATCGAAAATCCATTGAATAATTTTGGAACATAAATTCGCAAAGATATTTTAAGCTTTTTAGCGATGGTGACACCGCAATAGCATTCCAGGTATTGAAGTCTCGGACAGAAAACCAGAATGTGTGCACATCCAGTCTGGCCTGTTGAACGCGCAGTTTTAATGTGTAGGTTCGGCTATTGGACGCGGTATGAAATTAACCAAATTCATAAAAATCTAGACATAAACTTAAGCTTCTCACTACGTTGAATGCGTAAAGGACATCCTCCTAAGATAATGAGGAGCTCGAAGTGGGCCAAGAAAACCTGAATTTTCAAATAGCTCAAGATACTACTGTAATTTAAACCGTTGCATTTGGCTTAGAAGAAGCAAGGCGCGTCCTCACCCAAATTAAGCCAAATAAGTCTCCTTGACTTAAGAAATTATAGGGCTGATAGCTTAATAACTAGAAATGGAGATGGCAAAATGACCTTCAACCCTAATCAATCTGCTAATGAGGAGAGGTCGACACACTTCACCCTTAAAAAAGCCAATAATGTTGCGTTATCTAAGTTAAGTAGCCCGACAAATAAAAGCAGTTTGGTGCCTTGTATTTCATTCACTTGAAGTGCTACTATCAAGGCCTTTGAAGCCCCTATTAGAAAAGGTTGGAAAAGCGTTGGGGTTTAACTGTTAGGATAACTGAGCAGTTTTTATTTGAAAAAATAATCATTAGAAGTGCAGCCTTTTCTTGTAAATTCCCCTTAAGCATCATCCTTTTCGTATAGGATGACCTGTTTTTCCTCCCTTTTGTGAATTTTGTTAGACCTTCTTGGCTGTATGTTCATCGATATCAACGCTTCGTGTTATTTGTATTTTTACTGTCTACAGTGGCGTATATTTGCTTATGCCTTTAAATTTACACCAAACGTCACTCAAAGTCTGCAGGATCGTTATCAAAACGTTGTCTCATTTAACCTACGGTAGATCAGATTGCAGCATCGTTCGACAATTATGATATCAGAATATCGGTTCGAATACACTGAAGGCAGACTGACAACACTCTTGCCGAACCTTCCCCGCCGAACTCCTATTATTCAACGTTCTACAACCTTAAGTCTGAAAAACAACAGCCACTGGCAAACAATAATAACCACAGTAAAGGATTTTTGCAATGCTGACTCTATTCCCTTTCTTTTAAACTGGCAAGGGATGCAATTACATGATAAAAGAGTCTTAGCTCGTCAGAAGATCGCTGATTCTGGATCTGAGTGTTGCCTGGGTGTACGTAGTACGTAGTCACCGTATTAAAGTGAACAGAAAACCCATTGTTAGTGATAAACAGATCTATATATAAGCTTTACTTAACTCGAGTGAATTTATCCGTATATTTTATATTCGGTGAACCTCTGATATTCCCTTTGTGGAATGCGCGCGTCTTGACTCGCTCATTCACTTTTTCGCCATTTATGCATCCAACAGATGAAAATGAAACCCTTATCTCTTAAAAAATAGTCCCGAATACAGACTATAAATCGATGTCGCTGTGGCGTTCATGTACTCATGTGGCCATTTCTGACTTGTTAGCCATCTGGCTGATGTCAACTGATTACTCATTCCGGCCTACCGATGTAGGAGTTTGTCTCACTGCCCAGCTAATTGTTTTATAAGAGTTCGTTGTTAATCGGAAATATTTTTTATTTTTTCTTATTTTCACGATAGCACATAGTTTGTAATGAAAGGCTCCCATGGACCTTAAATATAAAATTAATTTATGAATTAATTTATTTATTCTCGAACCCAGTTTATCCTATCCTAATATTCGTTGTGCGACTACCAGCAAAGATTCTACAGTGAGCCCCTGGGCAAATAAGAAACGTGCGCCATTCCATTACGATATCGGTGAGCACCGCTTATTCATCAAATTCCCGATCCTAAACGGACAAAGTAAGGAGTCGGAGGTGCAATTGCTGAGTATTGCGCAAAATGACCAAAGGTACAGGATTTGATTTCCAGATAATCCAATGCTGTTATTAAGTAAGAATAGCTAATTATGGCTAACAAGCCAACAAGGGCCATTCTGGTCTGCTTTGTCTTTTTGAGATTTACTTTATCCTATCTTACTAGTCACTATGCAAGTACATACCGGGGATCTTTGAAGAGCCCCCGGAATAAAACGCAGAATACATAGTTCCTTAACCAAATCGTCGAGTGCCATATTTCAATGAATATATAGAGTGAGAATATGATCTCTGGGGAGGATGGTTTATTCATTATCTGACGTTTCACACTCGCACTTTTGCACACCATCGGGGCCAACGCTCTACTGGTCTGCTCGTTGGCTCTTAAAATTCAACATTAGTAAGTGTGTGGTTTTAAGACTCCGTACTAGAAGGACTGATGAGGAGAACGATGCCTTCCAATACCTCCTCGATGGGCACCCGCTTTCAAATGTGAACGAACAAAAGGACCTCGGTGTTCTAATAAATTCCTCACTTTAACGATCTACTCAGTGTGTAAAGGCAGCTAAACGCGCGACACAGGTGCTGTTTGCGATAAGGCGGGGATTCGTCAACAGTGACAAGGAGCTCTTCAGTAAAACCTATGGAGCATTTGTTCGGTCCCACTTGGAGTATGCTGTCCAGGCCTGGCATCCGTGGTTCAAGAAGGATTACCTACACCTGGAACGAGTGCAGGCGAGGGCTACGAAGATGGTCAAGAATCTTGGTCATCTACCTTATGAAATCAGACTGACCGAACTTGATCTTTTCCCTGTCAATTATAGGCAACTCCGCGGGGACCTCATACAATCCTACCATATTGTTAGAGGCCGAGACTGCGCCCTAGAATTTGATTATTTCTTCGAATTGGCTCGGATTGACCATCAGCGAGGTCATCCCTTTAAACTACAGAGGAAACCGGCCCGTATCGACGTTCGACGAAACGCCTTCTCTCAGAGGGTCATTGGAGCGTGTAACGGACTCCCGGAAGATGTGGTCCTCTCAGATACTGTTGACATTTTAAACACAAACTTGATTCTCAGTTGCTGAGAAACTGTGGCAGATATAATGAACAAAGTGTCAGTAGCAGCACCTTGCAACTGGCTCACACTTATCGCTGATGTTAAACCTACATTTGTATTGTGTACTATGGTTACGGTGGACCTTTTATGCGATTTTGGTTATGAATAGGGAGCTCAAGGGCGAAAGCCTTCTTCCCTTAATAAAGTGATTTAATTGACTACGAAGGCATGCCAAAGCTTTGATTTTAATAACATATAGGTTGGTTTGATTGCAAAACCGTTTTTTTTGTACTGAAGCTTTCCCCGCTGATGTGGATTTGAATCCCACCAGCACCACGCATATTTCACAATTGCGCCAGTTTAATTATTTAAAATATGTCAAACCCCTAATACTTACAAATATATACAGAAGGACGGAAGGGCGTTACCTGAAAAGATAGGGGAGACCGGAATTGCCATTCCTGGCTTCTTATTAATTATCAGACTGTCATACCCAAATCCAAGTGTGCATCACTCGAAATTGGAACCTGGACTTTGGTAATGGAATAAAACACTCTACCATTGCATAGAAGAACACTAACTGTTCCTTCACCAGAGCTGTCAGCTTCCTACTGACAGTGAGTATGTATATATGTACATCTGAAGGGAGCTTAGCTGGGAATTCACTTGGCGACCATTCCAATGTAAAATAACCAGTACATTTTTACAATTAACATAAAGACGTGGACATTTAAAACGTTAAGGAGCAAAAACATAACACAACTTCAAATGATTTGTCGCATTCCAATGCGAAACAGGATGAAAAATTTAGAGCTAGGATGGCGTTTGTGAAACGAGCATTAAGAATTTACGTTGTGAGAGTCACCTTTGTCAAACATAATGTCATTTCCTCTCGTTGTCAAATCGAAAATGCAGTAAGCGGTTAACGTATGGCCTAGTAGCGAGTTCCAAGCTCGTCACTCTCGTTAGCTAGAGAGGACCATTTTGCAGTCCAATGGAGTGCTATTGTTTTTGCCCTTGTAAGGACGACCACGCAGGTGAGTTTTGTTGGCAGCTTCTATGAAATCCTCACGTTTCAAGAAGGAACTATGATCCCAGATTATATGAAAAGCTCAGAGCAGGCTTCACTCAACATGTTTGTAACACAAGGCTAATAAATCAAACTTTTTAAATCTGTCCTGATATGGTAAGTCATTAAGACTGCTGACCATCTTCGTCGACCTCTGCTGCTCCTTTCTTTCTTCATCCACGACGTCAAAACTGGTACTTCGTATTCTAGATGTGGTCTAACAAAGGCGCCGAAGATATTTACGAAGAGATCCGGTTAAAATATTGTCTATAACAAAGTCAGCCTTCAATATTATAATGCGAAAAATATATGGATAGTTTCGGTCATTCAGAAACCAATTTTTGGTCAAGTGTATCGGAAGTTTTTATTTTAATTGTACTTACTGACGGGTATATGGAAAGTTAGCAACAGAATGTTGATAGGAAATCAAATGTACGGGGTTATATTTGGCGGATAGTGGAATACTATGAGTGTTAACAAAAGTATGTACCCCTTGTTAGCTTACTTTAAATCAAGGGTGCCAGCAAGTCTGAGATATGCGCAGATGCGATTACCTAAGACTAAGGATTCCCGACGGAATCCAAAACGTTAGGACTATAAAACTCTTCTTCCAGTGATCGCTTCTTCTTCTGAACCGCTCCCTGCAACTCGGATATTCTCCTCTATTGGCAACCCAAGTTCAGCTGACCCAGCAACTAAAGTTCTACCAGACATGAGCTCACGTGTTGTTGAGTGCGGGCAGAAAGAATCAGTCGTAAAACCTGTCTAGTACTGAAGCTAGTCTTACACGCTCTTCTATGACCTCCTTAATGACAAAGCATTTGCTGCAAAAACATATACAAGGTTGACGCATCTGCTATAATACGATCTTGGCTAAGAAGGACTGCATACACGGAGTTGTAATGCTGATTACTGTGCAGCATAATTTCAAAATACTTATCTCCTGCCAGGATGCCGGTTTTTAAGTGCACTTCATCTCGGCCGCATCATGATTACTCAACTAGTATGCCTCGAATTTGTGGAAAACATGCAAACGCAGCCAAACCTGGGATTAATATCGACTAAAAAACATCATCAATGGGAACAATTCAGCATTCCCTGTTGGTTAGTATCGGAAATATTCATTGTGCAATCAAAATTGACGTTAAGATTATATCACAGTGGGTTAGCTTGAAGCAGTTGTTCCCCGGTACAAATTTGCAACAGGCGTATATGGCAGGATTTAATAATAATAATAATTTATTGACATCGATAAATTTCGTGACAGCTTCTCAGCTGCATCTTGTCGCTGCATGATGACGATAAAGGAGATAACATACTACAGATTGAAATTTCACAGAATGAATGGAATCACAGCAAGGATCATGGTTCAGTTTAAATAATTATCGATAAAGGACACTGCGTTAAGTCAACGTATAGGAATGAAGGAAGGAAGAGGGTGATGGAATTTAACAAAAATTACTTTCGGATTAAAATTAATTGACCAATTACCAGGATAACTGGTGGTCGATCACATGGTCAAGCTGCTTGCATTGGTCGGGTTTTCCCGGCAAATGTAGGCAGCTTTCAAATAGCGCAGGGTTCGATTTTTTTGGGCCCTAACAAGTCCATACTCAAAACGCTGGTTTTACGTTGACAATATACCGCTGTCTAGTAGATGCTTGGTAATAGAGGACCGTGGTAATCTGTATTCTTGCTTGAAAATTTAAATGGGCAAGTGCTCATCGGCCCCGGCAGCCAGTTGCATCCACAAGTTCATGTGAATTTGTACACACAATTTGAGATGGCATGCAACGGCAAGATGACAGTGAGTGTAGAAACTTCAACTCATTCTCTCCTTCAGAAACGGGAGACCGAAAATCGGAGGTCCAAGAACTGCTTCCATGCCTTGACTAACGGTGCCGAGCCAAGTTTTCACCTCCTCGACGCCTCCAGGTGGAATGCAGCGTAGGATCTGGAGCAGTGTAGGAAAACTCACAAAGTGGACGAAGGAGAACGTACTCAAACCACCTTAGTCGTCTTGGTTGGATGGGCAGAAAGATCCTCGCGCTACCGTCGCAGCGAGTGCGGACTCTCTCATGTGAGTCGGCAATTTTCGCGCGGAGTGGTCCCAAGGCAGCCATGGTCAAATACCTACAGTTTTTGCTAATCTTCCGCAAATGAAGCTCAGCATTCACACCCATAGAGGAGGACTGACCGGTCGGAGGCATGATACACACGGATCTTCGTGGTGATGGAGATGCCGCTCACATAAAGTAACCATTCTAGCTGCCTTCGAACTTGCTTTAGGATATATCCATAGCAAGTGCTTATCCTAGGCCAGAGCTTCAAGTAAAATGAACACCAAGATCAGGTAGCTTTGAGGGGGAAGTAAAAAATACGAACTACTTGAGCCTAAACAAGTATCACTGTCTTAACAAAATACGCCGCAGGACATCAGATTTTAAGGAGACTCCCTGCTCCATAAATAGCGCAAGCGATGAAAATTCCGAGCGTTACTAGAAAGCCGATATGAGCAAGTGTTAAGGGAATGGGAATAAAGAAGAAGAACGAGATAAGAATCCGCATTTTGGTTTATTATCGCTTTTCGGCAAGCCCAAACCCAGGGAAATATTAGACTTATAGTTGGGTTCTGATAAACGTTGGGTGACCTTATCGAACGTGGTTAAGTAAGTTAATCCCTGGCAACTGCGAGATTTAGACCATGGTTCCTTAGGTGCGAAGAGAGAAGACGGTGGGAAGGCCAGAGTGTTAGGAATAGTGTATTCTGCACACAAGGATAGGAGGATAGATAAAAAGAGTTTAGACTCTTGGATGACCGCAGTCCGGCTGCGAGGGCGTCGGGAATCTCCGGAATGCCAGCACATGCTTTGTTATGGCAGCCAATCACGTGGCTAATGTCTAGACTAGCGTTCGTGGCGCGACCTTGAGATGGGCCAAGACTGGCGCGGACGCGTGGACGCGTGGCCACGGTGAATCGTATCCGTGCGTGGGTCAGCGCATGACCGCAGGTGGCAGTGAACGCACAGGCCTTGCAGGCCAAAGGCGCCATCCGTCAGCGGCTGATCTTGAGATCCAGGTGGCTGCTAGGAGACACTACAACCAGAGCCGCAGACTAACACCTTTCCTGTTAAGACTGCAGTATGGCGAGTGCTGCAAGCAAGATGCCACAAGTTGTAAAGAATGCCAGCAAACGAGTACAAAAATTAATTTTCGCTTGTTTTCCATTTGAATTTATAGAGGCAGTCAAAATCAATTATAGTAATGCATACTACTCAAGTAGCCATTTTTTTACAATACATACTTTTTGTTAGCGGTCAGAGAGAAGCTCGTTAAAAAGCTGGCATACCATCGTGTCTGAAAAGCCTTGAGATTAGACTGCACGATAATCAATATTGCAACCCAACTTAATGTTGTTTTGCGAGTGAATATCGGTCTCTCGCAAATTGCGGCATTTTGCTTGCAGCACTCGCCATACTGCAAAGTGCTTGCGGGCTAGACAGAGGCGACACCTCACTGGTTTCATTGTTAGAACGAAAAAACTCGCCACGTAGGCAGTCGCACGACCACAAGCAACAAACTATGCGTGATGTACAACCAAAAGGACCACGAAAAAGTCAGTGAGTCCTTTGGTAGTCGTGTGCTGTAAAAATGGAGATTTAATTTATTCTAATTCTAATTTTCGTAAAAGAGTCCACTGTCAGACAAAATGAAGGTCATGAGGAATAAACAACTTACAATACTGCTTAATTCACGTTAAAATCATTGGTCTTCACGAACTTGGCTCTAGGTAGCGGAAACGACAAGTTCTGTCGACTTAGTCTTCTTTTTCCTTGATAATTATTTATGATAGTCTATCGGCAGTATGGTAGAGCATGACCAGCTTTCCAAATGGAGCCTAAAAGCAAAATAAGCCAGACAGTCTTGGAACATAGGGAAGGAAATGCGAATAGCTTCGGGATAAACTGAAATAATTGATCTACTTATGGAAAAATACCAAAATGACGCATTAAGTACGAACGGCGGGTCGGTGGATCTTTTCTGAGAAATACTATTCTATGCCAACCAAGTTGTTGGAATTGTGCACCAGTCCAGAAACTACCATTTGTGGTGTTTTCAGGCAAACCACTAGCCGATCAAATACAACAGAGCAATCTGGAGTAGTGAACAGTTGCCCGTATCTAAAGTGTTGCAAGCAAAGTGATCCAACTTAATGTAACTGCTGACAACATACATAAGAGCGTATATTTACTATACCACCGGATAAGGAATTATATCACAAGTGGCCGCCCATACTTTCCGAACAGTTCAAAATGTCAACTTCTCAGCTACAAAGATAATTTCCCACAACAAAAACAAGACAGGTGGACAAATGATTGAAGACTAGACCTCAGATAAGCCCCTCATCTATCGGTAAATTGACCTGGCACTCGCATACATAGCGCTTCCGCAAATGTGTTAAGGCTACGGAGGTATAACCCTAAGGACTGCGATATTTCAGTCCTGGTTCCTCCAGGTCCGGTTCCTTAGGAGATGAGAGAACTCTTGGGAAATCAGAGTTGTGGAAAGATTGTATTCTGTACAGAATAAATAGGAGAATAGTTAGCAGAAGGGTTGACTTGGTCTGGCGTGATGTTCGACCGTGAGAGCCATGCGAGAGAGCAGCAGCGGCGCGTCCGCCCCGCGAGGGGGCAGAATTCCAAGTGAGTCTAGCGTCAGTCACTCCGAGCGGCCACCGAATCCTCTCTCTGTCTCGCGGCCTTGATGGTGATTGTTTGGACCACACGAAGGTAGACACTGGTGTGGTTGGTGAGTGTCTCATGCGCCAGTTTGCGTCTGGTCCGAGTCAGGCTGAAAAGTACATTCGCACAGGGGCCTGCTCTGAGTGACCTTGTCTGTGACGTCAAGAGATAGGAGGGCTTCGGTCAGCAGCGCCCACTACAGCGCTACGCGGACACACTCAAATTCAAAGAACTGGACGGTGGTTGAGTACTAACTGCAATCACTTGTTTTGTTATTGCTGCCACCTCTAGTGCTTGAGTCCTACAAGAGCAAGGCGTCTTAGGAGCAACAAATGGTTTCGGTACTTGGTCAGTTTAGTTCTTGCTTATCCACACAATCGTATTAGTATCGGTGTGGGAAGAAACATGCCCAACAAATGCACTTCCCTCCGTTAATTGTTGCAAATGATAGGGTACTACCTTTATCAAGCTAACAGTTGTTTCACTCAAGAATTTGTCTCCAACTGGCCTATGCCGATATTTCACTTGCGCAAACAACTAACGAGATTCGCAATCCACCCTGTGTGCAAGCGATATCTGTTACTATTGTGGACAGTTGCAAACTGCTGTCCAAACTGCCCATTACACACCACTCTTAGGTAAAAACCGTGTTTTGATGAGCCTTAAGCATTATTTAATCAGCCAATCTGCGTCGTACAGTAACAGAGAGTCCAGTATTTGAAACCAATTCATTTGCGGAAATCAAGGTTATTTTGGCGTGAGCAGGGCGGCGATTATGCATAAAATTATCAGTTTTGGCGTGGTGCGCACCGATTGCCTTATGGGACGGACCCGTCTTATTTTACCTCGTGGATCGCTCTCGGGCTCCGCTAGTAGCCGCTAAAGTAATAGGCAGAACAAAATTATTAACAATGAAAAGGGAGATTGGAATGCTCATTACCGGCTTAAGCGGAATCATACTTCGCTCCCAGAAATAGTGTAACTGATCTAGTTTTTTCGCAACAAAAAAACGCGACATAAATAAACACAGAAATTTACTTACATTTCTCACTATCTGATGGTTTATTGGGTATGACAAATTTGGACATTTTTAACTTACTTAAACTTCATAGTTTATTGGGTTTCTTGATATTCCTGAGAAAAAAACATTGGAGGTGAGGTCGTCTACTTCAACTGACTTGAGGTCCAAGTTAACGTTCTCGAGTTAGATTAATATAGCTCGCGATGCAAAGCGCCGCACACGTTTTAAATTTGTATGCGCAACATCTTAACGTTAGTTTATTCATTTGGTTTATTCAACTTATTTATATTTAAGGTCAGTTGCCAGTTGAGTTTTCAGTTCATTATTATGTTTATCATTTCTATTATAGTTTCAGATCATTTTTTAGTTAAATGAGTTACGGTTTCTTTAGTTTAAACTTTTAGTTCGTTATTTTTAAGTTAAGCTATTTCCGAATACAGTAGCCGCCGGCTATTAAGCCCACGGCTAATAAGCCCAGCCGCGTATTAAGCCCACATCAGCTTGGGAGGGAATTTTACATAGCGAAATCCACCGGCTAATAAGCCCAGTCCCGGCTACAAAGCCCAATTTGCCGGATGTAATTTGTTATCATTTTTCAAGTCAAATTTGGTGACACCCTTTTCGGACAGCAGCAGACATGAGGGGTGAAAAGGACAAACCCCTAACACTAGGAAGCCGCAGGCGCAAAAGGCTATTGCACCCGAACCGCAGCGCTGAGGACAAACATTATATTTGATTAAATGGATCCGACAAAGCAAAGGGAGACCGGAATGGCCATTTCTGGCTTGTTAGCCGTCATCAGTCAGTCATACCGAATCTCAAGGGTTGGAACCCCCGAGATATGAGCCCGGAACCTTTGGTCATTGAGTTCAATACACAGTGGGAGCCTGCCGCTGTTGACTCGCGCTGTTTGCTTTCGTTCGCCGCGCACTTGGCAGCCGCTGCCAGAAGCCGTACGGTCCCCCCTTCTGGCCGCAGGAAGTCCCACGTTCGTTCCAGCCAATAGATGCGCACATGTTCACCTGGCTGAGTGCACCGCCCAGCCGTGCTGTCTTCACAGCCACGTACACACAATTTGGCGTACTGACTCGGCATGCATAATTCCGCCTGTGTACTCTCTTGTTTCCGGCAGTAAAACTTCTGTCCTCCTACACGGTCTTGCTTGACTTGTGATTTGGTGGAACCTTCTGTTTGTCGACATCGCAGCTTGCGACAATTGGTGACCCCGACCACGGCAATACGGGCTCCTTGCTTTGTCGGTTGAGAGCGGGAATATAATGAATATATGCGCTTCGCCGATCTAGTTGAGGAACAATTAAGTTGCGCTTTGCCCAGTACCTCACAATGTGAGCCCACCAGACCGTCACATGATGAAATGGATCCGACGAAGTAAAGGGAGAGTATTGACCTCAATGAACAAAGGCCCCGGTCCAACTCTCGAGGGTTCCTACCCTTGAGGTTGGGTATGGCTGGCTGATGACGGCTAACAAGCCAGAAATGGCCATTCCGGTCTCCCTTTGCATTGTCAGATCCATTTAATCATATCATCATATTCACAATGTGACGCTCTGGCGGGCTGACGTTGTGAGATCCTGGGCAAAGCGGAACTTAACTGTTCCTCTACTAGATCGACGAAGCACGTTTATTCAAACAATGTCAACAATGATTCCTGCTTTGTTCTGCTTTTATAAACTTTCTCTCTATATTTTCTTTGCATTGCCTAGGCTGGGTACTCTTTATTACACCTGGAGGAATGGGGCTTTCTCGCGTTGATCTGGGACACAAAGTATGATTCTACACCGGTTTATTACACATCATCAT
>JAYGXS010000003.1:11614374-11629835 GCA_036362985.1 Ligula intestinalis
ATATATCGTATCTTTTGTAGCATTTCGTTCTTGTTATGCATTTTTTGCAATCCAGGTTCCTTTGTTGAACGGGGAGGTCGCGAACGGGTGACCAATAAGCACAAGATTCATATTCATAAGCATTACGACGACATGGAGTGCATTTCATTTGGTTGCTTATTCCTCTTCTTTTAAGTGTCTTCAGTTTTTCCAGAACCGGAAAGCTCAGTTGTGTTATTTTCGCTATTCATGCCACCATTTAACCGAACAAAGAATGTGGGGAAAAGATTGCATGCAAAGCATTTTACCTATGTTATCGTATGTCGTGGTGGCAGATTGCAGAACGTTTTCAGTTGGACCTTTTCACGAGGTGAATGTGCAATGCAGAAAATTGAAATATTATGAGAGCAAATACGTTATGTCCTAATATTTTGTGCGAAAGTTGATGATTACTATCTAATCTCTAGACGAGTATTTCAGTCAAATTACTGCTCTTCCGCAATTTAGATGTGCTTCGCGAATGCTCAGTTCCTGTACTTAAGGCTTCCGGCTAAGCTTTTGTTCTCAATGCTGCCGGCTACATAATTGTTTTCGAAATATTTGCTCTGATTTTCATGCATAGTCATTGTGTTTTCTTCAAATTTAGACCAAAGGATGAACATAGAGGACGCTAAGTCCAACATGGAAGTTGACCTCCATTCGATTACAGTTGAAATTCATGATGATCATGTTGCCCATGTTTCTTTTTCGTGGTGGCTTGCAATGCTTCTGGGAATCTTCGGTATCAGTTCTTGGGTTGCAATAAACGGTCTCTGGATGGAATTGCCGTTGTTAGTCAACGTCCTTCCAGAGCGATGGAACCTACCTGCTTATCTATCCATTATAATTCAGGTCAGTTTTTCCTCTAAACTGTTTGGTTTGTTGAGCGGCATGCACTAACCAACTGCTTTTGCAACTAATTCTGAATCCAAAAAAACCAAATGTTACTTGTAATAGGGGGGGGTAGTACATGAAATTGAAATTCACTTCAAGAAGTCCGGGAAAACCACATTCGGGAGCCATAATGTAATAGGATAAATATTTGCAGGGATCGATACAGTTACTGATGAGGTTAACATCATTATTTCCCAGGCATTCTTGCATTCAGGTTCCAAGTTTTTTGAACAATAATAATAATAATCCAACAGTCAGTTTAATAGGAACTATTATTTTGTCAGTTGAGCTTCAATAAAACTACCGGGATACGTGACGTCGGATGAATTCATTTGGATCGCGATAACTTCATACTTGCCCACTAAACGACTTGCTGTTCGCTTATGCTTTGGGATATCCAAAATGTCGTCGTCCTCTGGAGTTACAAATTCATCACCAAATGAATTTGTGTTTGTGCCTCTAAGCCCTATCTAAAATCATTTTTATCTATTTCTATTAGATACGTACTTTGCTTATCTGCTCCTGATTGACGGAAAATGCTATTGTAAGATTTGGACAGAGGGGATTATGTACTGAGCAATTAATTTTTATTTTTAACATCCAAAGAAGTCCCAATGTTTCAGCCTGTACACAAGATATTATAGATAGAAGGTTATAACCGAAAAAGATATGGGACACTTGGAAGATATTTTCTTGTTTACTTGCCGTCATCGGCTAGTGATACCCAACTCCAGTGTTGCCGCTGAAATTGCTACAACACTAAAGTTTTGAACTCGCGATCTCTCTGGTCAGGGCGAACGTCCTAACTCTTGAGCTACGAGCTCACTGTCTCGTCGGTATTAGATCGGGTATACACAGTGACAAATGCGCGTACACCGATCTGTTAGAGGACACACTCGTCCGTCCATGTTGCCACTAGAGCTCTCACTCGAGCCTCAACCTCGAGGCGGCTAGGATATAGGCAGGAGGAGGTTGCTGATAAAGATATGGGATACTAGGAAGGCCTTTTCTGGCTGATTTGCCGTCATCAGCTATTGATACCCAACTCCAGAGTTGTCACTGAACTTGCTGTTACACTCGAGTTTTGAACTCGCGACCTCTCTGGTCAGGGCGAACGTCCTAACCGTTGAGCTATGAGCTCATGGTCTTTTCGGTATTAGATCGCGAATATTATGTACTGAGCCGCTATAAAATTTATTCTGTACTACGTTAGGCCTCCCGTCGCTCGCAGTAAGAGAAAATAAACATTGCCTATGAAAAGATCAGAGGTCGGAGTTTCTTAAATACGCTTGAACAATCAAGTTATCCAGGAGGCTTTTGATAATCTTTACGCAATATCTCGAAAGACAGTGTTTCGATAGTCCGCAAATTCTTTAGGCGGAAACAAGGGTAACAGTCAGTCCGACTTATTAACTAATCGCCTTATTAAAAAGTATTCCCTCTTTCGTCTACAAACCGGTCGCAACTACAACAATTACACTTTGCGACCTAATTAAGTGAAAATTTCCGTCTTTGCAACATTTCAGAAGTATCTTATGTTCGTGACCCCTTAAATTTCTGTGAATTTAAAATATAATGCTTGGATCACATATTCATACTGATCGTACGTATAAAAAAGACATAACGGAAGTCATTATTTCTCATGGAATTTACACAACAACTGGTAAGATAGAACGATGTATACACACAGTTGAAGTAGGGCGGTAGATACGCCAATAATGACAGTGGATGCATGAAAACTTCTGATCTGTGGTGTAGCAGAACTTTTATCGCTCCCGCTGGTTGGTAACCGATTTCCTATTTTAGCGCTTTGGAATTCGATAAAGATTATTTTATTCCTCTGCATCAAAATTGTCTACAAATATCTCACCAAATCTTTTTACTAAAAAGTTTCGAATCCGAGGAGTCTTCATTAATGGCTATTTCCCATCTTAAGTCAGCCTTACCTGTCGTTCTGGAACTCAAATGCGAAGCGGAATCTTAGTATTAATTCGGAATGTTATTTCTAGCAAATGGCGTTTGCCTTAGTAAGGGAAATTGTTTTAGTTTTTATCAATGTCAAAACTGTGTTGGAGGGGCGTTCGCCGATCAGGTTATGAGAGGAACGTGTTTTATAGCCTTCCGATAAACGCATTTCCCCGTAACCGCCGCTACGAAATATAAATACAGCACAATCTGTGCATGTATCACCCCAATCTGTGCATATCTCACCATTCTACGTTTATCTATGATTAAGGATTTTTGACAGAATCCTAAACATCAGGAAAGTACAATTCTTGTTCCAGTGGTCGCATTTTATTTTTCTGAAGGATAATGAAGTCGCTTATCTGAAATACCTCAGCCCATGCGACTCTAATTGACGTCACTCGGGGATACCCACATCGTACCCGCAGATGGTTTCCCAAAAGTGTACAAGGTGGACTTCACATTGAAGCTTATGCTAAAATTTATCGAATAATCTACATCCAATTCAGCTAAGTGGCGAAATGGGCAGCTAACGCAGGCATTGTACTTAATTATTGAAAGATACCACAGATTTCTCCATAGAATCAAAAACCTAAACATAGGGAATCACCAAGGCTTCCTGTCGTTTGACATCGTTGTCTTGGCAATTGAATGCGTAGCCCAACGCCTACAGAAAAAAACCCGCTTAGGTCTCAATACAACATTTTTTAGAACTCTTTAACGTCTTTCTTGGCAGCAACGTTTTGTGATAAGTCGAAGGGCTGCATCAGCTACTGAATGATGTCTTTTCAACCACAGAGTTTATCCGTAAAAAGGCAATAGAACCCAGTCTGTCGTTTCTAGACTTGAGGGTAAAAGGGCTGAGCGAGGGTATTCTCGCGATAAACGTCAGCAGGAAAGGCTCCTAATTCTAAAGTTATCTTCAATTATGGAGGAAGCAACCCTGACACCCACAAACCAAGCCGCCTCAAAGCGATCTTCCACGGAACTACCTTTATCGCAAGGGTTAGAACGCCCCTTGAAGAGATCGGACTTACCTGCATGAGTTGTTGTGATCTAACTGAAGTGCCGCTAGGTTTGCACACAAACGTCTCAGGCCACAGGCGCAAATGCAAGGCTTCACCCATCTCAGTATCGATTCTGAATTTTATTTCTAGAAATTTGCGTTTGCCTCGATAAGTAAAATTGTTTCTTTTTTCAATTCCAAAACTATGGTAGAGGGGCGTTCGCCGATCAGGTTATGACAGGATCGTGTTTTGTGGCCTTTCGGTGAACACATTTCCTTACATTTCACAGACAACAGGATAGCAGGTCGGGGGCTAAATAGAAAAGTGTTAAACTTCTCAACGCTGATAGTCCGCGTTCGAATCTCAGGTCCTGCAAATCTGGGGTTAGGCATGGCTGGCTGACGATGGAAAATAGACCAGAGTGGGTCATGCCAAGCTTTCTTGTCATCGTCGCCACTCGTTTCCGTATGACATTTTGACTGTCGTATCTGGTGAGGTCCGCCGTGTGCCTCGCATCAACAGAGTCCATGGATGGTCACTTGCGCATGAGTTAAATTACAGTGTGTGGGCTTATGCTGCATCTACCACACTCTCTCTCTCTCTCCCATTTCCCTACCTTGGCCCGGTATAATGTACAAGTCTGGAAGATCGGAGGCGCGATAGAACGCAGGCGGCTGACGTGTCCGGCACTGGCTTTAGGTGTATCGCAACACTTGGCTCGGATCCAACGAAATGGGAGTGTCATAGAGGTCAAAGTAGGAAGGCGTCATTGCGATCTGACCCTCGTTCCGCAAGTCAGCTTTTCCGTACACATGCACACTGGACTTATTGCACTGTCATGCGTTAATTTAGAGTTGTCAACCTTCCAAGTCACGACCTTTAGGCCACCATAATAGTGAGGGATATGCGCTGAGTCGTCTGCCTTTCCCCATTCCAAGGCCACAGCCACTGCCAGAGCCAGGCACTTACAAGGTGCGGGCAATAGGTGCAGTTGCTACCATATCTAATGAAGTTGTCTGCGTGTGCAAAATCCACGATCTGTCCTCAAACAAAAAGACAAGATTCTAGACAGCTCATGTGTTTAGAGGTGTCAGAGGTCACGGCAAGAAAGAGCCATTGTAGCCTCACTCTTAGAGCACCAGTCAGTCACTCCCCACAAACACACCGGTCTGATTTGAGAATTGGGCGAAAGTATTAGGTGGCAACCCTCTAAGACACGGAGTTTAGTGCATCCTGTTAACTCAGGCTCGGATCACACATACGGCAGAGGAGCCACGGCAAGAAAGATCTGAGGTGCATGTGATCTTATATGCCCATGCGTTGAGTGGGTGTACGTGGTCAGTGCGGACTATGCAGGCGGATGTGGCGAGTGTATGTTGGTGCTTCAGGCACTAGCTCACCAGTCTCAGTGTGATGAATTCGCAAGTGACTGACGAGGCCGATGCGTGATGTAGATGTGCGGTGGTGGCAGGGAGAACAGGATAAATTAGACACTGCGGAGCCGGTAGAGGCTACCAGTAGTGATCATATTTGTGGGCGGGAATGTGTGGGCTTTGGAGATGGGAAGGTTGTTGTGTGTTCAGAGTGTCAGTGTTGCAATGAACTTCCCTTTCCTGAAACGAGTAGGCCCATGCGTTTAGAGAATGTGTGTGTGCGTACACCGTCCCTCATCCTCGGTCTTATTGACTTTGTCTTTACACCGGATACGAAGGTGGGAGCGGTGAGCGAGTGGGTAGATGCTGCGCCAGTCGGCCTAAACTCCTGTTTTCTCTCGCGCTGGTTCTCTGTGTTGCTCCTGCTTACTGTAGCCTTCGTGTCGCTTGCCCAGCTCGCCTCAGTGTCTCTTGCGGCTTGCTTCAGCGTCTGCTGTGGCTGTTGGAGCACGTGGTGCCCATTGTCGAAATCGACGGGGGAACCGTCTGTCTATGCAATGCGGACAGTCAAGGCGGGTGTGACGAGCGTATGTTGGTGCTCCAAGCACTGGTGCACCGGGCGCAGTTTGATGCGTTCGCAGGCGGCCGACCAAGCCAAGCCCAAGGTGAATGTGCGATTTGCAATGAAGACAGGTTTTGATTAGGTCTCTATTGCTAGTGGTGTGTGTTGTGGTTATGGCGGAAGCAGCCGACAGAACATCGGAGGTTTTCTCATTAGTGACAGGAGTGGAGGAAGCGGTAATGTTGGTGTAGGTTACTCTGCTCGATGCGGGGTTTGCGACAGGAAAGAGGGTTTTGGTGATGGAGGGCGTTGTAGAATCAGCAATTTGATCCCTGGCGGCGGTGGCGGTGGTCTTCATCGCGGACGCCGTTAGGTTTAGCCTGCTCGTGGATGTGGAAGTTGATGCTGGTGGGTTGCTGCATTGCGTTCGAAGAGGTTGATACGCACGCGGAATGTGCGTTTGCAGCGTGGCCATGTTTGAAAGGCTTGGGCATTGGCGGTGTGGATTCGAGCCGCTTGTAATTTTAGATCCGCCTTGTTGGTTGTGGCAGCCGTGATCCAGGTTTCTTCGTATATTTTTGCGTTAGTTTTCACTGCTATTCGTTAGGTTAATCGGTTCCAAACCAGGTCCTTGTAGTCGCTTCTTAAAGGTGCCCTTTTAGTCTCGTCTTTGTCCTCGCAGTCTGTGAACACCGGTAGCGACACCTTCACAGAAGAGTCATTTGGCCAATCGCTCGTCGTCCATGCACGCCAAGTGACAGTTCTGTATTTGCAGGTGCTTCCACGTGGTGTGGATACTGAGAATACCGGTTCGCTCTTAACCTGACATCTTATCTTTAATATTCTGCGGAAGCAGCTAAGCTGAGAGTGATTCAGTTTCCTGCCTTAATCGGCGTAGGTGGTCCATGTCTGTGCTCCGCACAGGCGTGTCGTCAAGACGACGTCCTTTTTCATCTTCAGTTTGGTGTTCATTTGAAGACCGTGGCGATTCCACATGCAGGCTTACAGTTAACTGAAGGCCTAAATGGCTTTGCCGAGTCGATAAGCATCGTTATTATTGATTCGCGTGTTGCGTAAGAGTCTTCGCCTTACGTAAGCGGAGTTACCCACAGTCTTGAGCTGGATACATATGATATTGAATTGAAGTGTTGTATTCCGTATAGGATTACAGTTGGTGCATGACCACCTTTTTGACTGTATTTATGGTGAATCTTGTTAAGAGGCGCTTAAAGGACATCTAGCAGGCAGCTAGCATACAGTTAGCGAGTGCGCTTATGGCAAACTATCGATCGGCCTACACAGGCGAACGCATACCGGCAGTCAATCAATCAATAGTTAAAAATTTAAGCTGAATGCCAGCCGCTAAGTCCCAGTCAATCGTACCGCTACCCATGCCAGGACATGAGCTGATTGGCTCGATGGACATAGCCTTACATGCTTTCATTACCTTAAATCTGTTGTACTAGTTACGCTGAAAGACTTCTGTTTTGCCCTCTTTTTGTCGTGTTTTTCGTTGGGGCACTCACATGAGGCGTAATTAGGCGGTGAAATCTCGGCCTTGGCGACCATGATAACCAACCTGATGTCTGGCTGGCTATTAGCCCTTGTTGGATTCGGAGCCCCGCCGGGTGGGCCTCAATCCCGGCGGCAAGGAGGAGGAGTCGGAGCAGCTTGGTCGGGAGGGGCTGCTCCGTTATCAAAAACATGGAGGGGGGGGGGGGAGATAGATCCACCGCAGGGAGGTTTGGTGTAGCAGACCTTGGCCGCCCTGAGGGCGGGTGGGAACGCGGTCGAAGACGCGTCTGCTGTGATTCCCTCATGTCGGTACAGTCGGCGGCTAAGGCGTCTATGTTTCTTCCCATGTCCTCTTCCGTCGCGGTGTTGAGTGCGCGGTCGTCCGCGACGAGTAGCTTATTGACTACTCGAAGATATACGCATTGGGGCTTGCATGTGCCGGCAGTTGAGAAGGTGTCCAGCAGTCAGGTAGACGATGCGTGGCGGAGAACACGAGACTGGAGGGGATGAGAATGAGTACCTCATTCAATTGGTCACGGAGAACGCCACAGGTCTGCCCCGTCACCAGTGCCGCGCGCCATCATTCCACCGTGAAGCTGAGGCGCCATGTGTGTGATTTGTTAATGACAGCCAAATTTCGGCATGATTTTCCACAGCCCATTACAATTCAGTGTACAGAAGGCTTTCATCAGACCCTCAAATATTAATGAATTGTAAACAGTTAGATTTTTATAGTGCGAAGTGGGCATAAACTGATATTTATATTTTGAACACAGAACGCACTCGCTGTAATCGATCCAAGCAGTTGAACTGGTAATGTAGCACATTTTCACGGTGGCACCCTTATTTTCCAAAACGTCTACATAACCGGGTTCCATCCGGGAGATAAAAAAAAACACTGCCTTTTCTAGACACTGTCTTTTTTATCACATCCTTGGATCAAAAGTTGGTACTAATAAAACATACTTTTTAAATCGATTTTATTGAAAAAAACCGAGCTGCGACATTGTTGGTTAAGGAAGGCCAACCCTGTTAACGTCAAATGACTAATGCTAGCGTGTCTCCTCAGGGTAACTTTGTAGGACGGGAATATTTTCGTTCTAAAGATTTGATAACGGTATTCTCTGGCATCTTTCTCTCGCATTCATTTGATTAATTAGGTAGGACTGTCTTTAGAGGTCCTATTTGCCTTTGACTTGTAACGATAGCCTACTTTTACATTTCCGGTAGCCCGACTATCTCCCTTTTCGTTAAATCTCCTAATATAAGGGCACATTTCACCTTTCCGTCACATTCCGCCAATACAAGGTTGAATTTCCCTCAATAGGCATCAGTTGCCCGAGCAACAAGAATTTATGCTGATGGAGTTAATTTTATTTAGTACATTGAAACAAATATAGGTTTATTCAATTTAATATTTTTTGATCTCTTCCAACACAATTTCATATTCATTCGCAATCACTAACCAATCACTAACCACAAATTACGTAAGACAATTGGGCAGGAGGAATAGATATCTAGGCGGTCCTACAAGAACATTTTGTACATAAATAAGAATTGACGAAGATTTGATTGACTGACTGACTGACCTATGCAAATTATATGATGCTTCTAGAACAACCCGAGCGGTAGATACGTTAGACCAGTTACATGCCCGATCAAGACACGGCAGGTGCTCTTAGAGCTGCGTTGTCATAACAAATGCCACGAAAAGGAGCGGGTTTGTTGGCACGCCCAGGTGCCGGCTCACGCCGTGCTAGCTACCTGCGTCTGATTTCGCTCTCGATCTTCTTCACCCTGTCTTTACCTAGGCAGCGGATGGAGGGAGGATCGAGTGCGGCAGATGCAGCGAAAGTTTGCCGCCGCTGTAAACTAATTCATGCGACATTACTCATCACTGCGCTCAGAATACGGTTGACATAGTCGCTGTCGACCTTTTTATTGTCGTATGATTGCTGTCCACCTAAGGGTGTAATGTGATTTGGTTGGTGAAGCTCTGGAAGTGTGCTATCGCTACTATCCGCTATTTTCTAGTTAAATTACCATCAGCTTATATTTCCTGTTGCTCGAAAAAGCGGAGTTGTATATGGTTATGCTTCCTGGGGAAGGTCTTTTTCACAGAAAATTAGGGAATTTAGTCTGAAGCTCATTTAAATTATTCAAGCACATGGATTCAACAACATTCTCAGAAAGCCCGAGCACATGTTCTGCCAATAATGCTTGCATTTTGTTGGTCAGAGTCTTGGAATTCTTTCGGATACGAACACAGTTTGTGTGTTTGTGTGCACCTTTGCAACGCCGAATGTGCCCGATTTGCGGTTGCCATAACTTTTGCGTTTGTGCCGATGTATCACTTTGGGACTTGAGCTAAGTCTTAGCAGAACTCAGCAGCCAAAATCCCAGGTACGCGTTTTGCGGTTTTCCACACTGGTGTACTGCCCGCCAGTGGTTCGCCAGAAGGTGTACCTATGGTGAGCTAAATTTCAGATAAAAGTCTGTTGCAGTTATTCCAATGAAGTTGACAGTCTACAGACCGGATATTTACACAAACACTCACGTTGGATAAAAGGGATGGCCCATCCTAAAGAAAATTTAATGATGTTTCAACAATTTCTAGGGAAAAATATCAGGTCATAACTGACGCGAAATCTTGTATTTTAGTATCTAGGGCTAGGTAATTCTGAAGGAATGCAGACGGATTCTTCTCGTCAGTAACATGTGATCTCAGCATTGTCACCAGCATCTTCTTTATCGTCAGCCAAAATCGCTCCATTTTAATTCACTCTGACTCCTGTAGTTAGGTTCTTGAATGCTGACGCATTTTTGGATTAGACCATATGTTCGTCTGCACAGACTTGAAAGTTCATCTCACAAGCACACCTTTTGCTAGACGCCTTTATGGCGTCAGACTTCGACAGCCCAGTACAAATAGGGCTTAGTAAAAGGCACTATGCTCTCTGCAGCTGAAAGAGAGGAGAAAACATCCGTAAGTGATGATTTCTACAGTTCGCACGAACACTTAACACAAAACCCAAATTCCTCCATCAACACCACAATGACTGGAGCAACTCGAGGCACTCTCCGTTTTCTGCTCCCACGTCTTGAACTTCCTCCACCAGGTACAGGTTCGGCTAAGAATGTAATCTTTACGGAACAACAGACCTGAATCAGCGGCTGATTACCTTTGGCAGAATGAATTTATTTCTGACAATTCGGCATAGGTCAAGAATTGGCTCATATTTTTCGACCGCTTTGCCACCCTTTATGTCCGACTAGTCAGCAGAATTGTCTTGCTCTAGGAGTGGAGTTTCATTCTGCTCTAGTGGGGTTCCGCAGGGTAAGAGGTCATTTGTTCTTCACCTCCATCATCCTCAAATCAAGGGTACTCTGGCGGGACAGTGAATCAGCTTGAGTTAATTCTTTCCTCCATCAATTACCTTGCCCCTAAGAGAAGACAGCACGGGCGCATGGGCTATAAGAGGTAGACAGCACGTCTAAGCGTGCTATACTTGTCATTTCGACCGGCGTTGCTGACGATGTCCACTGCCTGTGCTACAGCAGGGTGAACGTCGAGACGCTGACTTGCGCGTTACTTAGTTTATAGCGATAGTAGGCTTGCGCAGCATCTGCACAACTCTGTCTGCACTCACCCACCTGGGCCGAAGAACAGGACAGAATCAAGAATACGGGTAGTGAGATTGGGTGCAGCTGATTGTCACGGTGGAAGCATGTACTTAGGCTTGTCGCTACATGTCCCATGTGTGGCGCTCATTAGGGGCGCCTATCCTCAATACTGTTAGGAGGCGCTTAACGGATAGCTGGCAGACAAGTAGCGAGCGCACTCAGGGCAGGCTATCGATCGGCCTCCAGGCGGCGAAGCATACTGACAGGCAACCAATCAATAATTTAAAATTCAACCTACAGTCTACCATGAGTCATCAGCCAAGCCAGGACAGAAGCTGATTGGCCCGATGGACAGAGCTTTACACGCGTTTGTTGCTCTAAATATGTTGTACCTTTGACACTCAAAGACTTTTGCTGTTGCGCTCTTCTTGTTGTGGTCTTCCTTGGGGGACTCACGCAAGGCGTAATTAGGCGGTGACACCTCGGTCTTGGCTATCCTTACAACAAATACCACTTGCCGAGTCCTGACTTGGTGGCCTTTTTGGTCTAACGCATCTACCGGCTGGGCCGTTGCAGTAATACAACAACCTGATACGCGCAGTGATTTGAAGGGGGAAGCATTTAAAACGGTGCTGGCCATGTTTAAAAAGGCTTTTTTTCGTACGCTCATTTATATATATTTTCTACTGCTTTGTTTTTAGATAGCCAACTTTGCACCCCTGCTATACGTACTGCTAACGCGCATCTGTCGTGCATTCAATCGTCGTGCTAGTGGCTACTGGATGCAGCTGATACAACCGCCTGAACGACTGGCAAACTATCTCATACTCCTCCTCGGCTTCCTGGCTTCTGTCCTGTTAACTCAGTTTTGGAGTGTACGTACAGTTGGTAGTCCTCTAATTCTGGGCCTATTTCGTCTTAACTTAGTATTTTCCTCCTAGATTTTCGTTTCTCAATTTTATATTTCAGTATTTCATCTATGCAGTTTCAGGCTTTCTGTTTACGTAACCTCTTCGGGTCGTTAATAGTGCTTTTCCGAGTCTTTTCTAGTTTTTTTGATCCGCTTCTTGATACGCTTCCGTCCCGTGCTTCACTTATTACTGCTCTTCCTTTCCGAGTTCGTCGCCTTTATGGTTAACCTAGGCAATACTTACATCCAAATATTGTCTCTGAAATCCTTCTGATGTGGGCGTGTTAGAAAACCAATTACGATATCCATTAAGAACAGACCATGGAAATAGGTAGATTCATATAATCCTGAAATGCTTGGGGCACGACAGTTTTTGACAACCGGAAAATACTCTTTATTGAATTATAAATTTGGAGACGACGCAATTATCTATTAAATAAGTACAAGAAAGACCTCATAGTGCGTATATTTTACAAAGTTTATTAAAACTTATAGGGATACTGAAAATCCTTGTTAAACGCATGTTAAGTAATCATTTTATTGGGGCATCATTTTTTTAAGGCGGCTAGAAAAAAGCTTGTCAAAAAGCCGGTCTTCTGACGTGCTTGGGAGTATAGTGCACAGCAGTTGCTGAAGTAGTATTTTCTAATCAAACGTATATTTTAGAGTTTCAGTTGATGTTCCATGTCTTGACACATATATTCTATTCAACTTATACAATTTAGCAATGAATATTGACCATGCCCTGTAGCTCACAATTATGACAGCGTGTGAATTGACATTTCACGAGCCTGAAAAATATCGCGATTTAAACTTTCTAAATCAAAAAATGCCCTTTGTCAGTCTGACATGTAAAGCACAGGTAATCTTCCGTCGAAGGTAGTAGTACAAGAAACGACGTTTGTAAGCGCAATATACGATATATGTAAATTTATGGTAGCGTCGAAAAGCAATAATAAATATGTTAGGGGTTGGTTTAAAATTTTTTACCAATTACACTTTTTGCGGACATTTTAACGGGAGTTCATTCAAAAATCGGTACCCTGGCACAGGACTATGCTGCCCGATGATCCATCCCACAATTTACTTTCAGGAAATTTATCTCAATTAATAAAATGCACTTCAGAATTCGGCCATCTTTTCATGATATTTTTTCGTGAGTGGAGAATGCGAATGGTATTGGTTGCCTTGTGGTTGAGCATTGTCCTAATCTTTCCGTCTGCCGGTTTCGCCACTTGTACGTCAAGGAAGAGTAATTGATTGTTGACCTCTTTCATGGTGAACTGCATGTCAGGAAGGATAAAAATCAGCAGTGCCTTGAAGGTCTGCGCTTTGCTCCTTTTGATGATGTAAAAAAATGTCGTTGACGTATCTGGCCCAGAAGTTTGGGGGAGACGAGCTGAAGACCAGCCACTGGGGCCTCGGCAAAACAGCTTCGGCAATCAGGCCAAACAGAGGCGAGCCCATCGGCGTCCCCTTCTTTTGTTCGTAAACTTGACCCTTGAACGTGAAGAAATTTTTTAGACACAGTTCCAGGAGCTTGATGATGTGCGCTCACTTGAGCTTTTGGTCGGTCGACAAACTGAAGAAGTCGGGAGCTCTGACGAGAAAAGAGGCGCTGAATGCAAAGGCCACCTGCGCTGCAATAGCACGTTTCTGTGGTCTACCAAAGGTGCGCAAACCAGGAGTACAGTTCGCGAAAATGGCAAACGAAATGGTATGGACAACGGTCTACCGCAAGGCAGCCAGTTTCATGATATTGTTTTAATGAACGTGAATGATTTACCTATCCAAATAATAGGCCCACTATTGACACTAATTTAAAGCCCTCCAGACAGCCTCGGTTGCCTAATGCCCTTCTGTGCCTTTTTTTCTAAATTCGTAAGTACTTTTCATTTCTTTCACTCGCCGCCAATCAGGTCTTATTGACCGTAGTCAGTGACTCAAGGACTGCGCTCAGCGGCGAAAGCATGATTGCAGCATGTTTTTTGATGGTCCAGGGTTGCCCGCAATGCACTCAATGACGTTGCTGCGATCATCATCAGAGCTCACTGCGTGTTTTGTCGAAAGAAACGTTGACTGCTCAGTTGGCTACCTCTCATTGCCACTCAACCCGAGGCCTGGTAGTTGCACTGTTTCCATGCCAAGGGTCACCTGAGCTCTTCAGGTCAGGTGCAGCCGCTCTTTGGCGAGATTTTAAACGGCCCTCTTCGCCCTCACATGACCTGGAATCCTACACACCTCCGCGCGTTCCTGATTTCGATGTTGTCCGAAGGTGTCTCGAACAATTGTTTGCTGCGGAAATCGAATGTTAATGTGTGTGTAGCAGGCTATTGAGCCTTGTTATTGGTTAGACCGGTAAATTAGCGTAACAGGAGTCAGCTTACCGACAACTGCTAATGTTATGTTGGTGTGCCGGGTCTAGGTAATCACAATTTTTGAACTTTTCGAGTTGCACTTGTGGCGGAAATGTGTGGGTTCATGTTGGCCTGATCCTTACGCAACGGCTACTGAGGTTTCAGTACTTTTCAATGCGGACAACTCTTCACGCTCACGAAGCAACTGAATAGTGCCAGATGTAGCTACTGAGGCGATATCGAAACGGGAGAAATCTATTTAATAAGGGGCGCGAACGAAAGACAACCAACACCACACAAATAAGTGAACGTGGGATTTATCCCAAAATCTGCCCATGTTTGCGTAACCGTGAGCTTCTTATCCCACGGACGGTTAGTTCATAAGCTTTAGTCTATACTGAAACTTAACCTTTTCGAGTTGTCAATGCATTCGAACTCTAACAACCGTTTTATTTCAGCGAGGGAGTTCAAAAATACATCTCAAATTCCTGGCCATTAAAAAATCCTCTAAGCTTTTTTGTTTGTATAGTTTTTTGTTTGTTTTGCCTGTGTGCCTCTTGAAGCATTCCTCATCGAAGTTGTCCAGGGAGCCCATAGGATTAATTCTGAATGTGACATTTAGCCATCCGGCTTCATTGGCTTCCTCTGTCCGCATTTCTCCTATATCTACCTTCTTTTATCTCTCAGCTCCCTGTGTTGTTTACTGGTTCATATTTTCAACCTGTTGTTTGCGACATTATCAGAGGAATTTCTTTTACTATGCCTTATTTCAGGTGGTATTGGTGATGCCGGGCCTGCCACCAAATGTGAACATGGGCGACTCCTCCCCGGAGGCCATATACGGCCACAGTCTAGGTCTTTTTGTGCTCACCTTCATGCTTGGTATCATCGACTGTATGTCCTCGGTCACCTTCCTCGCCTACCTAGCCAACATGCCCGCGGTCTACGCCGGCGCCCTGCTCTTCGGCGAGACCTGCAGTGGTCTTCTGCCCAGCCTCTTCGCCCTTGTCCAGGGTGCCAATCCTGAACCCGTCTGTCACAACGTGACCGGTAAGCCTCGACCTGTACTGCCGATTTCCTCTTACTGCAGATGTCACTGTCGTGACTTTTTTTCCCTTCGCCCTCTCCCCCTCTAGCGAAAAAGACAGGGATTGTGGCTATTTGTGGCCTATTTTCCTTCCTTAGCCAGTGATAATCACATCCTCGACTGTACACATCCGACGTTCGAAGCTTGAG
>JAYGXS010000003.1:11646704-11658977 GCA_036362985.1 Ligula intestinalis
TTTTTGAAGTCGAAGAATATAACATCAATTGGATAGCCTTTATCAGCTGTCTTTGTCCACTCCTCCTGTGAGTAAAGAGCACTCGTGAGGCAAGAGCGTCCTGGGCGAAAGGCATGCTGTCCATCACATAGTATTTTGTTGCTTTCGAGGAAATACATTAAATGCTTCTTAATAATGCGCTCCATTACTTTGCCCGCGATGCAAGTTAGACTGACAGGACGGTAATTTGCGCAATCAAGTCGCGAACCTCCCTTATAGATCGGGGTGACGTTTGCCCACTTCCATTCTTCTGAGAGTTCGCCTTCGTCAAAAGATTTCTGGAAGATGGCAGCCAGGGGTTTGCATAGTTAATGATAATAATGATAATAATTCTCTTAGTGCTAGTGCAGGAATTTTGTCCGGCCCAGGTGATTTGGCAGGCTTAAGTTGGAGTAATTCGGCCCTGACAGTGTTGTGTGAAAACTCTAGGTCCTCTATTTTGGGCAATAAGGAGGAGGGTAAGGGTGCAGTTATCGGTCGATGAGCGAATGGACCATCAGCAAAAGTTGTAGGTTCTCGGGTGTAGACGGATTCAAAAAAATCGGATAGGAGGGAGGCTTTCATCTGGTCTTCGGTCACCAGTTGTCCATCGGTTGCTCTAAGGGAAGGGATCAGTTCCTGAGATCTCTTCGTGCTTCGTATGTAACCGTACAAGATCTTGGGGTGTTCCAGCGACTTGTGTAATATGTTCAACTCGTATTTCTTGCGCAGTTTAGTAGCTTCTCTTTTACAAATGTTACGTTGTTGCTTATACTCCCGTAAGTGTTTCCCGGAGCCAGTTAATCTGTAGCGTCTCCAGAAGCGGTTTCTTTTTTTGAAAGCGGCCTGCAAGTTTGAGTTCATCCACTTCGGGCGATTCGTACTTGTCTTTCTTCTGAAGGGACAGTTGAGACAGAGAGTCCTTTTCAACGTCGAGCTAAAGGTCATCCACTGTTCATTCGCCCCACATTGGAGATCTGTTTCCCATGATACCTCTGACATTTCTCTTCTCATAAGTGGGTAGTCGCCCTTCCAAATGTTACTTTCCCATGTGTTGGAGGAGTAGGGTTTGGAGAACAGCGAATACTCGAAATACAGCATAATATGGTCGCTTGACCCTAATGGTGGTCGATCCTGTAGGTCAATCCCAGTTTTCTCCTCTCGGGTAAAGATAAGGTCGAGACAGTTCGAATTTTGTCCTTCCCTAGCCCGCGTTCCAAACGCGACGGTTTGGCAGAGCAGTTTGGCTGTGGCCCATTGTAGTAATTTGTGATTAAAGTTGTCTTGAAGACCCTGTGCAGTCCATGTCTGCCAGTCAACACCAGGAGCGTTAAAGTCCCCAACGATGAGGATGTCTTTTTTCTCGCTAACCCTATACAATTCTGCTATGAGGATAGTGTCTTGGTCATGAGAATGGTTTGGCGGGCGGTATGTCACCGAAAGCGTCAGTAGCCTGGCGTACTTAGCAGATATAGTAATATTTAGCATTTCCACATCTCGTGCTGGGACTGGTACTTCAGCCGTGGCTGTCAGCTTGCAAGTGACATAGACTATAAGCCCTCCTCCCCTTGTTGTTCTGTCTTTCCTGAAAAGCTGATATCCTCTAAGTGATAATTCAGAATCAGCGATATCTTTTGAAAACCAGGTTTCAGTTTAAGCCATGATGTCTGGTTTCACCTCCTCGACCAAGTTTTTTAGTTCGTCCAGCTTGTTAAACAAGCTTTGTACATTTGCGGTTAGGATCTTTAGTGATAGTTTACTCCGTGAGGCCCAACCCTCATCGTGACAAGTTTTGGCCAGAGGAAGGGCTCCTTGACTTGTATTATTTGCCCATCTTTTATTTTCAGGCCCTCTGCTCCGCTTTTGGTCCTCTCTCTCAATTCTATCTTTAGTTGCCTCATTTTCATCCATTCCTTCGGCTCGTATTCTGGCTGAAAAAACACTTGCTTGTGCGAATTTCGTAAGGCCGTTTTTCCTTTTAGCAGTTTTGATGCCAAGCCTTCGTTAGCGAATATAACTTTGAGAGGCCTTGGGTTTGTTTGTAGGTCGCGGCCTAGGTCTGCTTTACCCAGACGGAAGGCTTTATTTACGGTATAGGTTTCCCCATTCTTTAGGACAGCGCTGACGTATTCGTGTATTCGATCATAGTCGTATGCAACTCGTTCCGTTGTACTGTCAAACGTGGATTAGACCAAAGAGGAAACAGCAATATTTTAGGATAAGAAGGACATACATGCGATACAGTTTGAACTTTATTTCCAGCAGGAAGAAATTGTGTGATATAAAACCACATATCTGTGCAGCCTTCGCAGATATTCGATCCGCATGAGGCGATAATGCTAGTTTATTTATGTAGTTTAGACCTAAGTCTTTTATAGTGGATCGTTCTAAAAAGTGGAGTATTTTGAAAGACAAGGGGACGATGGTGTAGCCCGTGGGCTTGACACATGATCTGATACGCAGGTTTAAGGTGTGTCGTCAGACATGTTCAAATCCAAGTCCATATCAGTGTCAACTCGTTCTTGTGTAATTTTTGACGCTATCTCTGGAGCCCCTTTACCAACTATATTCTGTTTGTGACTCACTGGTGCATCTGTTGCAGGCTCACGTGTTACGACCAAGCGGGCATCTGTATCCGGTACTTAAGGTTCGATGGGTCTTGATGTGCTGGTGTTTGGGTAAGCTGACTGCATACCCCTGGCCCATTTAGACTTTCTTGCGTTTCTAGCCCTATACTTTTTGGCTTAATGATCTTATCGACCTCTTTATCATTGCTTTCTTGTGCAGCATCGAGCAACGATGTGACGCTAGGACGCAAATCCAGATCATTGCTAATGCTGCTTGAGCCGAGTAACGATGGTGTAGACTGCGGATTTATTTGAGTTTCTTTGCGATTGAGTGAGACGTCCGCTGGTTTACTTGGTTCGGCAGACGATATGCGAGTTTCAGGTTTACCGGCCGAGGCTTTTTAGAGCATATGTACTTTTATTAAACCCTGGTTTTTGACCGACAATGGCTGTTTTAACTGCTGGATCCGAAATATGCGTTTTTAGATAGGCTATCTCTTGTTTCAGTTTATTTAACTCGTGGTTAAGTTCCTGCTTCATCTCCGAAAACTCCTGGCGGAGGACGAAGTCCTCACAGTCTAACTTCGGTAAACGTAGTAGATATCTTGGCCGTTTGCGGGAGTTGGAGAATTAATAAAATTATCTAAGTGGCCATATCGGCAGTTACTTTCTGGTCGTATCTTGATATGGTTGTCAAAGTCCCGTGTCGGAGTGGCCGGGCTGCCTGAAGTGCTAACACCGCTAATAACCAGATTTGGCGACCCGGATTCGAGATCCGGTGGTGGCTAGACGTTTCGTGATAACGGACTTGTAGCATCTAAACTCTCCATGCTATGTAAGATTTTTTTGTGTTGCGACCTGCGTCTGAGATTGCGAATTAAGTCGGAGGCCAAACCCAAGAGCCCGTAAGAGTGTGGCGGAGAGAAGGTCGATTGGCCAGATAGTGCAAGTTTACTGAGACAAGCAGGTTACGGCAAGTCAGAGTAAAATATTGAGTTACTGACAGATACAATGAAAGGTGTTTGGTTATAAAATTGCCTTAGGAATAACGTTAGAGTCACTTTTATCCTAACGTGAGAGTCTTAACGTGAGAGTTACTTTTATCCTAAATATTGTTACAATATTAGGATAAAGGTATCAATATCAGTATATTGAGGAATATGTAGGAAAAATTTCTTTGAATGCCCTATTTGTACATATGTGCAGTGGTAGTAGAAAATTTGTTTCTCAGACTGTTGGTGAGGCCAGTTTTCCTGTGTCATAGGATGAAAATAGGAGCAGACAGTGAAAAAACTCTTCAGGGATTTTTAGGAGAAAAAGCATTGCATTAGGGGAAGCATTGAAAAGGTTCCCAGGATCATCACCGTGTGAAAGCCGCGTCCTGATTATTCCTGGCTGATTACAAAGTCCGCCAACGGACCTGGAAAAACAAAGGCATCCGTCCAGATCGTCAACAGTCTGCTTTGGGTCGAACCAAAGGTGAATGTTAAGGCCGTCAGGTCTAGCTGATAAGATCGCTAGCGGGGGTACGCAGATATCCAAGTAAGGTAGACCGCAGAGACCTTCGCATGAGGACAGCAGTATAGAAATATAACGACTCAGCATGTCCGTGGATACTCCTCAGTGCCTGACGAGACTGATTGAGACAAGTAGACTATGTAGGCCAAGCCAATATTTCCAGCGAGATGCCCAATTTGGAGAAAAGTTCCTCGTCAAGCAGTGGGGTTATCGAAGGAAATTGGACGGAAGATTGTTTCGAATAATACGTTTTTTGATTCAAAAGTTGCCCAAAGACGGTATTTTTCTGTATAGAACTTGAAATATAATCGCCTTGGTTTTGCTCAAAAATTCAAACCGCGCGGGTTCAACTCAATTTCTTTGAACTTTCTGCTGCTTATCTGTGCTTCAGCTACTAGTACTTCCACGCCAGGACCTCCAATCTGCCTTACTTCATCCTGGAGGGCTTTTGAGCATGCGCATTGGTATATGCTGCACCAATCAAGTACTTTTTCCTGATTCACTTCAATTGCTCTAGAGCATTCTTTTGTTATCTTCCATATAGGAAGGCTAGACCGACCTTCATTATTTTTTGTACTGTAAGTTTACTTTTTTCAAATATGGAGCCCATTGGGAGTGCTCTCTTGCCCCTGCAACGCTTACATCTGAAGACATAGCCATCAGTGTGCTGCCGAAGTATTTGCTACCTCATAACTCGGCCGCAATGAAAAAAAAGATCGTTGGCAGGAGGTTCTTAGACTTGGCGTACTGAATGAACTCTGGCGTATGTGTTTTGATTTGAGGCCCTCTGCGCTTGCGCTTTGTGGCTGTCGACGTCTCGATTTGCGGCCCACTGCATGCACGTTTTGTGGGTTTCGACATCCCCATCGTCGAACGGACCACTTCTGGAAGTTGCATGGATGCAGCGAATGCAGTCGTAACGCCAACGGAGGAAGTGAGACTCGTTAGGAGTTCGCAATTTAAATCACTGGCCTTATTCAGCTTGCTCTGAGGTACGGGAGAATGTGGGGTAGAGGAAGTCCCCGAAATGCTGACGACAAGAGCAGCAACAGAAGCATTAAGAAGAGGAGGACGAAATGGTGGTGGAGCAGCGTTTTCGGTAAGAGTTAAGAGTCGTGATGCATCGGGCACGGGTGAGATGACGCCAATGAGGAGGCAGGAAGGTAGAACTTACGCTGAACATCAGTTGTGGTAGGAGTTGAAGATAGTGCCAGTGCTGCTGGGGATTGGAGGTTAGAAAGCAGTGGGGCGGATGCCGTCGCAGCCAATTCATTGTCTAAGCTTACAGCCAGACCGACAAACTGTATCCTGAACACAGAATCGAAGGCCTCAAAGGGACGTTTTTCTGACTGTTTATCAGTGACAAAAGCGTGAAGGGGCTGACCACTGTAACTATTGGAGGATGTCGGATGGACACTAGCAGGTTGCTGCAGTTGCGTCGAGCTACCCGCTTCGTCAGCATTGTCATCGTTATCAAGGAAAATGACACAATCATTGAATGGGGAAACATCAGGTTCTATCGGCGTCACGGGTCTTGACGAGAAATTTGACTCCAATATAGAAGGTGATATTTTGGAGGCCCCATTTAACAGTGAGGGAATGGTAGCGATGGTTGGTTTGTCCCAAGGAATGGCGGCAATTGACGTTCTGGCGGACATGACAACAAAGGAATCACTTTGGACGAATTTCGAGGCTTCTCATCAGTGCCCATTGGCATCTACGTGGACCATTTTAGCATAATTTAAACACTGATCAGCGATCAATTGGACTAAAAAGTCAGGGTATATAACAACACAGTGATATTACGACTCAGCCTTGGAGTGAAATTCTGAGATGTGCGGATTTTGTGGCGCAGAGGAGTTTTTTCATAAAATCGACGCGTCGAAGAAGCAATTTCCAAACTTTGAAATAATTCACAGCAGAGGAATTTTTTAGAGCGACCGAATTGAGATTTCTACGTAGAAAATTCCAAACTTTAGAAATATACACTCAATTCTTGAATAATTTCCAAGAATCGTGTCTTCTATACTGAGATAGAGACTAAAAACACGTTAGCTCGAGGGACTTGAAATTCGCAAACAATTTCAAACGTCGCGCAACTTGTTGGGCCGGTTTCCTCTGTATTTTAAAGGGATGACCCCGCAGATAATCAGACAAAGCCAATTTGAAGCAATCGTCGCATTCTAGGGCGCACTCACGGCCTCTAAAAATACCGTAGGTTTGTATGAGGTCACGGTGGAGTTGCCTATTATTGAGCGGAAATATATCAAGTTCGGTCAGTCTGTCTTAATAAGGCAGATGGCCAAGATTCTTGACCATCTTCGTAGCCCTCGCCTGCACTCGTTCTAGGTACAGGTAATCCTTCTTGAACCACGGACGCCAGGGCTGGACGGCATACTCCAAGTGGGACCGAACAAATGCTCCGTAAGTTTTCCTAAAGATCTTCTTGTCGATGTTGACGGATCCCCGCCTCATCGCAAACAGCACCTATGTCGCACGTTAAGCTGCTTTTAGACACTGTGAAGATGGTTTCAGCGAGAAATTTATGAGAAGACCGAGGCCCTTTTGTTCGTCAAAATTTGAACGCGGGTGCCCATCGAGGAGGTATTGTAAGTAATCGCCTCCTTATTAGTCCTTTTAGTAAGGAGTCTTAAGACCACCCACTTACTAACGTTGCAGTTAAAGAGCCAACGAGCAGACCAGTAGGCAAGTTGTTTGAGACTCCCTTGAAGTGCTTTTCTATCGGCGTCAGACCTAATGGTTCTCCAGAGTTTGAAATCGTCAGAAAACATGATGGCGCTGCAACCCATGGTCGTTGACACCGTCGCTGATATAGATAACGAAGAGCAGTGGCCCTAAGGCGACCAGATGACTTTGCTTCTTTGAGGCTTTGCAGCTCCCTCTTAACTACGGATGTTGGGAATACTAGAGATTGAAGTGCGGACCAGCGTTTACAACAGCATTGTTGATATTATCAAAATGAAGCTCGGCGCCAAAGATGTGCTTTACAAATAAACCTTATTATTACTCTAGTTGATACTGAGGCGAAGAATCGGCTACAGTACTCGGCTATCTCGTCATTCACACCGATAGTAATGTGGGTCAATCACGTGCGTGCAGGGTAAAGTTTGTGCGGCTGGGTGATAGTCAAAAAACTAAACTCGTGGACAAGTGAATGACTGGGACGCGTGGTACGCGGTCCAGGTTACAAGGGGAAGACCTAGAGCAGAGATATGTAGCATGGTGGACGACAACAGAAAGACCCTCAACTATATTGGACGTGTAAGTGGGCGACTGAATTTTTATCAAGCAAATCGTAAAAGAGAGGTTTGATTTAAGTTAAAGGCAAGATTCAGCTAGAAGCGAATAAGCTGCTCAAAAGAACAATTTTAATGAAATTTTATGAGTAGCTCGTGTTCTCCAGAGGAAAAGACTACAGCACGCTGAAGGACAGTAGCTTGGAGCAGAAATGGTTGGCGCGGGTGCACAAAAGGTAACTGGCAAAATATAAAATTTTGAGCGAACACTTATCAGGTCAGGCTGTTTTGAGTCATCGACAGAATGCATTGGCTGATGAAAACAGGAACGCAGCGTATGGCCGTTACTCTTCAAAATGATTTAGTTGAATACATCTGATTGACTGTATTTGGGTAACAATTAGTAAATAGTACTTTCAGAAGCTGACAAAATGCACGCAGACTTTTTAATAAACGTTAATATCACTAACAGAATTTTGACGTCTTTTAAATAGCCGAAATTCTTCTACGTGAACGAATACGTTCTAATGTTCGGCGCGTTGCTTGGCCGCGCGCTGTCTCATTGTTTCGTAAAGCCTTGGGGTAAGTTGTCGCTCATTGGAAATGAGATTCATTATTTTTAAAGTGCCGACTATATCATTTGTTCCAGTAATGTATGACAGCGCTTATACCTAAATGCCTGCATATGCACATTTACGATAATATCGATAATGCAAAATACTTATTCCCTAAGGCATGAACATTTTTTAAAATTATAGGTCATTGTTAAATAGACATACTATAACTACATTGGGTTACACTGGGTAACAACACAATCGAACGATGGCTTACAATCTAATTGCTCCAAATTTTCCCCAATTAAATTGGTAGCTACCGCTTTTGAGCGATTATTTTCCAACGCTCTTCACAGTCCTAGAACAAGCACAGTGCTGTGGACCAGGAAAAATATACACCAGACAGACGGCGGTGCATCTAGCAGTCAACAATGTTTTACAGTGTCCTAAACATGCGTATTTTCAATAGTTATTTGTAATTTGGTTGCAAGCAGATGCAACATTTCACAATGATCATGCACATTGCTACGAATATTCAACCGTTTCACCAAACCGGCCATGAGTAAGTAACTTATCTCATTACTCTGATTAATATTAAACACAACGGGAGATAGTCGCAAACCACTGTTTATCTGCCATCCATCTTTTTCTCGGATAACATGCTAGCTTCTGGATATGCCTACGTTAATGTCCCAAACGTTCAGGCTCGTGCACAGCTATTAGTGTTTTGACGAACTGCCCATAGCCTGCGACCGGCACACCAACGAACTTCTGAACGGCTAGTGCCTGTGCGACCTAATAAAACGAGTAATTCTAGCCACAGACTGACCGTAGTGTTTAGGTCTGGGCGATTGTGATGTCAGTAAACTTGGCAGGTAGTATGCGTGCATTTTATTTAATTTGGTGAGGGTAATAGACAGTGCCTATGAAAACCTTATTGTTTATGTATGCATTTGACGTTTTCAGAGACCCTTGGGGAACCGGGGTTAAAGTTATTTTAACACTTTGACTGCGACGTGCGCCATATGTGGTACATGCAGTGATGTCCCAAGCTGCGACGTGCGCCATATATGGTACAAGTCTAGGCCTAAAGTAATGCAGGTTTAAAAAACGTCGCCCCGGGGCAAACAGACTATTTTGACAGTCGCAGTCAAAGTGTTAAGTAGTTTTGGACTATTCTGGTACAGAATCATTATATTCGCTTCTCATACGGTTCACATTGTCGAGGTACGGTTTGGTAGAGTTATCTGTTACATCCAAAGGTCTTCAAACTTTATTCCTTGATTGGTGTCGCCGTGCATAAGCCAATTTTAAAATTCCCTTATAATCTTATTCAATTGCAACCACCAGTCTATATATATTCCTGACTCAATTTTGTATCTTTTCAAATATCGTCCAAAGAAAAAGCCAATTTAAATACGAGTATCGCGCAGGTTAAGAGATTTAGAACTTCGGTTGCCCTTTTAAACAGTGTTTGTGCAATACACGTGCAACTTTCTCACGACGGGACAGCACTTAACCGTTTTTTTGAACACCAAGCTGTGGCTATAGCAATGACATTTTGTTCTCGACTGCCGTTTTTTCTACTTTCATAAGCAGGAAGCTGGTCTCATAATCAAGCTTTTATTGTGCTCGAATTGTATTCATTTTCACCTCCATGATTGTTTTGCAGTAGACCCGCTTATTGTTTACGGTTTACGTCCGCTACTTTCTAAATTGAGTCCACATGAAGTTGTTTCTCGTTGTGCTAGGTAAGGTACCGGAAACTCTCCTCAGGTAGACATCTGTTAAATTCTAGATTGTCTGCTTAGGCAATCCTGCTCGGCCAAACATTTTACGGTGTCCGAATTGCTAGATCTCATGCGTTACAACGTATTGGAACTTAACGTGACCCGATTCTGGTTTAACTCACGGCTCTCGGTAGGACCTCGTAACTTAGGTGGTTAGATTGTCGTCTGCAGCCATGTTTTGCCTATACTGATAGAGTTCTGGTCCCACCGACGCGGCTAATTTTTTTCAAAATTGTGTCAAGGGGTGTTTTTTTTCGCATTTTCTCGGTCGTTGTCGCCTGTACTGAAAAAAGTGAACCATAAGGAATACTTGTAGGCGCTGGCTAGCTGTAGTTAAACGAAAACACGGCAAGTTCTACATTGCATATATGCCAATACTGGATCCGAAGAAGGTAGTGCAAATAACGCCTAGATAATATCAGTGGATGTAAAGTGAATTTAAGTCGCCCATTATGTCCTGGCACATCCTCGAATTATCGGTGCAATGTCGTTTTTAACATGTTAGGTGTATTTTAATCGAAGAAAAGTTCTCGTGAAATATTAGTCGTAATTATTGATTTCTTGTCTTGTGCGCGTGCAATTGTGCTCAATTGGTCGAAAGGAGGTTGAGTACACACAGAATTCCGTCGCTATTCGGCTTAGTTGAAGGCGAGTGGTTCGACATAGTCAGCGGGCTCAGTGCGTGTTCCGGTACAAATTGGATGTCCAGCCACCAAGTACTACTTTTTCAGTCATCCATTCAGTAATGCAACTTAATAGAATGGTGCATCTGGCACACTCTTACACCATGTCTGACCGATCCAAGGGTGTGTGTGAACCATTACCAGGGACAACCAATCGACTAATGATGGATTGATAATATGCGTTAATCAAAGTAATGTTTCCAGCTCCCTCTTTAGCCTCATTATCTACCGCCGTAATGACTATGAACGCATTCCGGTGTTCTCCAACTTAATTACCACACTGACAGCACAGACGCACGTGTTTCGTGGGTTATACCTGTCGTGATTGGGAGATAGTCGCGTTATTTAGTACACAATAGCCGAATAGTCGAGAAGAATGAGAAGTCGAGTACCCTAGAATTGGGCTTTACTCATCTTATAATTGTCGTACACGAACTAAAAAGGAATAAATAGCGGTAAGGATTATATAGGCAAACATCAAGCGTTCATAGGGAGGCAGGGGTGAATGTTAATCAACAAGAATGAGCGAAAAGGGGGTGAACGAGTGTCAGATTAGTATTAACACCACAATACCACAGTAGCTGATGGGCTTCAGCTCAAATATTCATAACATGTTTCAGATTTAACTTGCAAAAGCCTGTTTCGCAGTATTTACTTCAAGTTCGCTCATGCGTTTTCTCAAAAATTAAGCAAAACAGGCTGAAACCGGAGTTCATATTCCAGAAAACACACGGAGACGCTAGGGAACTCCTCGGTGAGCCAAACGTGATAGAGATATTCACTCCCAAGTCGAAACCCTGCTCGTGTGGTGCTCGTCGTTGAACCACGCACATCAACACTGCCTCTGAGAGACTGGGACTGAAAATGCATCAGCAGTGCCACTGAGAAGTCTACTTACACCTTGTCATGTCTGCTTTTCTGAAATGCGATCCGAGGATGGCCGCCCTAAATTCGTCAGTTACCATTTTGTGTGGTTACTTTTGCTCGCACACTCCACTGAACGGGGATGCCGCGGCCCAGAGGCTCGATTTATGCACTTCATACGTATTTATTAATGTTTTGACTGTTAGCAGCCCCAAATAAGTCTCCCCTTGAGTAAATTTGAGCAGGCTTCGTCGTAGGTGGGCTATAGTTTGTTAAGAGATGTTTACAAGGACAGCCGCATTAAGTGGCGTGTAAAATTCAGTAGGGTTTAGCACATACTTTAGTTGTCACCTTTCTCAGGTAAGTGATTTAGTATACATATATCAGAATGCGCCTCGAAATATTGCTCCTGTTAAATAGTTTGCCGCTGCTTATTCCTCAGAACTGATATGCGATTTATTTCGAGGTAGACCTTTATAGAAGGCCATCTTACCATTTACCCTCTGTTTACGATTATATTTGCGCTTCTTCGTATGCTTCGCTTTTCGACAGTAGTACCGTCCCAAGTTGTCGAACGAATTGCTCATTTTCAGCAATAAGTGCAGTGTTCAGGTATCCCTGCTAACCACAGTGCCCTTAAAACATTTAGTAGTTTGACCCTAGAATGTTTTACGGTTACGCCGCACAGATTGCCTCGAATGCGATTGGCCTTTTTGATAATTTTTTTGTTTATTTTTATGGCGGGATGCGGTATGCCGTCAGACCCACACGAGAACCAAACTCTTTATTGAAATTTATACACGAAGTTCTTTTGGTCTCGCCAGTTGCTGCGCTCTAGTCGGTCTCATTCGAACTTGCCACTGCTACATGATTGGATGGCAATCAGTGAGCGAAGCGAATTCTGTGTCATGTTCTTGCACCAAATTAATTTTGGCATGCTTTGTGCTTTGGCTGTGGAGAGTTGCTGTTTGATGGGATTACAAGGTCATCCGGGCTGAGTATTAGATTGCAATCGCTCCACC
>JAYGXS010000003.1:11658987-11707969 GCA_036362985.1 Ligula intestinalis
GATTACAAGGTCATCCGGGCTGAGTATTAGATTGCAATCGCTCCACCCTGATGTGATCTTCGTGACAACTTCCACTGATTTGAATTTTTTTATAAGTGTGTCCCTTTCGTAGGCCTGACGAACAAGTTTTGTGTTTTGAATACATTGTGCGCATACCTATATGAAATTTTGTTTATCAAAAAGTTTATGCTTGCCTTTAGCATTTTTGCTTAAGCATGGTACGCATCAATTTCCGCAGGACTTCAATTTATGGATTTTCAAGCTTTTTTCATGCCCGTACCTAAGCCAGTGGCTTCATACTGCATTTCACTGTTTGCACTTTTGTTAATATTTCAAAAGCTCCCTAGGTGTGACTATTTTTGGACAGTAATTTGCAAATAATACCGTTTGAGCAGTCCTAGCGAATGTTATATGCAATTTTTATTTTCCTTTTTGCCTGATCCATATCAACGTCCCCCCAATAGAATCAGTTCTGTGTCTTCAGGAAAACTTATTCCTCTCGGCTTTCAAAAGTTGGTGCCAAACTATTGGTCATATATTGATTATTTTTTTGTGCCGTTTGTTATCAGTCAGAAGTTAGACTATTTCCAAATGCTCTGTTTTGCAGCTAATGTCGGCGTCAAGTTTCCGACACCCGGATTCCTTGGATCCGTTCTGTCGCCCACAGTTCCCTCCACCCTCCTCTCGCTTCCCTCACTCGCTTGGTCAGCCTGCTTTCTGCCCTCGCGTATGTACCGAACCATCGCCGAAATGGCCATTGAAGGACCGTTCCGCAAGAAGCGCGCCCTAAATAAACACATGGACGGAAAGCCCTTTATGAAGGCTATCGTGCTGAAGACCCTCATCAGGAAACCAAAAAAGCCGAACAGCGCCAATCGTAGGTGTGTCAAGGTGCGACTGAGCAACGGCCGCGAGGTAGTCGCCTACGTGCCCGGTGAAGGTCACAATCTGCAAGAACACAACATAGTCTTGGTTCGCGGAGGTCGTTGCCAGGATCTGATCGGAGTTAAACACAAGATCGTCCGCGGAAAATACGACTGTGCCCCGGTGCACAAACCCTCACGATGACCGCTGTAACATTGACCCATGCCCGATGCTGTGTGTACATAATGTAATTGATTTCTGTGCTAGTAAGAATATACTACTGCTAAACTTTCAAATCCCTCTTTTTTACTGTTTTGTTTCTTGCGTCTCCTACCTTCTGCCTGCTTCTGTTGTGTAAAAAACCAATCTGCTGGGGCGAGTTGAATCGCCTCTGTCGCTGATGGCGAGTTACATCACATTTCCTATTACCTATCTTGGCCACAGTAATCTCGCAGCTACCGCCGCTTCAGCAGGCGTTAACTTTCAGTCGTTCATTCTCGTCAAACAAACTCGTTTTAATGGGTTATACGTGAAGTACCGAGTTAATAGTGTTTAGGACGCCTGCGGAGATGCACCTGTATCGTTTCTGTTTTCACAAAAACCCGACCATCTATACACCGCCCTGCTTGCATTCTATCACTTCCCCCCTCGCTTGAAAGGTGGGGTGTAATTCGTGCATGTTGTACACGCCGAATCCTCTGTTGCTGCTTGCCTCAGGTCAAGGGATAAAAGGCCACGCGCAATTACTGTCCACCTCAAACGGTTTGCTTAACTTGACTGAAACCGTTCGAGCCCAATAGGTTTATGTAATACCTTGTGGCCTTCAGTAGTGGGTACGAGTTTGGAGGGCGAATACCCCATTTTCGATTTAGTGATGTACACATTGCCAAGGCCGGATTTCCGTCACACACAAATCAACTGACTTCTTAATTTTATGAACTTTTTTAATGTGTCCCATCAATTGTCTGTATAAACACAAGTATTAATAGTTTCTGCTACTACTTTCTGTTCATGTCCCTGATGAAGAATCCGCAACCGATGTCGAAACGTCGTGCGAATAAAAGTGATATCCCAGCAGTCGAATCTTCTCTTTTTCCTTAGTACTAACCCGTGCCTACACTTTTTACTTTAACACCGGCCATTTCTTATGTAACCTCTCGTTAGCCGTGCTTTCACTGAATATACTTGTACTTACTCGCTAAATATAACATTTTGCAAGGCATACTATGAAAGTTTAGTGACCTTACACAGTCAGAACGTGTTCGCTTTCATGTAGAGTCGAACAGCTGACCGACTGAATTTGGTCGGACCCTCTACCTCTAAGTTGTCGCAGCCGCGGACGCCCACGGTGCCTTGACTGCCTCAGACGGTTTACCTCAATTCCCCTGTGAATCTTCTTATTCCTCTAGTGTGGCCTACAAAGTCGAGGTTGTGAAATTGCGGACTAACTCAAGCGGGTTTTGACAGGCCTAACTTCATTTTACATAATCTTTCACTGGCATTCAAACGAAGTAATAATTCAGATAGAAAACAACTGGTAGACGAGAACTGATAGCACAGAGGCTGAGTACCCGGTGCGGATTTGAGGAGCCAGCCTTCTTACTCAGTTGCTATTATTTCTTCTTCAGCAACTTGTCATGCTCGGATGCTTCCTGGGTCGTTATTGTTTCGGCGATTCGGGCGCGTTTAGGGCAAAGTAGTTGATGCTGTAAATGCCAATAATTGATCTTGCAGTCTTCGTTCTTATCAACTAATGTAGTTGTGAAAGATAACATGAAGGTCGTAAATGGAATAACATTACCGACAAAAACAGGTGAGTGTGAAATGACAGTTTCTGACGATCAATGTTAAGGAACCTGATCGTGAACGATAGTAAAACGAGTCCGTGGCTCAATATTTAAGCCGTTGGACTTCTACTCAAAGGATCATGTATTCACGCCTCAGGAATTGCAACACTTGGAGTTGAGTATGGCTGGCTAATGACGCCTAATAAGCTAGAAATGGCCATTCCAATCTTCCTTTACTTTAACGGTGATGTTAATCTGCGTACTATACTAGCCTCTATGCGGCTACTTGCGGGGTTTAAGGGTCAGCCCCAAGGTACAACGGGACAAATATGTCCCCCACCACGATCGGGGATCGTGCTATTACCACGGCAAATCATAAGTAACTTACTTGCTGGAGTCTATAGGAATACTTCTGAACTTCTGCGGGTTGACTGCCCGCCTCTACTAGAAGTTATAGCTGACCTTAAGAACGGATTGCTCATTAGCAGGTATTGATAGAACCTGACTTTATTGAAGCCACCTGAAGCTGCCATCGTTTATCCCCGCAGTGCACCGATCGCCTATAAAGGAAAGCGCGTTACAGACCAATGAGAATTCACTTGAAAAGAAACCCATATCGGCCTCCTACACGATCGATTCCGGTTATTACGTTAATATTAGGATTTTAATAGCAATAGTAAACACTTCAGTCAGAGCGGGCACTTTTTTGAAACTCCTACTCCTGTTGCTGTGACCAATAATAGATAAACGGTTCAATTTAGCAACTGCCGACCCTGTTCCCTACTGTTGTCTGTACTGCCATTAGACGGCAGTCCTGACTAGAGCTGGCGTGCTGGTTTGCTCGACCTTCTACTTCCATAAATCCCACGAGCTACGTCATTAACGCCTCGAGCAAGTCGTTTGTCGGTATAAACACAATGGTTTCTGGCCGTTCCATCGGTCCTTTTCTGAATCTTATCCGTCTTTGTATGCAGGACCGGCAAAGGCGACTGCTTTTATCACCCACCTCCCTCTCCCTTACAGTTATCCAGTTTATCTAGCCTCCCCCCGATGCACCTACGTTTTCTTCCTTTAGGCAACCTCTGAACTCAAAGACGGTTCGCAAAACCATATGCCACCGGAAGCCCTGCCTCAACCCGTGCCAGTGGCATATCCCATCCGCAAGAGGCAGCGTTTTCGCACTATACTCGCCGGCTGCCTTCTGGTCTGCTCAGGCTACTTCGGTGCGATCTTCCTGCATGGACTCTGCATTCCCCTGGCCTTTTTTGCGCCCTCCGCCTTCTGCCTTATTGTCAGCGCATGTGTACGCTTGTGGACCAAGCTAGTTGAGGTTTGTCCATTGTCCCTGCCGCTGCCGCACTCCCTTCGTTCTCACCTTAATCCCTCATTACTGTTTTGCATCAGCTGGTTCTCCCTATTTCCTGCTTCATGGGCTACAGCTGCGCCAGGCCAGACCGAATGTCGCGAGCGATTGCGCCTATCGGGTGCCTCACCGAGTGAGTGCAGAGCCAAACACATTTACAGTAGAAGCCGTTGATCATGCAATATTTCGACATATGCGAAAGACTAATAATCTTTCGCTAATCGGAATTGACTCCAGTTGTGATACTGATTATCGTGTGGTGTACTCTGAAGTCATTTCAGTCAGCATGTTGAGATTACCTCTACCGCCCCTCAAGCGCACTTAAGCCAATACTTCTATTTCAGCGGATAGTTACTAATTTGCCAGCGTAAACAGACCAGTTAGTATTTCGGCTGCATGCATAGTCAGGGAAACACTTATCCAGCTTTTAAGACCTCATTTGGTTTTGAAATAAATAGGTTTTTTTATTCTTCAGCTGAGCGTCATTTGCGTTCACTGAGAGCAAGCTTGATGTTGTGGTTGATACGCGCTGCGCAGCCCTCACATACGGTTGCATTTCGTGAAACAGTCAATCACGAAGATGGAAACGGCCTTTGCTTTCATCAGCTAACCACACCCCAGTCTCAGAACGGGGGCCTGTGATTTTACTGTTCGTCCAGGTCAACTCGGCGAGGGATAGCTGACGATTATGTAACTATTTATCTTGAGCTGTGACCGCAAGCTTATTCGTGCCTCACGTTATACCGTCTTTAAGAGCGCCTCTTTCTAAGCAACTTGCGCCCTACGAGGCACGTGTGTTCTGTTTCCCTAAAAAAAGGTTTTGCTCGCGATAATTTTGAGACGCGTAGTCTGTAGTTCTCAGGTTTATTACTCCTGTTCACAGACTGTGTAAGGCTCCATTAGTATTAGCAGCCTTCTAACAAGAGACATGTATCTAGGTTTCGGTATACAGTAGTCACCTGTTATTAAGCCCACGGTTAATAAGCCCAGCCGCGTATTAAGCCCAAGTTAGCTTGGGACGGAATTATACATAGCGAAATCCGCCGGCTAATAAGCCCAGTCGCCGGCTACAAAGCCCAGTTTGCCAACAGGATAGAATGAAATTCTCATCTCTCTGCGTGCGCAACTGGTTACATACTATTTTTTTCTTTTTTGATTGCTTAAAATACAGACAAACAGCATTCTTTTCTTGTACATAACCAAGCTCTACACATAATACAGTACGTATGTAATATAAAGTGCCTATCCTGCCTTTGCTAATCAAGAACTAGGACACTCCGCTTAATGCGCCCACCGCTTATTAAGCCCAATTTCGTCTGGACCCGAGGTGGGCTTAATAGCCGGCGACTTCTGTATTCGTTCTCACAAAAAGTGCACACTAAATGGTCTGGAAGTGGCGAAAGCAAGTGTAAACGCACTGTCAGCTCCAGAATACAATGCTTTCGACAGTTTTTTTGTCAAATTAAGTTTCTCTTCTCCACCAGATGCAAGAGGCAAATAAGATGTGATTTTTCGTGTATCCCTTCTGTAGCACAGTATTCCCGTTACAATGATTTAGAGTGGATTGAATGAGCATTCCTCGTTTTCGACTTATTCTGTTTACACCTTTTTACACCCCCGCCTGATACTCAGCAGTGAGTCGACCCGTATACGTGCTATACTGTCCAAAACCCCACGACGCCAGAAAAAATAGATAAGCCATGGGATGATGTATTAAAATTTATAAGTCACTCACTGAAAAATAGCGTGTATTTTTTAACCTCCCGTTCAAGTTAGCCAGCATTTTGTCCAGTCCGTTTAAAGAAAAACCTTCCGGAATAGCCGATCAACGTCCCGCAACCATCAATTAATCAGATTCTAAGGAAGCACTGTGACCGCGGCCAATAGTGAGACAGTGTCGACAGCATGCAGTCAGCACGCAAGGGAAGCGTAATTGTGTTTCCGAGAGGAAGTGATCGACTCCTTTTGCTGAACCGGAAAATTCCCAAAATAATAGCAGCAGGAGAAAGTGTTTACTTGAAAGCCGGCGCGCTACCGTGTGGGGATTGACTGGAGACCATATCGCCTGTTTGAATCCTCATCAAAGTTTAGATGTTCATGCTAAATCCATTTAGTCATTTTTCCGTATATATGATGCGTTTACTGCCCTCTGTGGTTGTTAACGGTCCCACACCACACCGTGTTCGTTCACGTGACCTGTAAGAGCGCCATTGATACTTGTTATTTTCGCACGCCGCGCGTTGTAACCTTCCCTGTTTCGCATCTCTGGAGATCACACTTGCGTTCGTTTGCGCAGACACGTTCTGGATACTTATCGTTACCCTTCCTTATCCTGTGATTCTCTTCAGGTCCGTTTGTTAGAAGGGAAAGTGGGTTCTCCCATCCTTCTGACTAGTTTTGCTTTCTATATACGAATTGGGTGAAAAAAGGAACGGCTGGTATCGGCATATTCATTGGAGATCTGTCACTTCCGAGGTGTGGTTTCTGTTAACCTAAAATTTAAATTTAACCCTCAAGTGACAAGCGCGGGCTTTTTAAGTCATTGATGTCCATTAGGTTAGCTGTCCTCAAGTAGCTAAGACACTAATCAATGCGTATCTTACGTACGTAAACGTATAGCCCCGATTAGGCACTTAACAGTACCATAACTAAGGTTAACTGGAAATCCTCTAGGCGTTGGTAAGTAGGTTTTTATACTCTCCACTGCATGGTGCTGTCTCATTTTACCTTGTCTTGAATCATTTTCCACTCTACGCTCCTCCTCCTACTTTTTATTCCTCTTGAATCCACTAGGTCGTCTTTGCGGGCATGCTGCGTATCCGAGTCCGCCAATTCGGAGATGCCTTCGTTGTGCCCTTTTCGGAGCCCACAACTACGGGCAGCTCTATAACCCTAATCAACCATCGTACTCGCCTTGACTGGATTTACATTTGGTGCCTGGGCAGCTTCCCACACTATGTGAAAATTGTGCTCAAAGCGAAGCTGGGAAAACTGCCAGGTGTGGGCTGGGCTATGAATATGGCAAATTTCATCTTTCTTCAGCGCAAAATAGCCGCGGATGAAAAACACATGAAGGATGTGGTGGATTATCTTTGTTGGCTCGATGGTCAGGCTCATGTAGGTCTATACGTAATTACTTATCATAATTCAAACGCAAGTACTAGCTGAAATCTCAGATACGAGTGTAGTGCCGAACTTCTGCTGTTGCATGACGCCACTGCGAGTGGTTCGGTTCATCAGTGGGTCATCCAGCGTCCTCTGTGTTTACTCAGGTTTTCCCAACCTAGTTTGCATTGTGTAGGGTATTTTTCCGAGCAGATTAACACACCGACCTCGGAACAAGCCCCTTCAGGCTCAATCCGAAGTTTTGTATGCAGTAGATGGTCTAACTCATGAAATCCAAGAATTTTTACAAGTAACTCCCTGTTACTCAAACACAGCCGAAGCTGTGGACCTCAAAGTCTTACAGCAATACAGTAATGGTCATTCGGCAAAATAGGGCATATTGCGATTTAGCAAGTAGGATTACGTTGTTTATAAATATCAGCTTTTTAGCAAAAGGGAAGATTCCGATACAGCGAAAATCGGGCGCACTTGGTAAACTTGAGTTTTAAGTGTATAGGAAGCCTGTGCATGCAAAAAAACCGAATGCATAAATCAGCACAAGTATATGTAAGTTTGAAAATAATCGTTTTGTAAAATTTTTAGATACATATGCTTCCTTTTTACGTAGAATGTAATATATGGTTCTTACCGAACAGTCCTAATTTCGAGTATGTATTCCAACACGGTTTCACAAGAATTGCTTGTTGTTTCTTCCGTTTATACATTGCTTGAATTACGTTGGACTACAGCAATCACCTTTTTGCTTGAGTTTTCCCATTGGGAGGTCACAGTAGTGAGGCATTTCGTAAGCTCGCGTGCGGAAATGCCGGTCAGTGACTAATAAATTTACATGAAATTGTTACGTGCAATTGTAACCATACCATTTTTTGTACAGTAAGATCAATGTCCTTCCGCCATATTTCTTTGTGATTATTTCGGGAATTCAATTATGACGAGCTTCAGGTCTTTCTTGAAAGGTAATCAACACTATGATTTTAACTGGCTTTAGTCGATTGGCCCTAAACTAGGATTTTATTCTACATGCTTACTAGAACTTTCAAACTAAGATAATTCTTAAAAGCATTTAGTCAAATAACGATTCTTTAAGCATTATTTCTTATGACGATAAAATGGAATGAATCCGACAAAGCAAAGGGAGACTGGAATGGCCATTTCTGGCTTTTGAGCCCTCATCAGCCAGTCATACCCAATCTCAAGGGTTGGAACCCCCGAGATTCGAAACCGGGACCTTTGGTCATTGAGTTTACCACTCTACTATTGCATCAAATACTAGCTTAAAGCTCAGATACGAGTGAGTCACCAAACTTCTGCCGTTGGATGACGTCACCTTGCAGGGGGTTTTCGGCTCATCAGTGGGCCATCCAGCGTCCTTCGTGTGTATTTTGTTTTATAAACTCTAGTTTCCATGGTGTAGGGTCTTCTCCGTGGAGATGAATGCACAAACCCCGGGGAACAAACCTTTTCAGTCTCAGTCGGAAGTTTTCCATACATATTTGAGCTGAAATCAAACAGCAACTGCGGAGTGAGTGTTCACGAGCTGGCACCCGCCACTCAGCTGCGTAATTAGAGGCCATATTGATAGCAGAGGTAATAGCTTTAAAAAAACTGTTAGAATGCCTACAACACACCCTTAACTCCCCCCTCCCCCCTCGAACCCCTCTCCCTCTGATCTGCTTACTCACTTACATATTCAAGGAATGGCATCATCAAACACATCTTTAATTGCCAACAGAACATCTTCATGAAATAGTCTTTAAGCTTGGCACTTGATAGTGTGAGACGTGGCAAATGAATAAACTGTCAAACGCTGAGTACCTTTTGAACCACTTTGCGATGGTTACTGCTGGCAGACATCAGTCTCACACAACTCTACTGTCGTCAACATGTGGTTAGTGCACTCTCAATCTCGCTTACCAACTCGCACAACAAGAGGAGATACATATTTCTATGGTCGAAAATATGCGAGGCCCAGGTAATTGAATAGAAGGCGGAAGAACGTTCTCTGGGACCAGTATTTTATTTGCCCGACGTTTCAGACTCTCACTCGAGGCCATTGTCAAGAGATGAGAACGCATTGCTCACTGCGTGATTAAGTCAGCTTTTCCGCGAGTGACCTTGAGCCCTACAATTGCTCGCGCAACGCCAGATAGGCATCTGGGAGATCGATATGCCTATTAATAAAGTCCGCGTGCGAGTGCCATGCAGTAGGTGTGATACTCGGTCGTCCGACTGGCCTAGTATTCGCACGTGTTCGAAGTCAAAGCCATGCCCTGGCGAGGATGTGTGGGTGGCGAACAAGGATAGCTCGTCATTCCTTCGAACGACGAGTTCATGCTGGCTCACTAGTAGCCCATGTTGGATCCGGAGCCCCGCCGGGTGGGCCTCAAGCCCGGCGGCGAGGAGGAGGAAGAGGAGCCGGAGCAGCATGGTCGGGAGGGGCTGCTCCGTCATCAAAAACACATGGAGAGGAGGGGAGATAGATCCACCGTAGGGAGGTTTGGTGTAGCAGACCTCAGCCGCCATGACGGCGGGTGGGAACGCGGTCGAAGGCGCGTCTGCTGTGGTTCAAGCTCGTGCAGTCTCGTGGTCACCCGCCTGCCGGTTCCGCCAACATAATTGACTTGACCGCAAAGACGGTCGATTCGGTAAATAACACCGGATTTATGGTATACAGGTATTGGGTCCTTAGGCTGCATAAGTTGCCTGTGGATTGTCGCTTCCGATTGGTGAGCAACGCCAATCCTGAATTCGCTGACCAGTCGAGCGAATTCTTCGGATACGCCAGCAATATAGGGTATTGCTCGCCAGCGTGTTGGTTCTGATGCCGGACAGGCGCTCACCGATTGGTTACAGGGCTCACTCTCAAGCCCCGCTGGCATCTGCTAATGATATAGTCAGAATGACATTACCATCGAAGAGAAGGGAGACTGGATGACAATTTCTGGGTAATTAGCCGTCATCAACCAGTCATACCCAGTCCAAAGTGGTACTTCACCCGAGGTTCGAACCCGAGACCTTGTAAGTCAGGAGCCCTAACAACCGCGCAACAGGCTCGTTGTCTTGCCGTTTGCGATCGGGAATGTAAACAGTGACACATAGGCGGTCTATAGTGAATTGAACGTCAAGTCAAAGGACGCCGAGTCCATTCGGGAGGTCCTGTGTTTGTGTCGAATCTGGAGCATACAATATGGCTGGGAGATCACGCAAAAGTCATGACGAACTTGGACTTGGTAGTAGTTTAGCATAGATTTGGCCACCTTATTTTGATACAATGAATGGGTTTTATCCTGAACAAAGCCTTTAAGTAAGAAAAAACCTGCCTGTTTAGTTTAGTATATTTAGGAATAATAGTGTGAACTTTGGTGGTATCGGAGGTTGCCTGATATAGAAAAAAAATGCGGAAAAATCAACTTTTTTTATTAATATGCATTATGCTGTGGAAGAACCGCAAAATAAGTCAGATAAGTTTAAAATATAGTTCTTCCAGAACCGGAAAATCTAGTCTCGAGTTGATAAAAAGTCAAGTCCAAAGAATTGCGTTGTTTTTTTTCAGAATCAAGGCGGGATTTCAGTTTTAAAAATTATTTTTGGGTGGTACCGATTTAGGATGGTAAACCAAACTGAGTATATCTTATCGCAAGGAGGAAGGTAAAATTAAATGTTATTAAATCTACCTTATTCAATTTAATTTCCATATACGCGTAATGTATGAAGCGAACCGACAATATATTCACAATTTTCACAAAATCTTAGTACATATTCGACCACTCTTTCTGCATTCGCGAGCTTAAATGTGAGCCTTAAAGTAATCAAAGATTGTGGAAAATATTCCAATATAAAGTGAAAAGTAAGCTCTTTCATTTCCAGCCAAAATTATATCCTTCATTTTCAGGCAAATTGAAAAAACTTGTCAAAATTCTCCATTTTAACATTACCTAAGAAAGAGGTGAAATGCAACGATATACGTAAGCTAAATATCCAATTTAAGTGCTTTTTAAGAGGTTTCCTATTGCAGAAAGTTTTTTTATTTGGTCTTAGGAACAGCAATATCAGACTTCTGTTGAGGTCGTCCGTTTTGCTGGACAATTGGTGTTTGTAGAAATATCTAAATGTGGCCCACATTGCCATCTTCAAAAGAAATAATATCCAAAGATCGTTTTTTTCGTTACTGGTTTTAATAGGCAGCTTGTTTTCAAGATTTTACTAGAATTCATCGAGCAGAATCTGGATTTATGAACGAAAGCTTAAAAACACTGGAAATGCTCGAAAATTTACCGGACTTTAAAGGATAACCTAAAATAAATTGCTATCCAATAACGGAAGTATTTATAAAAACGTTTGACTAACAAAATGTTCTTTTGTTATAAAGGAAGTGGTATGGTTATCCATTCAATTAACGATAATATTCACTTTTTTGTTCTTATTTATCTGAATTTTTTCGTCTGCGGAACTTGAGCATTTTTAAGAGAATTTCATTTAACAAATAATTAGTACCTTTGAGTACCACATTTGCCTAAGGTTGTTCATTATTATTTCTAAGGTTTCATACATGCGTTAATGCAGATTTGAGAGTGGTTATCAATTTTTTGCATCTGTTGTCATTTTGAATGACTTACCCGTCGCACTGTACAATGTTGAGGTGAACTCTACATTAGTAACACCCCCGTAAAGATCAAAAGGATTTCGAAGGTCCAGCTGTAACAGGGAAATCCCGCTGCATTCAAGTCGATATTATTTCTAATTGGCTAAATATTTTGCTCCCTCTCTACTCCCGTGCTGTTGTCTATCAGCCCTGCGCCCTCGTGAAGTCCTCTCACCGAGAGGATTATTACATTTTCTGCAGGTCTATTTTCCGTGCTTTGAAAGTTACTCATGTTCCTGGGTGGTAAACTAAACCTTTGTCCATAAGGCATTGTCATCGGTCCTTCCTACGCATTTGGATATCAGTTAATTATAGTCTCGCAATCGGAGACCCTTTACCCGAGTATCATGACTGGTGACTATATCTCTGCACCGTCAAGTTAACGAGAAAAAAGCTGACTGGTTGACACGCTGGGGGGGGGTCTAAAGCGTGTGTTTTACGTATCCGCTGGATTCGCCAGGCTCAAGGCAGGCTATCGATCGGCCTACACGCGGCGAACGCAACTGGCAGTCAATCAATCAATAATTTAACAATTAAAGCTGTGGCTATGCTAAAAATCTGGCAAGCTAGCCGCTGAGTCACAAACCAATCGTGTCACTACTCGCTCCAGAGCAGTATCTGATTGGTCCGATGGACATTGCTGTAGACGCGTTGTTTACCTTAAATTTGTTGTACTAGTTACACAAATAGACTTCTACTTTTGTGCCTTTCTTGTTGTGTTCTTTCTTGGGATTTCATAAAATGCGTGGTTAGACGGTGACATCTCGGCCTCGGCTACCGTTAAAACAAATACCAGTTACTCCTAGGTCGGGTGCTCGGCAAAAGTAGCTTGTGTAGCCTCACTCATATACCCCTAGTCCCAGCAATTTTTCCTGCAAAAACGGTGGTTATAGAGTTTTTTGTGGTGGAGAAATAGGATAGACAGGGAAGAAAACTTTTAGAAGTAAGCGGGTAAGTGAAAAAATGTATTCGAAGTTGCTTCCCGCAGCTGCTGGGAACAGGTTATTCCGCATGTAAATTGAAGGTTTGCGCGGCGCTTCGCGCCGCGGACTATACTAATCTCACTCCAGAACGGTATGTTGGACCACAGGTAAGTTGAAGTAGATGGCCTCCTAACCACCATTTCAATTTTTCGGGAAATTCAAGAAACCCGCAGTTTGATAATCAGCTTTTTCCATAATAAGTTATAAGATAATACAGATTGGGAAAATCTACCGATATAAGTCAACAACACTTCTAAATACAGTAAATAAAAAATGCATTTAGAATTTATTAAAGTATATTCCATTGCGTGTCCCAACTCCCCACTCATAGGAACCGATAACCACCGTTTTCGTAGGAAAACATGCAGGTTGTAGGGATTAATTAGTGGGGCCACATAAGCTACTGTTGCCGGGTGCTCCTTTAATCACGGTCCCTGTCTTTGAGAAAGACGATTCTGGCCGTAGAAACTGCAACTCACTTACGTCTCACAGTCAAAGACGTTTCACGTAAGTTCTGCGACTGGTGACCATGTCTTTGCACCATCAAGCTTCCAAGTTGGCTGTTTGATAGAAGCGCGTGCTAAGCATTACGACTATCTCTTAAAGGCGACAGAATAGCGCCTTTTCCAACCTATTATTCGTGATCTGGCACTCCTTCATCACGGTTCCTGTCTTTGGAAAGGAAGGTGCTGTTTTCGAATCCTCCAATTCACGTTTTTACTTCCGGAAATATGCAGGAATTCCCCACTCAGATACAAACCGAGGAATAACTACTGATTGCTTGTTAGTAATGATCCTCGTCTTTTGTTTAACGACGTCATTAAACAGGCAAAAGGCCCATATGCCTTCATACAATCCAGTTAGTTGGTTACATGACATCCCTCGTTGAAAGCTCGCGACTAATGTGTACAAAATACCCACAAAAGCATATTTATTAGGAAAACTTTAACATATCGATCGCAATGGTTCTTTGCTGGAACAGGCTGTAAGGCATGCAGTAGATATACTATATCATAACATGTTTAAATGTAGTAATAGTGCTGAAAATTCGATCCCCGGTTGGTAGGTCAGAAGAAAGAGGAGCGTTCACCGGGAGAGGTTTATTACAGGCCTGGCCTTTCGGGTAGTTGTCTCGTCTACCCATCTTCAGAGAATGAATACTCTGGCTCACGGTCCTCGTCTTTATGCCGTCCTTCCTTGGGTGTGCCTGTTCTACCAATCATGCTTGAACCACTGTGTGTGTCTCAAACATGATTGGTAGAACAGGCACACGCAAGAAAGGACGGCATAAAGACAAGGACCGTGAGCCAGAGTATCCATTCTCTGAATATGGGTAGACGAGACAACTACCCGAAATGCCAGGCTTGCAACCCCGTGAATGTTTAAATGTGTTTCTTCACTAAGAAAGCATTACTGATTAATTAGCATGTAAAATAATCGTCAGATATTTCAGTCAAATCATAAGTCTGCCCACATGTGTAGTTCTGACATCCATACCATGTTTACATTTGCTCCCACATCCCCTCTTTTCTGTATTTTGGCAGATCCTCATGTTCCCGGAGGGCACTAACCTCTGCCCGGAAAGCATTGTTAGCAGCGATTCCTACGCTAAGAAGACAGGACGCCCTTTGCTGCGCTATACCCTGCACCCCCGTCTCACAGGTTTTCAGCATTTTGTCAAGAACATTGGTTCGCGTACGTGTTTTTTGAGCTTCTCCTAAATGCTTTTATTACAGTGTGTATTCGCTGAGCTGCCAGCCCCATGTAATTGCCACACTGGCCGATCGCCGAGACTCAAAACCGTTTTTCCCCGAACTTTTCAGGTTGCTTTAACTATCCTTGACGCACAAGACAGGTGACTCTGGTCTAATTTACTTGTACTTGTTGCAGTTGCGATCATGACTGATCGGCTTGACGATATCCCGTACAGTGCTTCTTCGTGCGCAACGATCCATGGCAGCAGACCTGGAGCTATTCAAGCCAGCGCCGGAGACAGAATACCGAAAGTCTAAGAACCACTTCTATGTCCTGATGGACTGAGTCGAGCCAGATTTTGAGCTGACCCCTACTTTGACGTTTCCAATAAGGTAATGATTTCGGGTCAACGACAGTAACACTGAGCTCGTGAATTTGGCGGTTAAGTACGTTTCCTAACCACGTCAGTAGTCTTTCCTGTATTGCCTGGGATATCCTTGTGATGTTGTAGCAGCGAGTGTGCGAACTGTCTCATTTGAAACGAAGTTGGTGTACTTCACTCAAAGGATGGTCCTCAAGCAGTAGTGGTCAAATACTTCCTGTTTCCGTTCATCTCCCACACACATAGTCCAGCATTCGCATCCGTATAGAAGAACAGACCGTACAGATGCACAGTACACACGGACCTTTTTGGAGATCGAAATATCGCGTCGGGTCCATAGGCACTTTCGAAGGCTGGAGGAAACTGTACGAGGTACATCGATTCGGGAGACAATGTCATTTTTGCTCTGTCCATTCGGCAGTAACTTCGCTCCGGGTTCTAACACATTTCTGATATGGGCCGGTCGAGGTGAAGAACTTGGTCGACTATTGGGCGGAATACCATCGGCAGTTGCCTTGAATGCAAGACTAGATAACGCTGTTCAGGGGACTGATGGCGACACTGTAGTGGCTCCTTCCTGCACTCCTACTGTAACTCTCGTTAAACTAATGTATATATATATATATATATATATGAAGAAGATGGTGACACAAATCAACACAGCACTCGTGGGACTAGAGAAGGACGGTGCCATCTCAAAAATCGAACGACTAAATATCAAACCAAGTGATTCAACCATGGCAAGATTCTATGGACTGCCAAAAGTGCACAAGCCCGGTGCACCACTTCGGCCCATTGTTTCTTTACGGGGAACGCCAACATTCAATCTGTCGAAATGGATGTTTCGGCGTTTGAACTGTCTCACATCAGGCTCTGACACAACGGTACGCTCGGCCGTAAATTTCTTGCAAAGACTTAACGGGCTACGCCTCAATGCAGACGAAGTCATGGTATCGTTTGATGTTACCTCACTCTTCACATCAATCCCTCAGACTCTTGCGATTGAAACTGTGAGTGATCTACTTGAGAGCCGATATGAGGAGGGAACTAATAAACCTACATGTGCGCATCTCATCCAGCTGCTCAAGTTCTGCCTCAACACGTATTTTACCTTTGAGGGCACAGTGTATGAACAAATCAAAGGGACTCCGATGGGCTCGCCGCTATCTGGTTTCCTTGCTGAGGCGGTTCTTCAAAAGTTAGAGACACTGGTGTTTACGAACCATTGACCAGAATTTTGGGCGCGGTACGTAGACGATACCTTCGTCGTCCTCAAGCGTCAAATGGTCTCTGAATTTCACACGATGCTGAACTCAATTTTTGCCGACATTCAGTTTACAACAGAGGCTGAGAGCAACAATCAACTTGCGTTCCTAGACGTCCTGGTCCACCGCAAGACCGACGGGAGCCTAAAGACGACGGTATACCGAAAGGCAACTGACACACGTCAGGTACTCAGTTACCAAAGTAACCATCCGCTGAGCCACAAACGCAGCTGTGTGCGAACGCTTTACAAAAGGGCAGAAACACATTGCAGCGAGGCAGGTGACAAAGCGGCTGAAGTTAAATATCTTCGACGGATGTTCATCTCTAACGGTTACCCTCGCAGCTTCCTAGAACGCAGCAAACAACCGAAGCGAGCTGCAAGACCGGCGGCCGAACAACCGACATTGTGGAGAGCAATGCCATGCATAGAGAATGTTTCTGAAGCAGTCGCTCGTCTGTTACAACCACTGGGTATCGGCGTAGCCCACAGACCCGAGGCAACAATAAGACGACTGTTCATGAGACCAAAGGCCCCTCTGTCCCGCGGAGAAACAGCAAACGTCGTCTATCGCATCCAGTGTAGTTCCTGTGAGGCCAACTACATTGGGGAGACCGGAAAGTGACAACAGACGCGTATGAGCGAGCACGCAAGGGCAGTCGACAGGATGGATGCACGCTCGTTGGTGGCGGAACATTGTTCGGCTCCTGGACACACCTTCGCTTTTGATGACGCTAAAATCCTAGCCCGAGGTAGAGACCGGACAACCAGAGAAACACTCGAAGCATGGCACACTGCACCAAATTCCATCAACCGCTTTACGATTCTCCCGGCGGCTTATCAGGCGTTACGCGCGCGGCTTCATCAACGAAATCGCCGGCAGGAAGTCAGACGGATCGCAACGACTAGCAACCCCACACCGGGCCAGAATACAGGCGTCCGGGAACCTACCCCAGACATCAATGCAACCGTCACCGACGCCGCAGGCAACGTGAACCAACAAGACCTCCTGTCGGGCTTGAACGCAGTTGCACTTGACAACGATCTCGGCATAAACACTGATGGCGGAGTTCGATATTCCGCCGGCGGGACGAAGACGGGAAAGTGCCAACAGGGGAAGCCAGCAGGACATGTGGCACCGACGCGATCGATGCAGACGCGTGCAATGACCGCTGGCAGGCGAACACTGCCCTCCCCCTCCGACAAGGTGACGGCGAGAAACCCTGATCAGCAAGACGATGACGGAGCTCCAGCCCCGCCCCCGCAGGGGATCTAGCGCCAATAGACGGAGAGCGAACGAGAAGTCAGTTGTAACACCTATAAAAGACTGTGAGGCGTGTACAAACCAACCTCCGACGATGCAAGCCTGTCCGCTTTCGAAACGTCGGGATATTATACCCATTATTCCCGAGATCGCCTCTGCCAATAGAAGCGAAAATCCGAGTCCCGGGCATAAATGAGAAGAAGAAGCGATCACGGGAACCATAGTTTTACTTTCCTGACGTTTCAAAAGCTGCCGTCCTTGGGCGGTGTTCCTGTTTGTGCTTACTCGTTCATCTAGTTTCCCACCTGCCGAATGAGCCCATGCAGCGGCTAAGTTGATAATTGCTCTTTCCGGTTGTGGTCCATCTTCGTGTGTGTCCATCATGGGCTCACAAGGGCTCGAATTAACGTCAGATTCTGCTGTTCGCGCCTGTGCCACTGTCATTGATCTCAGCAGCCGTCCTATTCCGTTGGTCCTGTTTGTGTTAATACGTACATCCGGTAACATGATGATGATTGTTTGACCATCCATTTCGATGAAGTCGAACAGAACGGGTATCTTTAAAGTGATGACAGACGTAGGTAGTGCCAACCGCACTCTTCATCTTCACCGTGGATCAAGTAGGCCAGACTGGACCCGGCGTTGGCCGCTTTTTCAAATGCAAGCCAGAACACCGCCTGACTTAGTCTCAAGTGGCAGTAGACTTTGCGCTGGTACTACCGTGGTACCTACCCTCACTCACCTTCAGTAGGTATCAAGGCAGGCTCAAGGCCGAGACTGATGCGGCTACTACTAACTAGCAATGCAGCTGGGTGCTAGTGGTACTGGTGCTATTTCTGACGGTAGTATTAGAAGTGAGCAGGATTAAAAATCACACCGTTGGTCCTGCTCTCTTGATCTGAACCAAGAGTGTGAATCTGAGTCAAAGCTATTCCGAGTAAATCCGTGTTTGAGGCCCCGAGCACATCAGGGCTCACCTTGGTTTCCGAGCTCTCAACTCTATCCAACAAAAGTTGTGTCACATTCTGCTAAGTTTGGATTATGATGCTGCTGCCAGAGGTAATATGCCACTGCTAAGAGCGCTAATTCTAGTAATCATACTTAGTACAGCAGATAGTATATTCTAGTAATATATTCCTATAATAATATTGATAGCTGACATGCATCCTATTATTGTAACAAGCATAACAGATGGCAATATGACCTGCCCGCTACCTAAACTTAGTCTAGGCTGATTTGTAAGACACCCGGGCGGATAGGAGGCCGTTGACGAACCGTAGGGTCGCCAATTGGTGCTGTGTTGCCTTTTAGTAGTTTGGAACTTCTCTCTACCGGTAAACACACCCTTCCACTTTTGCGTCTGTTTTTTTAACCTTATTCTGCCTTGGCCCCACTGCCTCCTGTACGTGTGCATCTGTGCTTCCCCCTCCCTCCTCCACAGGTCTTTCCTACATCTATGACGTGACCGTGGCCTATCCCTATGCTATGCCCGAAGACGAACTCTCGCTCTTCTTGGGCAATACTCCACAGGAGGTGCACTACTACGTCCGTCGGTGGCCCATCTCTTCTATCATTGGCTCCCCTGCTGGTGACTCTCCCAACAAAGACGAGGAAAATGTGGACGCCTTCGGCGCATGGCTGAATGAGCGATGGCTCGAGAAGGAGCAGCTCTTAAAGGATTACTACCGTATTCATGCCTACTCTATGCTTTTTTCCCCTGTTTCATTTGGCATACTTAATCGTCACACCGGAAGCTATCCTTGTGTACTTCCGTTTTTACCAAAAGTTTTACCAGTGGCCTTTAACGAAGGGCGAATACTCCATTTAACAAGTATTTTTATCAATTTCAGAAAGATAACTAATTACCAAAGTTGATTCGTTGTTCTCAAACTCGCTTTACGACTAGTGATCAAGATGGTTAAATCCTTTTGCCTGCAGAAGAAGCTTTTTACTCTCGGAAGTTTTAACACCTAGTACTGTCTATGTTTTTCCGGCGAAGGTCTCCCTGAAATTTTACTTTTAGTTCCCGCGAAAACGTCCTTAGGGCATGTATGCTTTTGCAGGTTGTTTCACTATGAAAAGTAACTACAAGGGAGCTCTATAGGCGGATTAAACAACAGTGTACTCAATATGTCTGGCTTTGCCTTGTGACCTATGCAGAAGCTCATTGTTTGAGATTAGGAATAACATCAATCAATTGAGGCAAATATTCGCATCCCAGGTATGTGAATATATCGAGAAGAAGCCGTGTGGATCACCGGAATCGTAGTTTTATTATTCTGAGTTTTCGAATTCTTGCAACAATTCATTGTCAGGGATAAAATCGTCAACGAAAAACAAGCAGCATGTATAGGGGAAAGGGGCCAATCAGCCGTCATAGGGGCGAGGGGGAGGGGACCAATTAACCACCAGTGCCGTGAGTCTAGGGATGCCTGCACAAGGCGATGTATGCAGGCGCCAGCTCGATACATCGGTTAACTGAAATGTCCTCCGAGGCCCAGACTTCAATCAGTTCTCGGCCTCTCTTGTTGCTGGCATGGACAACTGTCCTCGCAGCTGCAAAGTTGAACTCGCGACCCGTTTATAGGTGTGGGCCGCCACTTGCAATAATGTGTCAACCCGTCGTACAGCCAGCTTATGTTCGTGTGTGTGCCAACCCAGCTTGCGTCCAGTATTCTGCCTTAGAATCAACATAAGCCGGTGAACGGCCTCCTCCCTTGTGATCTCATGAAACCGCGGATAGGGGACGTTGTTGACGTCATCCCTTGCAATTACTCCATCAGGCATATCCGGTTAGTCCTCCTGGACTTGTGACAATGAGTATTTTCTGACTTACTCCGGTGGTTAGTTTCCGATTCCTTCTCAGTGTCCTCACACGTCTTCACAAGTAGATGCAATCGCTAGGAAAATAAACTTATTCGCCGTGTTCATGCATGAATGCATATTTCATGATGTTTCTGGTGATGGGTTCGGACATTAATCCGAAAAATCAGGTGAATAAAATTCTTGTCCCAGCAATCGCCCCTATTTCTCAATTTTTTTGCCCTGGGACTCGCATTTTGGACCGTGTCGATTATTTTCTGTCCGTCATAGCCAAGTAAACCGCCCGTCTCATCAATGCCCTACAAGTCTCCCCATGGTGGCTCCTTTTGCCATTGACTGTTGCCGCGAGCGAATTCGTAGCATGTCGTCTGAAAAATACAGCTGTTCTTTCCACTTTAATTGTTTTCGTTTATCTTGTCTGCACTTCGCTGTTTTTTCCATGTTTGTCTACTCCGAAACTCGGTATTTGACCTCGAGGACAACAATAACATTGATTTCACATGTTGCATTAGCGGATGCGCATGCAGCCTGCGCGCATTGTCGGGTCGTTTGGGTTGTCTGACGAGGCCTTAATGTCTACTACGTTTATGTGCGACGACTTTGACCGATTCAGCGACTGCCCCACCTACCTGATGTAATGAGGTTCCCAAGCAGCACGCCTTCACGTTGGTGGAACCGACTGTACCCATCTCCGGACGGACCCATCTTCAGATGGACTCACCTCCGGACGGACCTATCTCCATATGGACCTATCTCCGGATGGACTACAGCAAAGAGCTGCACTTCCCTTACCCCCCCCCCATACCAAAATTTGCCAGCATATATGTTTCTGTCTCTATCGTTTTTTCGAGAATGGATCTTCCTCATCCGGCGAGGTTGATCCGAATCCTTCTTCTTATTGCCGGCGTCGAGCCCAATCCGGGACCTGCTCAAGGAACTATCAGGTGGTTCTGTTCCACCTGCGCCAAGCAGATCTTCCCAAACCAAGCCTGTGTCTTGTGTGTGCCTTGCAATAACTGGCAACACTTCCGCGCAAGAGGCACTAATTGCTCGGGTCTCACTTCCATCCACCAATACAGCGGCTCATCGTACAGGTGCATAACCTGTCGTCATCCACGAAATGGGCCTGCTAACACTCCTGCACCCTCACTGCCACCACCACCTATGCCGCGGTCCGCCACGACTCAGGCTGCCTCACAACAACCCTCAGTACCGCCGCCGCTTATGTCGCTGACCGTCCCAGACGCCTCACCACTTTCTGACCTCAAAATTCTGCAGCTGAACTGTAATGGCCTTTCTGGTAAAACAGATGAGATCATTAAACTCCTCCATGATCATGACATCAAAATAGCTGCTCTCCAGGAGTCAAAGTTGTCAGCAAAGTCGAAGGTCCCACGTTTCCCGGGCTTCGCCGTCAATCGAAGAGACAGAGTTCGTAATGCCGGGGGTGGACTGGTCACTTTGGTTCACCAAAGTATCAAATACCAGGAGCTGACCTCTGCAGCAACATCCGCGGACTCGCCGCTGGAAGAACTCAAGGTACAAGTTACCTTTGGACCGTCCAGTCTGACTGTCCATAACGTATACATTCCTCCACAAAGCAGTTGTGATGCCAACTTCAGACCATCAATAGTCCACATGCTAACGGGTGATTCGAAACTCATCTTGGGTGACTTCAATGCCCACGATGACTTATGGTTCTCTATCTTCCTCATGGAACTGTCTATGCAAACTGAGCTCTGACCACCTCCCGATAGTTATCACAATCATCACACATGCTTCCCCGATTCGTAACGCTCGCAAGTGCTTCATGAATCTACGTAAAGCCAACTGGCCCGGTTTCCTTAGTGAAACTGAGAATCTCTTTGACCAGGCCCCTTTCCCTCCAGATGTTCGCCAAGGTGTGTCGGTTTTCAACCACATCATGCATACTGCCTCTAAGCACAACATTCCCGCGGGCAAGGTCTTGGATCCCATCCCAGGACACCCTACCGATGCGGCCACCTTATCAAGAGAGCGTGACGTCACCCGAGCTCAAAACCCTCAGCACCCGTCGTTATCGGCCATGACCTTAGAGATCTCCCGACTGGTCAATGAACACAAGAGGACCATATGGCAAGAAAAGCTAGCCACTTTCTCCAGCCGCACCAACACCAGCAAGTTGTGGCAAACAATCAAATCCATCGGTAGAGGGGCACCTGCTCCTCCCAACCAGGTTATCAAATTCAATGGTATACCGAAGAAGACCGACAGAGACATTGCTAACCAATTCAATGTGCAATTCACCACGGTTGCGGTCCATAAATCCTCGAAGAATTCGAGGATCGTAAAACACAGGTCGTGCAAACCTTTATTAATGCCGCTCCAGTTCTCAGCTCATGATACCACAACCGCGATTAAGCGTGCTAAGAACTCTAAGGCGTTTGGACCGGACGACATTACGATGGTACACCTAAAACACATGGGCCCCAGAGGTGTCGCATCCTTAACCAGGTTGTTTAATCTGTCTCTAGCCACGTGCCATATACCAGCTATCTGGAAAATGGCTCATATCCTCCCCAGCCACAAAGCAGGTAAAGACTCCGCTGTCTCTGACAGTTACCGCCCGATCTCGCTTCTCAGCCCAGCCGTGAAAATACTTGAGCGTCTTATTCTCCCCTCGCTCAATAGACATGCCAACCTCCAAGAACACCAACACGGTTTCAGAGCCTTCCACTCTACGACGTCAGCCCTAAAACGTGTCACGGACCGCATTGCATGTGGTTTCAACAAAACGAAACCTGCGGACAGAACAGTAATGGTCGCCCTCGACCTTAATAAAGCTTTTGACTCGGTTAACATTGACACCTTGATGACATCCCTCATGGATTCGTCACTACCGAACGAGCTCTGCAGATGGCTGAACTGCTATCTCCGTGGCAGACAAACGCGAGTCGAATTCTCAGGCATGCTATCTAAAGCCCGCAACTCTAGGACAGGAGTCCCTCAAGGTTCTGTCATTTCGCCATCGCTATTCAACATCTACATGGCTGACCTCCCGAATCCCCCCCCCTGAAGTCGAAATGGTGACTTACGCTGATGACATCACCCTGCTGTCCTCTCACCCAAACTTTCGCATGGCTGCCGATGCCTTAAATAACTACATCCCCAGTTTAGTCCGGCACCTAGACGATAAGCAACTGAAGCTATCCGCGACCAAGTCCTCAGTAACTCTGTTTGCTCCGGACCCCAAAGAATACAAGTCCCATCCTCCAACTAAGGTGGAGGGCGATGACATTTCCTTATCTCATTATCCTAAACTCCCGGGCCTCACTCTCGACCCGACGCTGGCTCTACACCGCCATGCTGACATCCAAGCCAGCAAAGCCAAAGCCGAGCTCAACATCCTAAAAGCCTTGGCAGGTTCTTCATGGGGCCAGGACACTGAGACGTTAGTCACGACATACCGGGTAACAGGCGAGGCAACGACTGAGCATGCATCAGCCATCTTCGCCCCACTGTTAAGCGATACCAGCTGGGCGAAAGTCCAACGCGTTGAGAACGCTGCTCTCCGCATCGCCACGGGCTGTGTTAACATGACCAATGTAGATCACCTGTATCAGGAAACTCAAGTCCTGCCTCTGAAGGTTCACTCCATCATGCAGGCAAAAATCTACATTGCGCAGTCTCATAACCCAGAACATCCGGGCAATCGCCTTTTAACGCGCCCCCCACCTGCTAGACGCATGAAGCAGTCTACGATAGACGCGTACGGCCCACACGCTTCGGAGTACCCCACTAATCTACCGATAACGGACCTCGTTAAGCGTATCCACACCGAAACTGTCGAGCTAGCCATCAGCAGCTATAAACCCAACAGAGTCCTCAACGCTCCTCCGCCGGTCTCCGACGTTATGGCCAGAGAACGTAGGGCCAACCTGTCCAGAAACGCTAGAACCAGGCTATCCCAGCTGCGTTGCGGCTTCTCCACGCTGCTGAATTCATTCAAAAGCCGTCTCACCTCATGCTTTGACAACGTCACAGACAACTGTCCTGACTGCCTCTTGCCTTTCCACACAACATGCCACCTCTTCGACTGCCCAGCCAACCCTACGGACCTCACGCCTGAGGACCTATGGCTTCGCCCAGACAAAGTCGCCGAATTCCTTCATCTTTCTTAAACATTGTTTACCGTTCTCTTTATTCTTTATTCCTTCATCTCTATCCCTTCATCTTTCGTAAAAATTTTATAACATGTATTGCTGGCAAACTAGGTTAAGGGAGTAAGCTAGTACAACAAAAACCTGATGTAATGAGGAAAACCCTTTTTCCAGAGAGAGAGTGGCAGCCGGGCTTCTCTTCATATGAGTCGGTCGCTGTTGCGTTCGGGCAACACCCATCTGTGCTGGAAGTATCACAAGTGTCACGGTGGGACTTGACACGCCTGTGTCCTCCACTAGCTGGCAATGGCTGGCATAGGGTTGTTGGTTTCTCCTTAGATCCCTCAGGGCGAGTTGGCCAATTTTCGACCTTGTCATTTCCATCCGTTAGGATATTGACTGTTCCTGTTATGCTTTAAGAACGAGCGTAGAAGTGGTGCAAGACACCGTAAAAATTCCCTGATGAGGTCCTCGAATGTGCAGCCAGTGCTTCGTCACGCAGGATGCTCCTAGAAGGATACTTTTATCAGTGCTGATCGAAGCGAACAGGCAAATTCCAGGAAGCAGTTCAGTAGAAGTTGCGATCGCCGGAATATGGCGTTTCAGATTCTCGCTCCAACTCATCATCATACTAATCTACGTCTATCTCTGATGGCGGGTTCGAGCGCGAACCCGAAAGACCAGGTGAAGGAGTGATATGTGCCAGCGATTGCTCCTCTTTTGAACCGTTATCAACGCTGTCATTAAGGGATCTTATGTTGGGAATGCCGCGATTCCCACTATTAGTTAACGCACTCAACGGCCTCGCGAGAGCCGCTTGCCATGAGCCAGTCTTGTCTGCTAAATCCTGATTGGCGCATTGTAATACTGTGTCTGACTAGGCTCGCGCTGACTTGCTGTAACGTGCTTGTCTGAGTAAACGCACTCTCTCCCTGGCCGACTGGTCTTTTTTCTGTCTTGCTCTTACGGGGTCTTGGGGAACCAGTTCGTGCTGATTAGAGGTACCAGGCGCAGGTCGTAACATCTGACCTCTCCCGCATGGCTCTGCTTTTGGCGATCGGAGAGACGCTTCCTAGTAAATATGAACGCTTATAAAGCAGACGTGCCTTCTCCGTTTTGTGGGTACCCCACATTAGATTTTCTCTTGAAGATTTGGCCAAACATTTGGTTGCTTGATGTAAATTGCTTGTGCGAATTCATTTGTTTGCTGCCAGCCAGCCTTCGGCTTTTTATTTGCTCTTGCAACCCCTCCCTCCACCCTTCGCAACGTCTTCAACTGCTCCACCTGACCGTCATTTTGTTATTTGCCTTTGTCAGTTAAGCCTCCCGCGGAGCGTCAGTTTCCCAACGAGGTGGTCCGTGAAGGCATTCTGATCCCGGATCCTGATCATCGTCCCTGGGGTCCCGGTGCGGTGGTCGTCCTGCTCTTTTGGATCCTCTTCATCTGCTATTGTATCTACCTGCTCTGCGTCAGCTGGCCTGCACGCATTTTCTTCTTGGCTGTGAACATCTTCTACACATACGTCAATCAGCAGACCGGTATCAGTCAGTGGGTGATTGAGAGGGCGATCGAGGCAGAGGAGAGGAAGCAGCGAGCCATTGCCGCCGCGGTCAAAAAAGATGATTAATGGTGGCTCACTTTTCTACTACGCACTCCTGATTGCTATTTACATATTCCCCCCCCCTTCTCACGCTTGTTCGGAAGCGTTGCAAGGTTTTCTCCCTACGAATTGTCATTCCAAGCGCGCCCTTTTCTCTCTCTCTCTCTCTCTCTCTCTCTCTCTCTCTCTCTAAAACCAGTGGTTGTCTTTTCACCCCCTAGTTCCATCCCCTCCGTGCTCATTTATTTGCTCCCCATTCAAATAGAGAGCCATCTGTGCTTTCTTGTTACTTATTTGTCCTGTTTGTCAGTTAGAGTTCGTGTACTGACTGTTTTATTTTCACGTTAAGCACCCACTAGCTGTTCTGTTGCTTTTATTGTTTTGGTCAGCATAAACGCGTGGTTGGTGTTGCTACGTCGCTACGTTTCATGCGCATAGGTTTTGTGATCACACCTGCTGAAGGAGAGAGAGAGAGCCCTGCCTTTAACTGCAGTTGTTTGGAGCTAGACATGTTTTGCGATGATGCCTGCTCAAACGCGTTCTCACTAGTTGAGTCGTAGTAAAGAGAGGGGGTCAGATCAGGCCACGACAGGCAGGCACTTTGTGAGAATGCGCACCCATACGGTTACGGTATCCTGGCCCTCCGAGGTGCGGATTTGTGCTGCGCCAGACACCTGCACACTATCCCGCCTCCAGTTTTCCTGACTCTCTCATGATGCCAGGTGCGTGGGGGAGGAGGGCAGAGGCAGAGTGCAGTAGATGTTGCACAAGTCTACAATCAATGTAAAATAATCAACGTGCCAGTCACTGATTCCTGTGGGCACCATGCTGTGGCACAGATGGCGGTAGGCCTAGTGGGCGTCGACGTAAATAAATATAATCGGGTCACAGAGTACAGACGGATGTTTTATCTCTGTTGCTGTAATTTAGCAAGGGGATTTTTGTATAAGCGGACCATGACCGGGGGTTTTCGTGTGAATTTTGACCGTCACGGATGGCGGCCACCGTGTGCCTCATGAATTGGAGGCAGATCAGTGATTTGCGCGTGAATTGTTTTTATTAGAGAGGTGGACTTTCGATGCATCTTTAACACACATTCCTCATCCACCGCACTCTGAGGACAACAGAGCATGTAACTAAGGAGCCAAACAACACGTATGCATGCTGATTTCATATGACCTAGTTCCGCGCAATATGCAAGTCTTTAACACGGATGACTCGGAGATCACGTACGTGAAATTCCCGCGAGGACCGACATCAGCAGGAGATATTGTTGGTTGACTCGCAGCCCTGGGAACGACAGGGTTATGCGCTTATATTGGCAACTCTTGCAGCCACGACTTTTAGCCTGGCGTGAGACTTTTAACTGGAGCAGTTTTTTGTACACTGGATTACCCAATATCGGTTTCACTGCCCTGTCCGACCTCGTCAGCCCGTGGGAGAGGGTACTAAGCGAAACTGAGGTAGCAACCTGAGATCCATCTTATATGCGTCACATCCACCCCTGCGCGTCGGTGTTTATTGGTCATACGTGGACTCGACACCACCGGATACGTGCCGTGTGTCAGTCTGACCCCCGCTTCATTCCAGCGCAAATATTCAGTCTGGCCTACCATGCATTGCTGTTCAGTGCTTCCAGTATCGCTACACCATGCCTGCCTTGTTTGGCGGATGACACTTGCAATTGGACTATCCAAACACACTTGTTTACGGAGGTAGACTCTAGCGATATACAGTCCTTCAAACAACTTTCATGACGAAATTTAACTGGGTAGTTTAGCATATATCTGGACATGTTATTTTGATCAACTTAGTGGATTTAATAATAAGAAGGGCGTTGGTTTGGAAAACTGGGAGAAATAGGGAGAAATAGGCACTCATTTTGGCTAAATCAAGAGTAAGTTTACATTAAAGAAATTCCCTATTCTATGCGGAAAGCTAGAACCAAACTTTGCTCTAATATGTGTTGTGCTGTGGAAGAATTCTATAATTAGTAAAAAAGGTGGAATAATAATCCCTTCCAGAAGTGGAAAATTTTGTGCGAAGTTTAAGGAATTGCATTTATTTTCAGAAACAAGTGGCTATACAAGTTTTCATAATTATATTTAGCTATTCTGTGGAGTTTTTTTCAACAAAATGTTTTTGGTAGAACATTTTCTTTTACCGCACAGCTGGCCTTGCGCGTAAGCAAAGTGCCCATGTTACCGCAATGACAACATATACCAGGCCTTATTGAATGTAAGTCATGTAGAAATATAGTTTTTTGTCAATAATAGGTTCCGCTCAAGCGTTATTTAGAAACGGAACAGATAGAAGAAGAATCATAAGCATTTTAAAAAATGGTCATATATGTGGCCTGTTTTTTGCATTTGCAAGCTTATTACGGATCATGGAATTAATCACCTTAAGCGGAAAATAATCCGTTATAAAGGGAAAAGTATCTTCTTTCATCTCCAGTCAAATTTATTCGTTTTCCTTCAGGGAGATTAAAGAAATTGTCAAAAGTGTCCGATTTCACTGTGACATTACCTTGGAAAAAGTTAATATACACAGACACTCGTCAGCTAAATATCCAATAAAAGCACTTTTTATTAACCTTATGAATAACAATATGCGTCGTATCTAGCAGACATTCTGTATACTCGATAATGTGGTTTGCTGTTTTGAAGCATTTCCACATTTGACGTACATGGCCATCTTCATAAATGCTGTTTAGTTATATCTTATCTTAAAGGTTTTGACGTAAACGTCGAACAGAAGCGCAATTTTTTAAATTATCCATGAAGACAGTGAAAACGAGCGAAATGATGAGCGACTTTATTCCACGATATTCAATAAATAATGATCCAGTAATTACCATAGGTAAAAATATTTTAACTAAAGGCAAGTTCTTTTTATATAAAGAAAGTGGTTGCTTAAAGTTTTATCCTTAACAAAATATTTTAATTTATTTTCCTAATTTACAGCTATGTTTTACATCTCCAGAACCCGGGGATTATCGAGAAAATTTTATTTTTCTTAACAAAAACTTAGTACTTCTTATCGTTCTCTTAAGTACTTAATATGCCTAATGCTGCTCATTCTTATTTATAAGTTTTCGTAAATGCGTTCTCGCTGGCATGGGAGAAATAATCAAACACTTGCAAACTTAGACAAGTTGCTTGCAGGACTCGCAGTACTGTACTAACTACCAGTCAATTAGACTAGTATGACGATCCAGAGTTTTACGATAGGACGAAGAAGTTAGCCCGGAGGACACCGCAGACCTATCAAAAGTCGGTCAGACCGTCCAAAAAATCGACGAGTCAATCAAATTCGATAGTCACGACCAACGATGCCCATTGTGTGCACCAAAAAATGGTGAGTGTACGACTCCCCTTCCCCTCTAGGCCCCGGGTAAGGGCAGCAGGAGGTCGACCGAGAGCAATGGCTGACAGCCCATCAACGAACAACCCAGTCCACGCACAATGGACCAGGTTTTAGGAGAAACAAAAAGTCGGCTCAAATCTCTCCCTAGGGATGGTGGCAGAAAACCATGCATACTTATATACTACAGACGCTACCTGGAATAACTTATACGCCCAAACAACAGAGTAAAGTACGAATGAGTGATATCAACTAAGTCGAAAAGTTTATTTTGCAAAGGGAGAAGGCATCCTTAGTCGCTATTTTCTTCGGCCAAACTGCAACAACGAGGAGGTTAAGCGGAAATTTTGTGCGCTCCTTCACATACGGGGGTGTTTGCACTGGGTTTCAATGTATATGGCTTGTTAGGTGTAGACCGAACTAGGACGCGCTGCTTGGTTTGATACCATTTTTTTGAAAAAGGCAATGTTCGTGACTTTCGGAAATTATAAAGAGTTGTATATGTGGCTTAGAAAGAGTTGGCGTATTTTTTTCCTTTTTTGCATTACGTTAATATCAAGAAAAGTAATTCCTGCAATTTGCAGGTTGAGGGTAGGAGATATTCCGGTCAGCGAAACTTAAAAGCTTGCATGAACATAAGTATGGCGAACGACCGCCTGGAATCTCGCATGTGCCAAGGAAATATAGCGATTAGCACTCAGCCTTCCTCCAAAGCGTCATTCAGCTGAGGCACGCCATGCACAGTCGTAGGAGAAAATTAATTTAAATTGACCCAGAGGATGCAAAAATAAGGCAAGGTGAAGGTAAGGCCGCAGAAATCTCCGAATTCTGTAAAACTGACAAAATAAAAAGATTAAAAACAATAAAGTCTGGAACGTCTGAAGTTTCCTCCTAAGTTTAATCGGAATTATCTCCGCTAATGTGGTAGCTTATAAAAGAGACTGGTGAAAACTTTGAAGGGGCCTAGTGCAAACTACGCTCATCAGCATTCTTGTTTTCTAAAATACAACAGCACCGAAATAGGTTCTGCATCTTTCTGTTCTGAGTCACCTTACTGGTTAAGCTCTAGAACATGCAGCCTAATGCTGCCAATGACCAGGCGGCATTATGCATTATCTATATTGACGCATCTGGGAATATCACGACAGACTAAAAGTCGCGGTCTGAACGGTTGTTAATTGACGATTCAACTCAGAAGTCGCAGTGAGCTGGCTGGTCGGTTGAAAGGTAGACTGCAGTTGCCCGATTCTTACGATGACGTTTATGGCACTCCTACTCAGTGGGGTCCAAACCAATGTTTTCCATGCTTAGGTACGGGTTCTCGTGGCACCAGTCACAGGCGTCCTCTCCCGCCTCAGGTCTTTGTAATTTTATCATGACACCAGGCACAAGTGAGAGAGGAGAGAGTGCAGTGCAAGTCTAGCAATACCATAAAGTGAATCGCTCACAAATCAGCGTCCCGCGCTTCGGAGAACGAAACATCAACAGAATTCAGATGGTAATGGGGGAGGAACCAAACGTGATCGAAATGTTGCAACACCATGGTTAGTTTAAAATTTAAAATCTGGTAGTATTCTGTTGTCATAAAATACACATTTCTACCACACAGAAACACCATTCGTAGGAGATAATGGCAGAGAACAGAGACGTCAGTATCCAGCAAAGTAGGTTTATGAATGCTAGGGTATTAATGGCAGTGTTCATGTACATCGAATGGGCTAAGAATATTCTGCATTGATCGTGTAGACAATAGAAGCTGGCACCTGCTGAAATTATGGCATAAATGACTTGACGATAACTGAAGTCTATTTTGAAATTCCGGAACGTAGTCCTTTTTTTACTACAGACGGTTCACCAAAGAAGTTCAGACAGAAATTTGATTAATTATTAAATCTACAGGCCATTTTTTTAGAGTGCCTACTTAGACTATGAAAAAATTATCGGATTTAAAAATATTATTTTTTTAAAATTAAGTGCAGCAGACTTGAAGTGCAATACTGGTAAGGATGATCCACTGAAACACGGCCAAGTTAATTCCCCGAATGACAAATATGGGTTCACCTCGTTACATTTCAAGCCAATTGACACAAAGAGGTTAATGTAAGAGATGACGAGGACAATTATTTCGCCAAGAGCCCATCGATTTTTAAGGAACTCGTCCTTACAAAACAAATATGCCTAAAAGACAAATAAGCATATAAAGTAGGCAAATTATTCAGTTCGTCAATACAGGCAATTGACTGTTAGAAAAACAACAGGGGTGTTTCAGTTGTCAAACAATTCGACCTCGAAATGAACATGGAAAGCAAGTAAAGATAAATGGAGTGTTATTACATAACACTGGATTTGTCATACTCCCATTGGAGCATACTGCAGCGCTGATTCCAGCATGTCATTCTAACTTCTTTTTCTGACCAGTTTATATAAATTTACCCTTCTGTTTTCGTTTTAATTCCAATAAGATATATAAAGCCCACTTCTAGGGTACTCGTCAGTTCTGACACTTTTATCTGTTTGGTTTATGCAAACGCGATCTAGGAATTGGGCCTATTCCGGTTAGTTACCTTCTAATTATATCTCTTGTGATGCCTAACTTCAAAAATTATAATGTATATAAACTGATTACGTAGGGATAATGAAATTTATTTCGCCTAATATGGATCCTCGAAAAGTGGAATTTGTCAACTTACCAGGAGTACAACTCTGCTGAGAAATGCGCTAAGACACAGGAACTCGAGGGCCTCTAGAATATCGCAAGGAAATCGCGGACGTGAGATAGGAAACCCCAGATCGCACGATACTGTCAGTGAGGAAGGCCATTCAACAAATGGGAGGAGAATCAAGATGCAAAAGCATACGTGTGCAGTGATTCTAAATGGTCGTGAATAGTATATCCGGTAGATTTTTATTCGATGAGGATCCAGTCCATGCAGAAGGGATCGATACTAAAGGTTGTAGTTAGTAAGTACTGGAACCTGAACGTACAGCAAAGGCACTCTCAATTAAAACGGCGGCTTTCTCACAATCAATTCCATGAGACATATTTTTTATAGTAGCTCAGAAAAAAACCTTAATCAAATCCATAGTGCATTTGTTGCGCCGAAGACTAGATTGTAGTGCGCGCCAAACGATGGAAAAAGGTAGTTGGAGTAAACTGAGGCGATGATATCCACAGGTCACGGAAATATAAATTCATATTGCGAGTCTCTTTAAACTTTTGACAAGAAGAACCCCTTAGTGGCTAGTTACTCCCTTAACGAAATTAAAGAGCGTCTCATTAGCTGCAGCTTTTGTTATCAATATACCATCATTAATTGTAGGTTTAAGTGAATAACTCTTTCTACCGGCCACCAAACGTTCTGTGTGGAGCCGACGACTCGCTCCTTAGGCTGTTGAAGGAAGCTGCTAGCCACCAGGGGGTTCTTATTGTTAGTGATTTCAGCACACCTACAATAGACTGGGACAACCTGACAGTGGAGGTGGTGTCAACTTCCTTTAGCTCCAAATTAACGGATCTCACGCTTGACCTCTCTCTGGCACAGAAAGTTAAGGATCTTACCAGGTTTCGAGAATACCGGGGAGCTTATTGTCTGGATCTCATTTTTACGGAGGATTTATCCAACATAGATGAAGTGCATTCGAGTGCTCCGCTCGGAAAGAGTGACTATACGACGCTAATGTGGGACTACCCACTCCATTGTCAACGTCGGAGGAAAAGGGAGGACTAACCGAATATATGGAAGGCAGATCTTAATTCAGTGCGGAATGCACTATAGTCCGTGAATTGGGACTGCCTACTCGAGGTAAATCCGGCGGAAGATTGGAGATCACTCAAGAGGATTGCATTAGATCTGATTAAGTGCTTTTGTCCGTTGAAGGTACACAAGAAGACTAGTCGCCCTGATTGGTTAACGAGATAACTTTACAGGCAAAAAAGAAGAAAGATAGGAAATGGAAGTTATCAAGGGAAACTTGGTCACCAGTACACCTCAAGGAATTACGGCACCAAAGAAACGGGGTAAAAAGTCGATTCGCCAGGCCAGGAAAAACAATGAATCAAGAATCCTCCAACAGGCCGAACAAAAGCCCAAAAATATATTCCGCTATATTAACAGAAGATTAAAAAACAAGGATCCAGTCGCAGTACTTAGGGATGATAATGGCCTGGAAGTCGTTGAGAATGACGAGTACTGTAGCCGGTTCTTTGCCTCGGTATTCACTAGGGAAACCGAGCCTCATTTTGATAATGCCAACAGTGCTGTTGTAAACGCCGGTCCGGCACTTCAATCTCTATTATTCCCAACATCTGTAGTTGAGAGGGAGCTGCGAGGCCTCGAAGAAGCAAAGTCATCCAGTTCAGACAATATACCAACCAAGTTCTTGAAAGAATTGGCAAGCGAGCTCTCAAAGCCCCTAGCACGTGTATTTCGGTCTTCATTTGAATAAGGAAAACTGCCCTCCGAAGGGAAAACGGCAAATATTTACCCGATATACAAAGGCGAAGCCCGAACGAAGGTCAACAATTACCGGCCCGTCAGCCTTACCTGCATTTGCTATAAGATGATGGAAACGATCATTAGGAAGATGACAATGAAGTGGCCTGTATTGGAGAACGTGGCCTTATGCTTGACCCCACTCGGTCTTTAAGACTCTTTTTACACTGGTTTCAATTAGGTGATGGTGGAGAGTGTGGTAGGTGTGTGGCGCTGACGCCATACCTGCAAACCGTCACTGGACTGTGCTCCTCTATCTGCTTCTGGGGCAGTCAGTCACAGGTGTCTTAGGCTGCTATTAACCAAGCAGTTGATCAAGTGATCAGTGGCTCACTCTCGCATGGCGTTTACGCAGTTACGCTCATAGCACGCTAGCAGACAAGTGCGCGCGCAGGGCCAGAGTCTGCCGCTTGTCGGAGCTTCACATCACCACTGAGTTTCCGTATACAATAAACAACTCCTACTGGTCTTACCCCTTCCCCACCTTTAGGGGACTGGGCGCGATAATTGGATTGTTCTGGGCACATTCACGACGTAGACTCCTACAGATGTTGCGCACGTCAATGTTCACTTAAAATTAATTCCCGCGCAATTCCCCGTTTCTGCAGCAACCTGTTTGGAGCATACGATGGACATGATCGAAATCGATAATCAAAAAATCATTACTGGTATTCAAGAATATTTTACATTAACGTTATTTCGATGAAACTGCTTGAATGATGCACTTGGTCCAGTCATTATTAAGGACCACAGTAATACCATCGTTCTGTGATTTACTTTTGCTGACTAGGCTGTAACTTAATCTGTTCCGATACACCAATTCAGCACACGGTACTATGCAATTAATCTAACAATCACTTAAAAAACACTCTAAATGCTGTTTATCGCTATTTGCGAAAGAGCAATTGAGCACACAAATGGTTGCTATTGCCTTCTTTGCTCCCGTAGCGCAGTGAAAAGTTACTTCAGTAAAGGTAGTTTAAGAAGTGCACCTCATACCCCTAGTCCCAGCATTTTTTTCCTGCGGAAACGGTGGTTATAGGGAGGTTAGGGGTGATGAAATAGGATATGCAGTGGAGGAAATTTTTTGAAGTAAGTGTAAAGTAATCAAATATAGTCGAAGTTGTTTCCCGTAGCCGCTGGGAGCAAATTGTTCTGCATGTAAATTGAAGATGTTCGCGGTGCTTCGCGCCGCACACTGTACTGATGTAACTCCAGAGCGGTAAATTGGACCTCAGGTAATTTGAAGTAGATGACTTCCTAACCACCATTTCTATTTTTCAGAGATCTCAAGAAACTGGCACTTTGATACTCGGGTTTTTCAGCAATACGTCGAACGATAATACAATAAGGAGAAATGTACAGATGTACATCAAAATTTCTAAATAAAATAAAATAAAAATGCAGTAGCAGTTATTAAATAATATTCCACTACCTATCTTCATTCCTCACCCGTAAAAGCTCTATAACCACCGTTTCCCTAAAGCAGAATTCTGGGACTAGGGGTATATGAGGTGCACCACCTAAACAACTGTTGCCGATGTTTCATATCGAGAGTAGGCCTCACGTCGAGGCCTTTGTTCCTTAAATACTTCTTAATGGTATATATTAATATTAGGATGGCCGAGCACGTCATTCAGACAGACAGACATCCGGAGGTCACACCGGAACAAGGCGCGCGAACAGGACAGTCCGGCGTGTACAAAACGGGCCAAGTCACGCGGCCTTCAAAGGGCGGACATTAGGCTAGGACAAAGGAGGGACGCGAAGCGGGACTGCCCGGGGCCGTGTTGCTGCTATCAGTGAGGTCACGCTGAGGGCATATGCACAGGCGCACCTTAGCGAGTGCGCGCATAACGACAATGGAGAACCAATGGGAAGCAATGACGACTGCCCCTTAAATAGCGAGTCTGCGAGCAGAACGGGACACTATCTTATCGAAGGCGCTGCCGACGACCCGAGACTCTGTTGCCCTAGACGAGAGAGTGCTGCCGACACGAAACCAACCGCAGAAGACAAGCCGCTGGACACACAGGAAACAGAGTTGATGTACTAGTACAACTGACAGTAAAGTACCATCTGTTATCCTGTTATGTTTTCTCTTACTAATACGTACTGGGGGACATAACCAGTGTTGACACAGGAACACACTGGGCAACGACACTTTATATGACAGTTCAACCGTCGGTTTCGACTATATCCACCACGAGCTTCAGCATGCTAAAGACGAACGCGCTGGTGACTTGCGCAGAATCTGCTTCACTCTCTGCCCGCGCCCGCACCTGTACCCGGTGTCAGGAGCATAGTCAAGAAGACCAGAGATGAAGAGAGGATGTGTCAGGTGGTTGGTGCGGCAGCGCCTGCCGTGCGCTTCAAAACAACACCTAGCTAGGCTCCCGCTTGCGTGGTGGTGTTGTAGCGACCTTGTATTTCTAAGCCATGTTCCCCTCGGACGCCGCGGTGACAAACCTCTCAAGGTCATTGTCTGTCTGGCTCACTGGCCGCCCACTTCGCAAGGCCAGTGTAGGGGAAGTTGTTTGCGCCCAGTCACTTCCAGAGCCGACGACTTACTGTTCGGTTGCAGACCTCCGGAGCCGGTGATCAACTTGCCGGAATGAGCCTCTGGACTCCGGCTCATTCATGGCTTGAATGCACTTGTCTGGGAGTCACTTTCCTATTGCTTACATCCTACGCTTGTTCCTACCTTAGTAAACTCTCCCTGACACTATGGTCTTCCATGCCTTATTCTACTCAACTAGCTTATACATGTTGGGATACGTTCCCTCGTCTATTATCTGGCTGGACCACATCGTATCCCACAATGTCATAAAGGCCACATTAAGAAAGGGGTATTGCAGCCTGACTTTCAGTCCGCCAGTCAGCCACTCCAAACGAAAAGACAAAAACTGGATTGGCTGCGCGGTCCAAGTTATGCCGTCAGCGGACAGCCATTGAAGCCGCGCTTTTTAGCGCATCGTGATAGCTTCAAGCGCATCAGTGTGTTTATAGTGAGGAACGAAATGCGCTGTGCCAAACACACTCTTGTCGAAAGGAGTTAAGGCTACGAAGGTTAACCCTAACAGCTACGATCTTCTAGGCCCATAGTTCCCTTAGGTGGGGAGAGAAGACAGTGGGAAAGCCAAATTGTTAGGAATACTGTATTCTGCAGGATAGGAGAATAGATGGAAAGAGTGTTGACTCGCGGACCAGTGCAACCGTTCCTTATTCGTGTTGGTTCCGAAGAAAGGCTTGAAGGCAGACACCACAGTGTTGTCTTTCTCCCACGGATTGAGGCCAACCTTCTAAATGAGGTCAGTCTACTAAAGCGGGAATCTCATTGGATGGATTGAGGTCAAGCCATTGTTGGTTGAGGCCAGAATGGGGGAAACTTGGTGCGTGTGCGTCAGTTGCGTTTGGCAGCCGTGGCGGTCGCCCGTCCGTTTGGGCATACCTCGAGGCACGCGGGAAAACTGCTTGCTCGCGAGGTCCTAAGCTCTCAGTTACCTCGTCTGTTGCGTCAAGCATTAGGAGGGCGTCGGTTAAACAAGACCACAACACTCTTCCCCATCGCCAGCATCAACCCCCGCCTATGTGATCGGTAGTATGATGTGGAATGGGCGCAGTTGCTGAAAGGCTGGCAAACGTGTCTGCGCGCTCCAAACCATGACCTGGCATCCTTGACACACACACACACCAGGATTTATGCAATCAGGGGATTAAAAAGAGTCATCACCTTCTGACCCTTAGTCCACTCATCAGCCACTTCACACTGGGCTGATGATGTGTCTGGTAAATGCGTCGGTTAGCAGTGGTAAAAAGCAATCGAGCTGGAGGTTAACGTTGTGAAGCAGGTTATGTGGGAGAAGAAGAGAATATTAGAACACGACTTACCTTTCGGAAAAGGTTCTTTTAGGAGTGCTTAAAGCTTTCAGAGAAGAAACTTCTGTTGGCGCCAAAAGCTAAGCTGAAACTTTTACTGTTGCAGTTATCACTGCGGCTAGCAGTACTCATAATGCTAACGCCAATAATACCAATAGTAACAAAAATAACAACAAGCATCGAATAACAAGACTGATATTGCTAAGACTGAGCTAAACCTAATTTATTGCTGAGATCAATAATATTTCAATCCTAGTGTTGCTAATTTTAGTAAACATACGTAGTAGTACCAGTACCTAAGACAACGTAAAAAAATAACAATAATTTTTATGGTTAGCAGGCAAATTCATAAAAAATAGTATCCAGCTTACCTGGGGGGCCACTTACCTTAGTCACCTGTATAGTTTAAAGTGAATCTGTATCTTGGTGATGATAAGACGATGATCAGTGCCTCCGTGGACCGGCTTAAGTCAACGGGGACGTTGTTTAACTGATCGATGAGACTCGTAGGTGGCTTTCAATAAGTATACTGGTAGCGCACTGTATGTGAAGTGAATATGTGTCGGTGAGATGAAGGTGATGTAGATACTAATGCAGAGCGACAAATTGATGTGATATGGTCAGTGGTATTTTAGCGCAAGTTTTCCTGAAGGCACACGTGGCCTTATAGGCCCATACGATGAGTAAAATGTGCGTGGGCAATGCGGCCAGTGAAGGCGAGTGTCGCGACTGTATGCCGGGGCCCCAGGCAATTTTTCTCCAGTCTCTGTGTGATGGATTCGCAAATGACTGACCAGGGCGATGCGTGAGGTGAATGTGCGATTGCAATGAGGACAGGATAAGTCGTTGTGTTTTGGAACTGCGGAGTTGATGTTGGTTGATCGGGCGGTGGTCATGCCGATTGAATGGGTGTGACTGAATCTGGTGATGGATGTGCTGGGTATGTCGACATCGCGATGAATGCTGTTGTCATATACGCGCATGTGACCTAGTAGGCCCAGGCGATGAGTGGAGGTGCGAGGGCAGTGTAGGCCACAGTCTGTGCTGTGTGTTGATGCTCCAGACACTAGCTCACTAGTCTCGTGGGCAAGGCCCTCCCAGATCATCATTCTCATTTGAAGGCACTTCAGGGAGTTCTTAAGTGTCAGTGTAGCGCCACTGTTGTCCTCCTTTGCAGTGAGCACTCACAGCGACAGCACCGTAGAACAGTCGCTTGGGTAGTCGGTGGTCGTTCATCCGTAGCAGGTGGCCGCTTCATCGCAGCTGTTGTTGTCTCAGTATGGCGTGGATGCTGAGGATTCCCGTTTTTTCCAGGATTTCCATCTCCGGAATCCTGTCCTGCCGTCTCAACTTAAGTATTCAGCGGAGACAGCTGAGGTGGAAATGGTTCAGATTCTGAGCTTGATTGGCGTAGACGGTCCAAGTCTCCGCTCCGTACAGGAGTGTCGTGAACACACTGACCTTGTACAACTTCAAATTCGTAGATAGCTGGAGGTCATGACGGTTCAACACAGAGAATTGAAGCCGGCCAAAGGATTGACTGGCTTTGGAGATCCGAAGAACAACTGCGTCGCTGATTCTGGCGTTGTAGTTTTACGTGCTGCCAGGATAGACAAAGTTGTCCACATTTTTGAGATCGGCGCCGTTGGTATTGATGCCTGGAACAACATCGAGCGGTGGCTGATGTATAAGTTCTGTTTTATTCGTGTTGATGGTGTAATTGATGTCGATATGGGACGCTCGTCACTGTAGGCATCCATCAGCGTGGCAGAGAACATGAGACTGAAGAGGGTATGTGCGAGGTCACAGCCCTGCTTCACTTCGCTGGTCACAGCGAAGGCCTCGGAAACCATCCCGTTGTCGTGGAGCCGAAGTATCATGTGGATAAATTGCTCAGGACAGCGGAATTTCTGTATGGATTTCCGCAGTCCCTCGCAATCCAACGTGTAGAATGCTTTCATCAGGTCCACGAAAATAGCGTTGAGGGGGATGCACATCTCCTAGCACTTCTCCTGCAGCTGTCGCGCGGCGAAGATCATGTCGGTGGTGACGCGATGGGGACGAAAACCACACCGGTTTTCTAGCAGGAGCTCCTGTTCCAGGTTGTCGTCGAGGCGGTTCAGGAAAATACGAGCGAAGATTTTCCCGGAATTATCCAGCAGGACAGTTCCGCGATGATGGTCGCAGAGTTAATGGACCCCTTTCGCTTGTAGAGGTGCACAATTGTGGCGTCCTTGAAGTCATAGGGGATTTGACCTTATCGCCATATCTTCTAGGATGGCGTGGTTAGGTGGGATGTAAGTTGAAGGCCATTGTATTTGTAAATCTCCGCAGGGATCGCATCGGATCCGGGTGCTTTGCTGCTGGAGAGTTGCTGCACAGGCTTCAGTCAGTATCAGTCAGTATATTTGGAGTAAGTGACCGAAGCCCTTAAAAAATCCATTGAAACGGTGCAGAAATGTATCAGTCTTTGTAAAGTATGCGAAAATTGTTACAGTTCGCTTTTGATGTGCAAAATTGCATAGAAATATTTTGGAAATATGAATTGTTAAGAAGGTGAGGCGTTTGCGGAATGGCAGCGTATGACACATTACTGTTGTGATCTTTTGGTGTAAATAAAACTTCTATTGAAATCAAACGAGTAGTATGTTTGTTTGTAGTGTCAGTCATCATTTATGTGAAATAGCTGTTGGGCTTTAACAGATGGTTATCCAAAGGTCTCTTGAAGACGTTCACAGTGGGTGAATGCACAATAGACTCTGGAAAAAAGTTCCACTGTCGAATGACCCTTTGCGATAAGAAGGATGAACGTTGGTTTGTTCGGCTTAGTTCCTTCTTCAACTGGCAGTCATGTCTTCGGAGGTTCCTTCTTGGGGCCATTTGAAAGAGATCCTCCCAAACGTCAACTTCATTGCCTCAAAGTTGCCTTGCCAGACACTTCTTAATGGCTTTTAGCTTCTTTCGGGGACAGCTACAAGCGTTGATTCTCACATCAGTGTCATATGGGCAGAAGAACCTAGGGGTGGACCTACATTTATTTCATCAATACTTTCGTCATTTTTGGTAAAAAGTAGATCCAGACAACTAGATCTCTGACCTTCATGCTTTCGAGGCGTAGTTCGTAAAGGTCAAAACAGGAATTCATCAAGTTTCATGTCCAAAAGCATTTGATCGAATCCTTGTCTAGGGCCCTTACTGTTCATCAGAGCCCAGTTAATCGACGGGGCATTGAAATCGCCTACAATAATACTGCCTTATTTCCGACACTCCTCATGGAGTCGGGTGAGTAACAGCTGATCTTTGTCCGTAGGTTGATTTGCAGGCCTGTATACAACGGTGACAGTAACATTTTCAGCTTTGGGTACCAATAAGTGGCACTGCAGCATCTCCAGGTCATTGTCATTCGCACATTCGTCTGTGAGGATAAAGTAAACTGTACTAATTATATGCAGGGCAACACCACCAACTCTTCTTATTTTTCCGTTACGTCTCAGCACCTGATAACCATCTATTCGAATTTCAGAGTCTTGTATATTTTCGGTTAGCCACGTTTCAGTTAGTGCAATTACATCAGGACGTAGCTCGGCCACAAGTATTTTCAGTTCGTCAAGTTTATTAAAGAGGCTTTGCACATTTCCATAATAAAACTTGATTTTATGGAGATTTTCACGTTGTGTTAATTGCCCGGCCGAGTGAATTTCTTTAGGATGACGGGCGTCCTCCACAGAAAGGGCCTTTGTCGTCGAATAGTTACCCCATTCCTTATTTCCTGGCCCCTCTTTCCATGTTCTTTCAAGATGGCTAAGTCCGCCTTTAAGGCCCTTTATTTCATCCTCTCCTTTACCGTGTAATCCTTTTGAAAAAAACGTCTTGTGGCCGGGGATTCCTCCTGCCGTTCGCTCGGGCAGGAGATCTCTCCGAAGTTTTCTTTTCAAAATTAGTTTAAACGGCCTGCATTTCCTCCCTTGAGAATTGGAGTTGTCCTTTCTGTTTAGTCGGAAATGTTCCAGTATCAAAAATTGATCATCCTCACTAATTACATCCTTTAAGCACTCCCACAAAGCCTTGGTGTCATCATCTATTCTACACTTTGGACTACCATTGGTTGATTCAGGGAGCTCATGGAGAATAATGCACTCTGAGCTATCCACCTCAACTGTGTCACGAGGAATTTGTTGAATAGTCTGGCTGATTCCAGCACGGGCCTCAGTGCTACGGCCATGAGGATTTGCGAGGCCAGGCAGTTCATTTATATGAGTGGTTGCTGTGCTTGGCACATCCTGTACTTTTGGTCCGGAAAATGTGCCTATCGTTAGCGGGGTTTTTAATTTGGAATGCTCCTCATGGGCTGAAATTGGGCGCAGAATATCAGGCTCGCAGACAGTTACAGATGTTTCTGTAGGATCTTGCTTATGGTGCTCCTCGTCGATGACTACTTAACCATTAATTTTACTTGAGTAAGTAAAATATTCAGATCCTCCAACGTAGTCTCGTAGTCTAGCGGCAGTGCTGTTCGCCTGTTGGCCCGACGTACAGGGTTCGACTCCCGAGTCATCTTCATTTGCGTTGACTTTCGACTCTTCGACGAGGTCGATTTCCGCAAATGATTCTGAAGGATTTTGCTCTTGGAGTACGGAAACATTCACAATTTTCTTTTTTGGCCTTTTCTCGGCTTTCTGTCGTCTCCGAAATCGTGCCAGGCTTGATGCTTTCCTGAGGTGTGGGTGGGAGGTCGAGGTCAGCGTTGCTTTCCACCTGCCGCAGACGGTCGATGGTGACTTCGAAAGTGAAGGAAGGATGGTTGAGTATGCTGTGGAAGGGCTGAGCCCAGCGTTTCAACATCTTAGTCTTCTCAGTGAGTAGGATATTTACGCCAGCGCTAAGAAGATGAGTTTTACCGTTCACTGAAGGATTGTAGACAGCCTTAATCGCAGTGAAGAAGTTCTTCTATTCATCGCAGTCCACGTAACCTTGGATTTTCTTGCCATACAAGCATTCTGAATGGAGATGAGTGGAAATGAGTCTTGGGTTTGGTAGGCGGGATAAATATATATGACTCTGTTAAGTGTGCCATTCGTGGACAGATTTTCCAGCAGTAATCTGGTAATCTTGTCATTGGCTCGGCCTGCCACCCTTGCTTTAGAGTGTGATTCTTCTGCTGTACGTGGTCATAGAGCATAGAAAGCTTATCCTTGCGCTTGATTGCGAGCTAATGCTCATGCAACATTGCGTCAAGGCAATTGCCCAATTCACCAATATACCTTGCATCGCAGTTTTGCCATGGTATGCTGTAGACCATTGCTGATTGTTCTGTCAATCGTAGTGGCTCTCTGGGCCTCATCATCTGCTGTCTGATGGGTGACTCCGGCTTATGAGCCACGCCGATCCCGAATAGTTTCAGGATTCTTGCCGTCGCATCTGATGCGTCGGCAGGGATCTAATATATGCAGCCACTTCGAAAACCAAAACGCAATATGGGAAGGTGGCTAAATAGGAGCTTTATGGGTGAAGAAAACAGTAAACGTAGACGATAAAACAAGGAAAGTCGTAAATATGGGCTAGTTCTGTTTTCGAAGCAGCGCGCAATTTGAAAAGTGGCAGGTTAAAGTGAACTGTTAAACTATCGGAAAGTTAAAATGCTTATCGAACGCGTTGCGAGCGCTAAACGACTAATTTCGTGAAATTGTAACGAATTTTTGTTATTTATTATATATTGACTATCATTATTTCAAACAATAATTTTGGTATCATTGAACTGTTGAAAACATAAGCAATGGTTACTAAAAAATCAAATCTAACCCTAAAACTATCTCAAAACCTAAAACCAGCTGTACCTATAAAACTAAGCTTACCACTCAAAATAACTCTACTCTAAAGCAACCCTAGGTTTATACTGAAAACGAACATTCAACTTGAAACCAACTCTGAAATTGACCCCAACATCGTCTCCAAATTTTTAATTTAGCCTACCATTCACTCTTATCCTAATTAAACGAAATCCAGTCCCAGCAGCTGCCTTAAGACATTCTGAACGGCGGCTAGCCTTGATGAGGCACGCCTAAGCCTCGAGCTCTCTCAATTACTCCCTATTCACAGAGCAAAGCCCAAATGGTCCTAATGCCATCCCGAGAGTCTTAACACTGACACGTACACTGACATGGACGTCAACTGATCTAATTTCAGCAACAGCATTACATACATACTTACTTATTAAAATAAGCAGCCAAGTATGTCGCAATTAGAAGATGGGTCTAGGAGTTCCAGCCCCATCGCGAGTACGATGGGCCGGTGATGTTCACGAATAGGAAGGTTCATGGATAGGAGGTGCCGATAGGGATGGCGACCCAGTACAGAATTACTGAAACCATGGTTCATGCGTTGATTATAAATGGGCCTTCTGACTCTGTCAGGGTACCGATTTTTCGTACTTCAATATACACAAGCGAGTTGCAGCCACGTTGATCCCTATCACTATACGCGAAGTAGAAGCAGATAAATCGCCAACTTATTGGCCTTTTAAGCAGGTTTGGTACGACCACCAATCCGTACATCACCGGTAAAATTACCATGATCCGGATAAACGTGCGCACACACAGAAAATCGGAAGGATTTTTTTTAGACAACAAGGCTTCAGATTTAGTAGTAGCACAAACCTTCATAACGAAGTAGAAGTTATTTCAGCAGACAGAACAGATCCATGCAGCTCCCGCTCTAACAACTTTTGCCTGCATTCGAATATAGTTCAGGTCTCTAGTAAGTCCCTCCTGACCTCCAACTTTTTACAATTTACAGGGTTTCTGTGTAAAGTTTTCAGCAACCGCTAGATACAGCAAGTCGGAAAAGATGTTTGTGCCTTTTTCTCCTGCTTACGTCTTCGAAGCAAAATTGAAGTTTTTCGTAGTTTGTCTTAAAAGTACTGTTATAACCCAGTTTATTCTGACCCGACTAGTGGGCAGAAGAAGCGAGGAGAGCGGTTCTGATAGGCAATGGCTTTATTCAACAGTACACAAAAACTGTTCAGCGTGTGAGTTCTGCAGAGTCGTCCTTTAGCTTGTCCACTCCGGCACCTTTATATGGCTCCGGTCTTTCCAGAATATTCCTAGCGCATGATATGCGAGCAGACATTCTATACTCATCTCGACTACAACCACTGCCCCCGCTATGTGGCTGGTCGTCTGGTTTGCTCGACTCATCACGTGAGCGCGGGCGGCATGCATGTGAGCGTGACGCACCGGGGGAGCCTGGACAGCGGGCATGACGCAGTTGGTCAGTCCTTTTCGATGATTTCCTTCAGTGCATAAAGAATCCCCCTCCGTAACTGTGCTGACTCACCTTTTCTTAGCCTGTCAAGCCTCATGATAATCTCCCCTGCGTGGCCGATCCAGCACCTGCTCTTGCCAACTCACTGCGGGAGCCGCCTGTATTGTCCTCATGCCTGTCTTTTGAGCTTCTTGTGAGCTCCTGCTCTTATAGTAAACTGTCTGACCTAATCAGTCTTTCTGACTTCTGACTGAAGTAACCTGTTGTCCACAATCATTCTGTTAACACTGGTGACTCCGTCTGACGAAACTCTTCTTCCAAGTCTGCGATATAGTCAGCTTTTGTGCACAGAAAGTTTTCCCACAGAGGTACAGCGCATTTTGCACCGTCTTCTGATTGTCTTAGTGCTGCAACATGTATTCAATTTACCGCTTTACCAAGTCACCACCTGTCGCACTGTCCATTTCTCCAGTTGGTTCTGTGTCTCTACTCTCCCTTCTGAAGACTGAAATTGCGCAGCTTACTGAGCATGTAGCTTCTCTTCAACAGAAAAGCAAACTCTTCACGTGAGAGCTCGCCAGGGCCATCTTACCGGCATTTCCAGTCAACCTCATCTGGTTCTACCTCACTCGCCACCTGTCATGTCTAAACCATTTTTGCTTTATTGAGGCGAACACATTCCAGCTTTACAGTTGCGGGTAGCTTGCTTGATCGAAGTTAGTTTGTTCAACGTTTATTCAAGATTATTCATTTTCGACCTATTTGGATTTCGTTGCCACTATTTCTACTTAGGGGTCGTGACATCTACTTCATTAGTTCATCTGGACGTCATTATTCGTTGACTGTGACTCGACTGTTGAGCAAGTTTTATTCCTTCGCCTCATCATAGTGACTAATTTTTAACGCTTATATTTCTCGCGAATATTTGTGTGGCTATTTTGCCGTTTATATTTTCTTCATCATGTCTGGCACCTCCGGACAACTTAATGAGAATGCTGCATCTCCTCAAGGTGTTAACTTCATGCTACCTGGTTTCTGGCCGAATGCACCAGGGCTCTACTTAATCTGCATGGAATCAGCCTTTTATTAGGTAAATGGTACTAAGGAACTGGTCACATATCACAAACTATTGTAAGTTCTTCCCTCTAATGTTACTTTGCAAGCCCAGTCCCTGTTGTCCAATCACTCAACCGATGCCCCGTATTAATAAATCAAAGACGAGCTTCTTTGCCTGAATGCTGCCTCTGATCGTCAACGCTACCACAAGCTGATCAAAGGCGGCCGAAAGGCGTCTGAACTTCTCCACTGAGTACACTCCCTGACTGGAGACCGGCAGACTGATGGCAAGTTATTCAAGGGAGTCTTCTTGCTGATGTGTAAATTACTCTGGCATCGGGGTCCGGGGATCTCACAGTCCAGCAGCTGGCCGAAATGGCCGACCGGATGACCGAAGTTCAGCGGTTCCAGCCGCTCCCACTGCCCAGCGGCTGATGCCGAATTCAAGCATGTGTTCGAACCCTGTCTTGACAATCTTAAAACAATCCTGGGCGAGATAACGCGGTCAGTAGACATTTAATGAGTGAAGGTGTGTGTATTGTCTTTTTCTCAAATAGAAAGGCTTCTCAAGTCAGTGGAGCGAGGTGTGAGGAAAGTCAGAAATGAGCATGACGTAAGAAGTTTGAGGCGCCGATTCGCGTCGGACTGGCAGCGGAGACAAAGTTTCGTGAGGCTGTCGATGAGCCGGCGAATTTCCAGGTCGACTAGCGAATTGAAGTGACTAAGAAAATCGGGCACTATGAGGGCGACGGAGACGTCAGCGATGATGAAGACCCATCGAAAAGTCAATCAAAGGCCCAAGTTCAGTGTGATAAAACGCCGATAATAGGTGAGTATGTTTCTATCATTGGCAGCTGGGAGACGCAACTAGCCGGCATTGGTGGGATAACGCTACTAACCTCGGCACCAGAGTTGATTAAGAATTTGGTGCCAGCGACGGGCTTCCAGCGAAACAAGTGGTAGATATGAATGCTGGACGTGATCCCAGCAGTAGTCACCTGTACTGTAAGGTGGGATTTATTCACTGAGGTCGCGACGGATGACTTGAAAGAGCACGGCTGCATACATCGTTGTACTGCTGCTCAGAATTTTCGGTGTTTTAAGCACTTGCTACTTGAAGCCTGCTGGCGGCGAGTGCGGGAGACTGAGAATGTCCGTCGTCTTCACTGTTCTGTTCACAGGTCCGTATTGTCAGCTGTTTGAGTCGACCCAAGCCTAGGTATTTAAGCAATTGCATTGGTGAGTGACTGTTCGTCTTGCGACGTTATGATGGAAGACTTTTGTGCTATTGGCGGAACGTTTGCGTAATTCCGGTGGCCGCAAAAGTCGTAACTGAGAAACATTGCGGCTGCCTAGGGTGTGGGATCGACCCTAACCAAACACTTAATTCGGCCCGTCTAATAGAAGGAGTCATTGAGCTAGGAGGAGCAATTTATTAGTTACTTTAGGCCCCTTGTCCTGAGATGACGGTTTTATTTTGTGCGGCGGAAAAGTGTCCATTAGGTAGCGTGTGAGCGTGTGTGTGCCCTTGTGCATGTTTTTTCTGTCAGCAAAGGAGTGTGAGTGTCTGGGTGGTGGGCGAATGAATGATTGATGAAGCCTAGGGCTGAGCCCGGACCGTCTGGTAACAAAGTCACCCGGAGCGCTATAACCGGTTTGCTGAAACGCGCAAGGTAGACCCCAGGTGCAAACGCGAGTCTGGCTTAGCTCAATCCGCGCTTCGGCGGTGCGCCTACTAGTTAAGAAACCTGCCGAGAGGCCGGCAAAGCGGGCACTGAAGGACAGAGGCGTCCTTTTTATCTAACGCTCACACACACACACCCCTAGAGTGCTGCCCTTGAAAACAAGCACAGCTCGTTCGTTAAATGACAAGTGTTTTCCGGCGAACAGTAAATAGCGACGCACAGAAAGACAGGCTGTGCGCTGGACAGAAGCGGCGCGGGGGGTCAGACTGGCACACAGCACGCGCGTATGGGAAGCGTTGGGTGGCGTCGAGTTCGCGTGAGACTAATAAGCACTACCATGCAGGCGCGGATGTTACACGTCTTGCATGGTCTTCAGCTCACACCACCAACTTGGTTTGTCGGTATTGCTCAATGTGTGATGAGTTTGAACAGTCTACTGCCGCACGGGATAGGTTAGACAGGTCTCAGCTCGAATGAAAGTGATGCTGTAGAACTGCTTAGTTCGCTGAAATTGATATGCAAACAGGATAATTTTTTATATCCGGATGATTGTAAGAGTACCAGGCCGCAGCAGCATCATTCGTCTATACAAAAAAACACTGTCTTCCCTGGACGAATATCTCATCAAAGACATAAAGTTCGCAACCAAGTTCAGTAAAGGCAAATGATCAAACTGTTTAGATCTTATTTTTAGTTAACAAGAAGTAGTAAGGCTGGTGAACGCACGGCCGTTATTTAGGTAAACTGAGCACACTGCTCCTACCTGCGTGTGCTTTCTCCTATCTCCACAAGCGCATAACAAAAAGGGAAGAAGAGGACTCGATCGCTGGGACAATACGTTTATTCGCCTGACGTTTCGACATCCGTCGCGGATTCATCATCAGAGACATGAGTAGCAGAAACAGCAGAAACCTGTTTCGGCTACTCATGTCTCTGATTATGAATCTGCAACGGATGTCGAAACGTCAGGCAAATAAACGTTTTGTCCCAGCGATCGAGTCTTCTTCTTCTCAATTTCTTCCTGGGACATGCATGTTCGCTTGTATAGGCAAACAAAAAAGGCTCAAAAATATTTGGAAAGTGGATTTGAATGCCACGAAAGGAGTTACTTCTGCGGACACCTGCTTAGTTAATAGAAGCGACAGTCACGAATTCTTGAGGTATTTCCAAGAGATTATAGAACAATTAATTGAAGTCCGTTGTCCGAGGAAAGCAACAAGAATATCTACACATAATCCACACGTCTATCAGACTATAGACAGGATAGTAAAGAAGAGGCAGTGAAAAATTACTCTCATCTTATAAGGGTG
>JAYGXS010000003.1:11707979-11718024 GCA_036362985.1 Ligula intestinalis
ATATGCTGACTCATCGCGTCCCACTGCTCCTTATGTCACTTCCCTCAGACCAGGTACAAACGGGCATACCTTGCCTCAATCCACGGTGGCTTGACTTCAATCCAACCAATGAGATTCCCACGTAGGCTGGCCTCAATCGGTCTGTCCCTAGAAATAATTTCAGACCACGCCACTCTAGCAGAAGGACGTTTGCTCCACCAGTCAAATCTCGTACAACCGATTATTCAACCCTCTTTTCACAATATACTGTTTCTACTAATCTGGCCTTCCCGTGATTTCTCTCCTCGCCTGGAAGATCGCAGCAATTAGAGTTGAATTTTAACACTCCTCGATAGATATGACACATATTAGATGGATCTCAAGTTGCTACCTCAATTTCGCACAGTACCCTTTCCCACGGGCCGACGAGGTCGGACAGTGAACCGGATAGGGCAGTGAGACCGATATTGGGTAATCCAGCCCTTCATCACACCAGCGAATCCCTCAATGTTGAAAATAGTTGAAAATATCACGCCCTGCTAAAGGTCATGGCTGCAAAAGTTGCCAATATATGCTGATAACTCTGTCCTTTCCAGGACTGAGAGTCAACCAACAATGTCTCCGGCTGAATTTGGTCCCCTCGCGGGCATCTCACGCACGTGATCTCCAAGTCACCCATTTCAAAGCATTATATATTGTGCGGGACTAGTTCGTGTGAAAAACCCATGTAAGAAGTGTTTAGCATCTTCGTTACACGGTCTATTGCCCTCGGTTGATGAGGAATGTGTGTGTGTGATAGATGCATCGAAAGTCCAGACTTCTATAATGACAATTGAAGCGCAAGTCATTGATCTATGTCCAATCCATGAGACACACACGATGGAGGCCTTTGGCGACGGTCAAATAAACACCAAGCCCCCGGTTATGGTCCGCTTATACGAAAATCAGCTGGCTAAATTGCAACAACAGATATAGAACATCTGTAACGGGTCATGCCTGGCTGACTAGCTCGCGTCGAAGTGCACTTTGTCAAAGGCTTACCGATGCGGTTTATCGAGGTCTCGATCAGCCAATCATAGTCCCCGCATCCACACGGATTGGGGAGGTGACGAATGGCGAGCGCGCACGTGTCCCCGAAACAAGCTGCCTCTTTGCCCGAAATCTCCAGGCCGACCTAGCCAAAGAAAGTGCTCTCCCTCTCTGTCTACTGCCCCGAGTTCTCTTAATCAGTGACTTGGGATCCGGTCGATCTCCTGAGCGTACGGGCTCACCCGAGTCAATCTATTCTTCTCTCCATTGTGTACACAATACATTCTTCCTACTACTCTGGCCTTTACGGACTTCTCTCCTGCACTAAGTAACCATGGTCTGAAGATCGCAGGTGCACGGTTTAACTCGCTTAACCCCCTGCGATACATCCACACTCTGTGGCCCGATTATATTTTTTGACAGTTGGAATGTTGACTCCGACTAGGCCTATCACCATGCGCCCTACAGTAAAGTGGCCACAGGAGGCAGTGAATTGCACGTGAATTATTTTATATGGATCGTAGACTTGTGCAACATCTACTGTCTTTTCTCTCTTCCCTCAACCCCCATGTGTCAAGAAGACTAGAGGCGGGATCGTGCGCAGGTGCCTGGCGCAGCACGAGTCCACAACTTGGCGTGCCAGGACACCATACCCACATGCGTAGCATCTGCTACGGGTGCACATTCTCAATAATGCTTGCCTGTCGTGGCCTGATCTGACCCCCTGTTTAAGTGTGCCGCTAGATGACTCAACTAGTGAAAACGCGTTTAAACAGTCACCGTCGGCGAATATGTCAAGCGCCCAGTAACCGCAGGGCTCAGTTCTTGCACCAGGTCCCCCCCCCCCCCCCCCCCGAAAGTGCATAATCACAAAAGTATGCGCGCACGCATAAAACGCAGCGATCGGCAACGCAAATCACGTCAGTCCATAACACTGAAAGCAAAGGTCAGAAAAGCAACAAAAACAACTAATTTTTGCTTAACACGAAGATAAGACGGTCAGTACAATTAAAAAACTAACTTAAACCGGAAGAAATACATAACAGGAAAGTATAGACAGAGACAGAGCTTACTTATTTGAGTACTTAAATTTGAAAGGCATTACGAGAAGGCAAAAAGCGGTTTGAGGGAGAAAGTAAAAAGGAGGCTTGGAACGACAACTTTTAGCGGAATCATGATATAGGGAAGACTGGAGTGTGAAGGTAACAGCGACAGGCAGAAAAGCCCGCCATTAATCAGCCTTTTTGGCAGCGGTAGCTGCAGTGGCTCCCTGTTGCTTCCTATTCTCTACTTCCATCGCCCGCTCAATCACCCACTGGCTAATTCCGGTGCGCATATTGACGTAGGTGTAGAAGACGTTCACGACCAGGGAGAAAACGCGTGCAGGCCAGCTGAGGCAAAGCAGGCAGATGCAGGCGAGATTGTAGATGATCCAGAAGAGGAGGACCATCACCGCACCAGGGTCCCAGTGCTGGTGACCGTCGGCGCTATCAATTAGGGCACCTTCACGGACCACCTCGTTGGGAAACTTACGCTCCGCGGGAGGCTTCACTGGATAAAAAGAGGTGGGAACAAGAAAATTTGAAACAAGCGTAAACAGCGCAGGATTTATTGAATTCAACCAAGCTCGCGATTGCTCCCTGCCGTCGCATGAGTTTGATATGGAAAAGAACATTCAACAGTTTGAAATTTCACATGGCAGAACATCAAGGATCATAATTCATTGTAGATAATGAGCATACGAAGGACACTGTATTACTTCAGCATATAGGACGGAAAGAGGGTAGGGAAGTTTACAAAAATCACGTGGGATTAAAACAAGGTGCCCAATTATCAGGATAATTGGAGGCTGACTTTACGGTTATGTTGCTTGCACAGGTCGGGTTTCTCCCGCCGTATGTAGGACGCTTCGAAGTAGCGCAGGGTTCGATTTTTCGTGCCCGAACAAGTACTCGAAAAGTTAGCTTGAAGTCGACGGAATGACCGCTGTCTGGCAAATGCTTAGTAATTGAGGACCGTGGTACACTGTCCTCTTGCTTGAAAAGCCAGTTAGGCTAGCGCTTAGCGGCGCCCGCTGCCAGGTGCCTTTGCCTGCACCCGATATATTAGCATCCGCAAGTGCACGTGAATTCATACAAACAAGTCGAGGTGGCGTGTAACGGCAAGGCATCCTTTGCCCGTTTGACTGAAAGGCTTTTAGTAGGACTTAAGAGGAAGAGTTCAGCTGCGTTGTAGGTCCTTTCTGTGGTACAGCAAGACCATCGATGGCGTTCTCTACACTTTTCTCAAATTTTTACCGGGGAACAGATGCTTCAAAGAACAAGGAAGGTCAGGTGAAACAGGTTAAGAACGCAGGGAGGAGCGGTCGCAATAGCAAACAAAAAGCAAAAGACTTGCTGGCAGCAAGACCACCAAACAGATGAGCTCGCAAAAAACAATTTATATCAAGCGATCGATTGTTTGGCCAAATCATCTAGAGAGGATTAAATGTGGGATACCCACAGATAGGGAGAAGGCACATCTTCCCTATAAGCGTTCATATCCACTAGGAAGCGTTCCTCTGATCGCCAAGAGCAGAGCGATGTGGGAGAGGAAGGATTCCTTAACGATAACGTTTAAAAGGTTCAACATGGGATGCCATCGCTGGCACGTGTCACTTCTTGGCCTGGCGTTTCGGATTTTCACTCAAGTCCATCATCATGGATAGTTGTAGCCAATTATGCTGATGGGTTGGAGTGAGAATCTAAAACGTCAGGCCGATAAACGTCATGAGCCAGCGATCGCATCTTCTACTGAACTGTTTCCTGGAATTCGCCTGTTCGCTGCCATCAGCAATGATAAAAGTATTTGCCTACTAGCATCCTGTGTGACGAACCAATGGCAACACGATCCAGGGCCCGTCCAGCGAATTTGTCCGATTTCTTTTTAACACTTCTCGCATAACAGGAACTGTCATTATCCCGAGGGACGAAAAGGACTTACACGTGATATGGTCCAAAAAGGGCCAAATCACACGCATAGATGAGAGGCGAGACTAACGACCTCATGCCGGCTTTTGCCTGATTATGGAAGAGGTACGCGTGTCAAGTCCTTACGTGGCATCTGTAAAACAGATGGGTGTTGCTCGAACATAACAGCGACTGACTCATATGAAAAGGAGCCCAGCTGTAGCCCTCCTTGGAAAAGGGTTCTGCATCGTCACATCGGGTATGTGGAATAGTCGCTGAGTCGATCAAAAACGCTGCATACAACTGCAGTAGACAGTAAGGTCTCGTGAGATGACCTAAAAACCCAGACAGTGCGCGCAGGCTACATGCGTATCTGTTATTGCAACATGTGACATCGATGCCAGTGTTGTCCTCGAGATCAACAACCGAGTTTTGGAGAAGATAAACATTGGAAAAAGGTAACACAAATACAGACAAGAAAATTTGAAAAAATGGTGTCGAGTATAGGCCTAAGATTGGCATAACCGCTGAATTTATTAGATGTAATGCTGCAAGTTCACTTACGAGAAACGGCCAATGACAACCCTATAACACACAAAGACCTACTCTGAGGGGACTTTTAGGCCTGAAATAGGGTGCACGGTTTAATTGGCTGTTATAGTAAACACCGATACAAACAAAAATGCGAGTCCCGGGAAGTAATTGAAAAGAAGTAGACGTTGTCGATCAGATAGGCATTATATTCGTCCGGCGTTTCGTATTTATGCTCCAGCCCATCGTCATTCTCATTATTATTATTATTATCACGATTATTATTATAACCAAATAGCATACGTAGACGGGACAGCTGAGACAATAAGTATATTTGCATGAAGTTTCCGATTCATACTCGAAACCATCACTAGAGGCGACATCAGATGCGGGTTCAAGCATGAATCCAGAATTTCAGGCGAATATTTTTGTCCCACCGATCGCGGATACTTTGCCCTACCGTGAACATCCTCGGATATTGAGGAACGATCGGAAAATAACCACCAAAAGAAGTCCAGAAATATTGAGTATTAACGAGGACAAGCCGGGTGCGCTTGGTGGAATAAATGCAACAGCTGAATTCAACAAATTCCCCTCTCCGCGGTTTCTTGAGGTCAGACGGGAGGAGAGCGTTTACTGGATTATCTTGATTGCAAGATAGAATACCGACATACCGTTTTGCTCCAGGGCTCGGGGGTCAAAGCTCGCATAGTTGGTGGCATAGAGGGGAGGATACAGTACTAGATAGTGGGGGTGATGATAGCCTGACGCACTAACGAAACGGACAGGTTTCTTAAACCAGGATTTCGGAAATGTAGTCGGAATGTTGCTGATTGGCTAGTTGAACCAACTGCCTTACTCCAATTTACAAAGTAACTTCGAGCCTAATGATGAGCTGAATCTCTCGCTGCTATGTGATGCAGCAGCAGAATATCGGCAGAACACGTGGCTGGGCTCTTAGCTACTATCTGAGCTTTACACCAGTCTGCTGGAACAGCAAAACTGACAAGTTGTTTACAAAAACGCTACATGGCGGAATGAATACGGGCGGGGGTGAGGGCAATTTTTATTGATCGGAAGTTTTGTTTTTGCATGAGAGGCCATTATGATGGGTGGTGAGAATAGAGCGACAGCGCATTTAACTACCGCTTGTCTACCTGGCGTGTTTATATTTCGGATTTAACTAATAAGACTCCATGTCCAGTCAAATATGAGCAGTATGGTGTTGCCATGGCGCTGCTCGACGCACGCCACTGACACAACGTCGCACCGACTATTTGCCACATGCGTCCACTTTCCGCTGATGGCCTTGTACTGGTTGCCTTGTGGTCGTACTAAATGATTGTTTAGCTGTAGATCAGCCGTTGTGCTGGTTTTGAACAGTTTGAAATACGTATAAACTGGAAAACACGCAACCCAAGAAATTTCAATTTGAGGATGTTCTTTGGGATATATAGGTGACTTTAATACGTGAATTTTCGAGTCTGGTGCCCCAGGTCGCCTTCGGACTAACAGAAAATGTGCAAAGAACAACTAAAATAGAAAACAAGTGGAAAAAATCAATAGTTACATGGGGTTAGACCTGATTGGTAGGTGCGGTCTCGGTCAGTCTATGTCGTGCGGCCGTCGTCTATTCCACCCTTCTTTTAAGTGCTCCACAATACCATTAAATCAACTATTCCGGCCATTCACTTCACGTCCGAGAAGGAGGTCAACAACAAACTCCCATTTCTGGATGTTCTCGTGCAACGAAATGCTGACGGAACATTAAAAACATCCGTTTACCGCAAAGAAACATATGCGGAGAGCAACAAACACTTCTCTCATAAAAAGAGTGCCATCAGCAGTCTCCTGCGCCGAGCGAAGACGCACTGATCTGACGGAGAAACCTACTCATCGAGCTCAATATTCTGTTTGATTTGTTTGCCCGCAGTGGTTACACCAGAGACTGTATATGCCGATGCATAAAAAGACAACAACACAACAAAAAGTAACCAAATAGTTCCAAGCAAGCGCCCAAAACAACAACATGGCGAATCCTTCCTTATTTAATGAATTTGTATGAACTCATTGAAGGGAACTTGCAGAAACATCAAATAAATTGGCGCACAAACCGATGGCTACTTTACACACTCAGCTAGTAACCCGAAGAATAAGGTTGGCTATCTCAATGAGAAAGAAGTCACCTACAAAATCCCATGCGGAGGTTGTGATACTGTATATTGTGGCCAAACAGGAAGACCCGTCGCCCCACGCATCCATGAGCACCAGCTGACCGTTAAGAGACGTGACCGAAGTGGTTCTGCATTGCCTTGACACAGGACAAACCTTTGCATGGGATAAAGCACGCATCATTGGAGTTTGCCCCTCCAAAAATGACCGAGAGTTTCTTGAGGCCATGCATCCCGACGATTCCTATATCAGCCGCCACATATAATTAGATGGTATTTTTAAACACTTTAAAGAACTGTGGAAGAGACAACGGCCGCACGACACAGACTGCCTGCAGCTACACTTACCAATCAGGTCTCACCCCATATAATTGATTTTTTCCACACGTTTGAAATTTTATTTGTTCATTGCACATTTTCTGTTAGTCCGAAGACGAGCTGGGCACCAGACTCACAAATTCACTAATGAAATTTACTTTTATATCTCAAAAAACAACTTCTTCAAGTTTGAAATTCACTTGCACACTTTCATGCAACAAAGACGGTGCCTCTCTACCCAGAATGTTGCTGGCTCATTATTAAAAATAGCGTTTCCGTGGTTCTTAGCGCTTCAGACACACTATTGGGCAAGAGAAGATTATGCAATGCAGCTAAGGTACCGCAAACACCCCAGGATAGTCTAATACGGGGGCGGTGGTTATAAGAGTTTTATAAGTGGGGCATTACAACGGTCAATGAATCAAAAAGGTGAAGGTAGTGCAATGAATTAGTACATTTGTCTGAATTAATTTTCCTAAGCCGGTATAGAGCAGGGAAAAAAACACAGCAGTTGAAAAAAATTAAAAACAATTCGCAATAAATAAAATGCACTGTTTACGTTCAGCGATGATACTCATCTAAACATTCAGGAAGTCAATGTAGGCGAACTCACGTTTTCGATTAATTAGTCAACAGGCAACTACAATAAAATAAAGGAAGGGTAGAGTTAACAAACTTTTAAGCAACCAATCACTAGTAACTAGGGGAGAAAGACGACGAGACAACGGGTGACATGAGTTAATTATAGGACCCGGCTCTCCTCCCCTGTCCCAACTACTTGCTGCGGATTGCACGCTTAAACCTTTGTTAACTCTACTCTCCCTTTATTTTATTGTATTTGCCTGATTATTAATTAATCGAAAATATTCGTCCGCCTACCGTTACTTCCTAAATAGAAGGCAATGAAGTAAACCTTCACGGGGAAAATTTTGACAAGTCAGGTACCAATTGGACGAATAGCCAATTGGAATAAGTCTGATTTACACTAACTGTGAAAATTAACTGTAAGGTTACGCGAAGAAAACGGAAGCCAGGGAAAGGAAACAAACGCAACTAAAGAAAAAAGCCAAAAGGTGTGAGTACTAGTGCACTTACAGAAGGTTACCTTAATCACGAAATCCACGGATTTTTACAAGTAAATCTCTGTTAATCAAACTCAGCCCAAGCTGCGGCCCCAAAAGTCTTACAGAAATCAAGTAATGGTTTTTCTTCATAATAGGGCATATTGTGATTTATGAAGGAATATAACGTTTTATAGAACCACCAGCTTCTTAAAAAAAGTGGAAAATTCCGAAAAAGTGGAAATCGTGCATACAAAGTCAACTTAATTTTTACATGTAGAGGAAGCCCGTTCATGCAAAACAACTGAGTGAAGAAAGCAGCACAGTGCGATTGTAAGCATACTACTCTTTGTACACTAAGAGTAATTGCCTTCTGCCACATTTTTTATCATTATTTTGAGATTTCGATTACGAAGAGGTACAGATTTTCGTTGAAATGCAAATTAAAACTTAACGATTATCACTGGCGTCAGACGATTGAACATAAATAATTACTATATTCCACGTGCTTACTAAAACCTTTAAAATAAGATGTATTTTAAAGAAACATACCAAAATAATGAGCTTTTAAAAATTTTTCTTATGCAGCTGTCTGTGTGTGTCATGGTTTCAGAACCATCCAAACATGTCAACTCATTGTCGAAAAAAATGAAGGTCCACAACAAAAGTCGCGAATGAATATGCCTAAGATTGATTTAAAATAATTATATAGCAAGTTACCTCTTAAAAACGGCTTGATTTATATATTTTGGTGTCGGATGTCTGCGTACGTTTTTTTTAACATTAAGTAAATTTTACCCAGTTGATTGATTACCCGAAAAAATATGGAGACTTCTTCTGTTATAAAAGCAAAGCTAACTTTTCTATTAAAATAGGAACAAATTTCAGTATATTTGTTTACTTCTAGGCTCAGTACTACAATAAAAAATGCGGAGCAGAGTGGAAAGAATATCAACGGCAATTTTTGAGAAAACTTTTTCGCAAAGTGCTGCGACAACTGACTCAAGTGTGCGTTACGCTAACTGCCTTCAAGTTTATACTGGCTGTATAATCGATGTACTTACTGCATACTAATAAAGTCATAATACGCATTCCTTACCTTGAACCCTTCAAAAAGACAGTATACAGTTTCTAATTGATGTAAAGCACGTAAGAGCCTTAAAAGCTTATTACTAGATTTATGGCGCAAAACTTGGCAGATTTGCAAAATAGAATTTTTAAACTAATTTAGTTCTTCTTTTCCCAAAAATCATGCACTATCTCATAATATCAAAACCTTAATTTCATGGACACAAAACAAAATTTTCCGTTTTGTGAACAGGTACAATCAAAAAGTTCCTGCTCTTCATGAACGTTCTTTTATAAAGCAACATGCATATACAAGAAATACTTTTCCGCAGCGTTTAGTAGCGTAGGAAATTCCTCGGATATCAACAAACGCTGGATTTCATCCATTTCCACCTCTATTTTCTTTCTGAGCGGAATTCAATTCTCATAAACCGTATTTTGCGACTCAAATTAACCCAATGAACTAAATAGACAACCCCAAATGTGTGGTAAATTCCTCAATCCCCAACCTTTCATCAGATATGTAATCTACTGTATGTATGTGCAAACAAATTAACAAACTAAATAGGAGATTACGAGAATGCGAGTACATTTTTCGGTATATGTTTTAGAGGAGTAAATTTGCAAATAAAGCTACAGGCAATGTTCTGTACTTCTGCCTTTTAAATTATATGTTAACTGCTGCATGCGACTGGAGACCGAGACGAACACAACTCGAATTTGTGACAAAAACCGAAGAGGTTACAGCACTAGCAAGCTCGGAGACAGTGTTGCAATGTTGGCAAGAAAGGAGACCGTTGTCAAATGTAGTGAAATCCCAATGCAGATGGCTTATGTGACAAGCCAGAACACCGACGGCTACACCTTTCACTATGGCGAGGCAAAGGAAAGAGGGCGTTGTGAGAAGCGCTGATTGTAAAAACAACTGTAGGGGGGGGGG
>JAYGXS010000003.1:11718124-11728991 GCA_036362985.1 Ligula intestinalis
ACAAAGGACTCTATAACTGTATCAGCACTTTTGAAATTTTAATTGTTCCTTTCACACCTTCTCAAGTCTGACGATGACCTGGGGGTCCAAGGTCAAGTAAAGTCAAGTCAAGTCAAATTTATCAAAGTAAATATAGGCAAACGCCTTTGAACTCCCTCTTGGTCGAAACTTTACTGAATAAAACTGTTATATTTTTCCAAAGAACGTCTTTCCTTGAAAAGAATTGAAATTGTGGTAATTTTACTGGTACTACCCATATACCTGCCAAGTCGAGACGACATAAAGGGTTGGATGGTGGCCTTAGACGCAAGGAACAGGTCACATGATAACCTCGCGGGCCCAACTGAGTACACAGGGCTAGCTTCCGGTGCGACGATTAAGTATGTCAAATGAAACAAGAACAGAAAGCATAGAGTACGCATGCATACGGTAGTATTCCTTTAAGAGCTGCTCCTTCTCGAGCCATCGCTCATTCAGCCATGCGCCGAAGGCGTCCGCATTTTCCTCGTCTTTGTTGGGAGAGTCACCAGCAGGGGAGCCAATGATAGAAGTGATGGGCCACCGACGGACGTAGTAGTGCACCTCCTGTGGAGTATTGCCCAAGAAGAGCGAGAGTTCGTCTTCGGGCATAGCATAGGGATAGGCCACGGTCACGTCATAGATGTAGGAAAGACCTGTGGAGGAGGGAGGGGAAAGCACAGATGCACACGTACAGGGAGCAGCGGGGCGAAGGCAGAATAAGGTAAAACGACGACAAACAAGTAGAAGGGTGTGTTTACCGGTAGATAGAAAATCTAAACTACTAAAAGGCAACACAGCACCAATTGGCGACCCTACTGAAAGCTATCGTTACAACGGTTCGTCAACGGCCTCCCACACACCCGGGTGTCTTACAAATCAGCCTAGACTAAGTTTAGGTAGCGGGCAAGCTCATATTGCCATCTGTTATGCTTGTTGCAATAATAGGATGCATGTCAGCTATCAATACTATTATAGGAATATTTTACTAGCATATACTATCTGCTGTACTAAGTTTGATTACTAGAATTAGCGCTCTTAGCAGTGGTATATTACCTCTGGCAGCAGCATCCTAATCCAAACTTCGCAGAATGTGACACAACTTTTGTTGGATAGAGTTGAGAGCTCGGAAACCAAGGTGAGCCCTGATGTGCTCGGGGCCTCAAACACGTATTTACTCGGAATAGCTTTGACTCAGATTCACACTCCTGGTTCAGATCAAGAGAGTAGGACCCACGGTGTGATTTTTAATCCTGCTCCCTTCTAATACTACCGTCAGAAATAGCACCAGTACCACTAACACCCAGCTGCATTGCAAGTTAGTAGTAGCCGCATCAGTCTCGGCCTTCTTGAGCCTGCCACAAGCAAACGCGCTTGACAGTCATTTATAAACAACTGTCGGTAGGGATTCCTTGTGGGGTAGCCTGGGGAACTTGTGAAGCGCGCCCCTCAGGCTCACGGGCAACTTATTTTAGGGGAGAGGACGGGCGGCGAATGTCAGGGAACCAATAAGATCGCAATATTTCTGTAAAATAAGAAAGTTACGAGTACAAGTTGGGGCGCGTACTCAAACCGTGGGAGAAGTACGAGAATAGGCTTTAATATCATCGCTAACCCCCCGCCCGATCAATGAAGAACGTGTGTATGTAGGGGCAGTGTGCCCTAACCTCAGGCGAGGTCATTGGGGTACATTTTCTAGTGGAATCACCAACACCAACTAGAAAAAATGTTCAACAAGTACGAAGGTGGAAGATTGTGGAAACCACCTTACTTAAATGTGTTAGTAAGCAGTTATTTCTGTGGTTAATTTAAAATGCTAATTTCGCTTAGTATACTGACTTAAACGGTTATGGTATGCGGCGACCTTTGTGGGCCCACTCTGCAGTTTAATACCATCATCAAATCCCTGCCGGATCGACTGATAGAGTTAAGAAAACCGAAAGATTATGGGTAATTCAACCTACTTAAAACATTTAAGTAGGTTGCTATAATACATAAGGACATTTCGAAGACCCCACAAAGAATCCCTACCTAACTCTCATATCTAAGACAGTGGGTTGCACCTGGACTGAAAAGGACACCGGCAGTCTACGTTAGGCCCGGTCTTCGCACCACGGCCGTGTCAGGCAAGCAAGCGGCTACTGCCACCCGAGACAGCAAATCCGACTTTTGTACACAACAAACTCCCTCGAGGTGGCTTCCACAGTTACGTCCTTCTTATTGTATTCTTTCTTGAAGATTCCAAAGGACGTAATTAGACGGTGACAAACACAGAATTTGCCGTTACAACATCAACTTCAATCTTGCCTATTCCACATGTTCGTTATGTTTCAATGGTGGGACAAAGCCGAAGTCTGGAGCAAGCGTAGTCACCCCAATCTGTTCAATGACCCAGAGTAGCCGCTCACTTTTTAAGAATAATTTGTGTGCAAGCTGGCCGACTGTGTGCAGTGCGCGTAGAGGGGCTGTTTAGGCTTTGTTAAGCAGTTGGCCTGAGTCCACATCCGGTCAAGACTCCGGCTTGCCAATGAGTGAAACATTTTTAGGGAGAAGAGAGTACGGCAGATGCCGCAAAATTCTGTTGGCACTATGAATTAGTTCACACACAAGTTGTTGTATTGGCTGCGCGGCACACGAGGCAGATCGCCCTTTGGTAAGGTCGAGCTGGTTATCAGAAGCATAAACAGGCAAGGCTTTTCTCATTCGCATACTATTTTAACTATGGCTGTAGAAGGACTGCATCAAGGAGCCACCGTTATGTAGCCTTTATTTCTCTGAACTAGGTTATCTAGTCCCGCGTTCAAGCCCTTTATATTGACTGGCCCATATCAGGAACATGTGAGGCCCCCAGATTAGGCAGCAGAGTTAGTAGTTTTGGCAGGCAGGGAAGTTAACGCAAACCAAACCGGTATTCATGCACAGGAAAGCGGATCGGAAACGAATACGAACGCACGGATCAACGCGACTCTTCCCACAGAACACTGCCACAAACAACAGCGGGTCTTGCGAATCAGTCGGCCAGTTGGAATGCAGGTAAGTAGCAGGAAGCTTCTGATTTTTGCAGGATCCTTAAAAGTTGGCGCAAGCGTTTTGGAGCCTCGGCAATAAGCCAGTTAGGCAATGAACTCGGGCTAGCACCTAGCGAATACGTATTAATCGTTGCTACATAAAAAGCATTTAAAAGAAGCAAAAAAACGCTTACGCGAACCGATGTCCTTGACGAAGTGCTGAAAACCCGTGAGACGGGGGTGCAGGGTATAGCGCACCAGAGGGCGGCCCGTCTTCTTGGCGTAGGAATCACTGCTAACAATGCTTTCCGGGCAGAGGTTAGTGCCCTCCGGGAACATGAGTATCTGGCAAAGTACAGGAGAGAGAGGAAGTTATAAAAGCTAATGTAGTCATGGTATTGGTGAGAGAATTATAAACGTGAACAGATTTCAGCGATGATACCCATGTAAGCATTGAGGAAGTCAAGTTAAGCGAACGAACGTTTTCGATTAATTCATCATCAGGCAATACAGTAATATAAGGGAGGGTAGAGTTAACGAAAGTTTTAGGCAAACCAATCAGTAGTAACAAGGGGGAGAGAGGGGGGAGAGGTGTAAAAGGATCAAGGGGGATCAAGGGGATCAGATTCTAGTCTTAATTGGGGAGAGAGAAATGGGGTGGGGGGAGAGGGGAAGGGGAAGGTGTCAGACAATTAGTTCATGTCATCCAGTGGTCCTCGTCTCGGTTTTTTTTTGGGTTGTGTGAGGACGCAAGGTGTCAACGTCTTGAGACTGTGTCGGTGGCCTTTGGATGCTTGATGCCGCTGTCTCATCATTGTTTCGCGGCGTAGTAAGAGGCGTGAGGGCAGATTTTGAAAAGGCTTTTGGGTACGGGAGCCTTAGGGCCGCTACAAATGCTTTCTGCACACATAAAATTGGGTTTGTGAGGCGAATGGCGACTGCTTCTGCCGTCGCAAGTATCCGCTGACGCAGGAACTTAGAGTGTTTAGCCGGAACTTTGTAGACGACTCTAAATGCTTGGTTGACGTCTACCCGATGAACAGATTTACGACGAGTTCAGATGAGAGAAAGGATGCCCATACATATAGAGCCGACTGCGATGTAGAAAAGTTTCCTTGGCATGACTAGAAATCCAAATTGCGGTTTAGTACCTGCGGAGGAATAAACGACCTCGAATACATGTCACCATTGCAGATTCAAGATTCTACACCAACGCTTAACTCCTCCCCCCCCCCCCCTACGTCTCAGTGGATCGCATGGAGTGACATAGTTGACCATTTATGCAGCACCGCAGAACAAACATTCACTGCCTGAGGGATGTGCCAGCCGAATGAGCCGTTTAAAGGTTGCTTGATAAAATTCTTGAACGTTAAATCGGCGCACCGATGGGTGTTGGTGCATTTGGTGGAATAATAGGGTTTAAAGTCACGTCCCATTTAATCAAACGATCTCTCCCGCACAGGAACGCTCTGTACGGAATAAGCACGTTTACAAAGCGGATACGAAACGAGAGGTTCAATTAAATTTAAGCGTGCCCAAGTCGGACGAGATGGTGCAGAACATAAACATAGAATAAGAGAACATGGCAGAATTCAAACTGAGTGCATTCTACTACGGATGTTCAGAATTGAAAGCTTAAAAACTAAGGCGCGTAAATGTGTCCTTGACAAGGTTGCTTTCTGAACCTATCTCGTGAAATAGACCTGATATTCAACAGGTTAAACAATTTCTACTCAGTATGCGTTTGTAGGTATTTCGGATAGATTATTCTCCAAATTTCGATGAAGGATGCAATTTAACCAACTGGCTAGATTGTAGGGTAGCATACTGGCCTTCTGTCCAGCCAATGACGCAAAAAGAGTCTTGCCCCTGTCAATAAGAACTACTCAGCTTGTTCCGGGTGGTGGGTGCCTGCAAACTTTAAAAGTACAAAAGATAATTTTAGTTTCCGCAGACAGTATTTTCTCTACAAAATACAGGTATAGCGGTAAAAGAGCAGCAGATCAGGGATATGAGGTTGAAAAAGGCACTATTCGAGTGATTCTATCGTCTTTAGATTAAGTCGAGATGTAAAACGCACGCTTCTGAGCCCTTTTTCAAACGGAAAGCTAGGAGATTTGGCGACGCAAAGACACGCTCGTCAGTCGTAGTACTTGCATGACACGTCTCTGATTGTGAGATATGAGTGAGGTTCCGTTTCTGCCAGCAAAATTGTCTTTCCCAAAGACGGAGGCCACGGGGCACCACATCTAGGATACCTGAACGGCGATGATGCTAACACGGTGAAACTACTATCCTTTTCATTGGTAAAGCTGATATGTAAAGCCTGATCTGCAGACTCACAATTGCGTCAAACATTCAGCATTTTCCTTTGAACTTGAGCATGCAGAGACATGTTCGCTAGTCACAGGTAAAATTTCTTCGATTGCAAGATTCCAATCAACTGATTCCCAATCCATGGGAGCTTCTACTAACAACAGAATATATATATATATATATATATATATATATATCTGCCAGAGTACAGGGTGGGAGAGGACTTTACCAGAGCGCCTAACCGGTAGTGAGAGACATGGAGGCTCTTCTTTTGTCAATGAGAAATAATCTCGGCTTTAATAAAGACAGGATTTGCCGGCTATGTCTAGGCATTCGAATTTGGGATTGCCACCTTCGGGGGAGTTACCACTCGCTGGGTAACACCAAAATTGTATATATCGGATCCGACACCAACGCAGGCCCTCAAATGAAGTAACTAAGTCATTCCTCCTTGAAGCGACTTAAAAATGCATGATATTCGGATAAAACGCCGGTAACTGCGAGACTCCAAGCACCAGAGGCAAACTGCATGCTCTATCATGACACTCAATTCAATATAGACATATCTGCAGGTGCTTGTCGCGCGCAGCTTAAAACACCCTATCTTGGCAAGCACGAACCACCTGTCAATGGCGGTAGAAGTATGTGACGCTGATGCCTGCCAGCAAAAAAACACCTCAAAGAAGAAGGATTATTGTCTGCGTAGAAGAGAGTTCAAATGTCATTCTGCACTTACTGGTTCATTACTAACGCCACGTGTGACACAAATGAGTGCCAAGATCAAAGAAAGAAAACCAGGTAAAGAGGTGTTCTGTGGGCCGATGACGTAAGGGCAAGGAGAGAAAAAAATATGCGTTTTATGACGCAATACTTGATTACGAAAATTGATACGCAGATCAGGACGGTATATGCGGGGTGTGTGAGAAATGCTGTGGAAATGTGATGGCAACCGGAGTTACAGCTATTTAGATTTTTAACTGTACTGTCGCTATGACAATTTCTTACGCAGATAAATGCCTGCTGGCAGCTTGTGAAAACTACGCCGGTAATCTGCAGTAGCTAATTGATTTCAACTCAAATATGTACACCAAACTTCGGACCGAGCCCGAAACGCTTTATTCTGAAAGATTAAGACCCAATTCGGAAAGGAATTTCCTCGGAACATAAACCTCCCAGCACGGAAACTAGAGTTTCTACATCGGAATACATACGGAGAAGGCTAGGTGACCTATGGATGAAGAGAATCCGCTGCGCAAAGGCGTCATGCAAAAGCACAAGATCAACGGGCCAGGCGTATCTTGACTTCTGGCAAATACCTGAGCTGTCAGTATCGTAAATAATTACGTAGATTTACAAGAGCCTGACTATGGAGGCGCAGAGGTCAATCGACCACATTAACAGGCAATACCTTTCTCATTTAGCCTTCACCCTCTTGAACCGCTTTATCCATACCTGCGTTCAAGCCGACTGCCGATGCTATCCCACTCGACAGTCGACCAAACCCTTCGGCTCGAACGGCCAACTAGTAAGTTCGCTGGCGCAAATATACGCTCGTCGGTCGCAGTACTTATGTGTAACCTCTTTGATTGCGAGATATAAGTGTGGTTCAGATTCTGCAGGCATAATTGTCGTTCCCAAAGACGGAGGTCACGGTTAAAAAGAGCACCACTTGTGGGCAACAGACTGGCGAAGGTGTTGTGAAGGTGAACTTACTGCCCATTTTCTTTAGTAAGGCCGATGTGTGAAGCCCAGGCTACAGACTCCCAATCGCATCACACAGTCGGCATTCTCCTTAAAACTTGACCAAGCAGAGACATGGTCGCCAGTCACATTACTCGGGTAAAATTTCGTCGATTGCGAGAGTCCAATCAACTGATTTCCAATCCGTAGGAAATACTGCTTACACCGGAAAATGCGCATCTGCTAGAGTAGAAAAAGTAAGGGTGCGAAGACAAATTTAATTCTATTGACTCAATTTTAAAAAATTCGCGGCTTTCATGGGAGTCAAACCCACACAGCTGGGAAGGCATCTGCGCAGCCAACGCTTTACCAGTTGAGCTGCGAGGTTCATCATGCGCCGTGAACTCAATCACGCTTGGGTCGATTTGTTTGCCCACCTTTACTGCACCTATGGAATCCACTAGTACGGACGCAGCAAGCTGAATGACAGGCAGTAAAGCTAGGCAAAGAAATTGACCCAAGCGAGAATAAATTCCAGGCGTACGGTGAGCCTCGTAGCCGAAATTCTAGAGTATTGTCTGTGCAGAAGCCTCTCCGGCTGTATGGGTTCGACTTCCACTGCCACCACGAATTTTTCACAATTGGGTCAATCGAATTATTGAAATCTGCCGAACTCCCAACAAATGTAAGTATTCTGTTAGTGAAAAAACTTCACCAGAGCGCATAACTGGTAGCCAGTGCTGTGCGGGAAAGACATAGTGGCTCTTCTTTTTTCAATCAGAAATAATGTCGGCTAGAATAAAGGCAGGATTTCTCCGCTATGGCTAGGTATTCGAATTCGGGATTGCCACCTTCTGGGGAGTTGCCACCCGTGAGGTAATGCCAACATTGTATAATCCAGATTCGACACCAACGCAGGGCCCCAAATAGGGTGGGTAAATCAATCCCGTTTGCAGCGACTCAAAAATGAATGACATTTGCGTAAAACGCCGGCGATTACGAGACTACGAGCACCAGATCCAAAATACATGCTTCGTCGTGCGCGTAGTCGCCTGTCGCGCGGGTTGTAACACCCTATATTGGCAAGCACGAACCACATGTCACTGACAGTAGGATTACGTGACGCTGATGCCTGCCAGCAGCTAACAGCACAAAGGACAATTATGATTGTCTGTGAAGCAAAAAAATATGGGATGACGATAATGAGTGCAGCGACTGCGTGCCTGTGCCTCGAAAAAAGTTCAAACGTCACTCTGCACTTACTGGTTCACTAATTCGCCACGTGTGACGCAATTGAGTGCCAAGCTTAAAGACTGAAAACCGGCAATTAAGTGTTCTGTGGGCCGATGACGTTGGGGCAAGGTGGTCGAGACGATGCAATACTCGATTGCACACATCAGGCCGGCTACGCGGAGGTGCGAGAGAAGCTGCGAAAATGAGGTGGCAATCGCCCTTATAGTTATTTAGATATTAATTGTGCTGTCCGTATTACAACTACGCATGCAGATAAATGCTTGATGGCAGCTAGTGAAAAAACGCCAGTAATCTGCATTATCTAATTGATTCTAACTCAAATATGTACGCCGAACTTCGGACCGAGTCTTAAAGGATTTATTTCGAAAGATTTAAGTCAAGTCGTCGGAAAATGAACACTGCAGCCCGGAAAATGAAGTTAGTAAAACAGAATACATAGGGAAAACGGTGGGTGACCCACTGATGAACCGAACCACTCGCAGTGGCGTCATGCAACGGCAGAAGATCGGTGATACACTCGTACCTAGACTTTTAGCTAGTACTTGTGCTAGAAGTATGGTGAGTAATTACAGTCGTCCTGTTCCTTTAAACTGGACCCCGCAGATGCATGCTAGCCAGTCACATTGGTCGGGTAAAAGATCGTCGATTGTAAGTCAAGTAAAGTCAAGTTTATTAAAGAAATAAAGGCGATTGTACGACTCCATTTAACTGATTACCAGTCTGTGGGGGTCATTGCGAATAACAGAACATACGTATCTGCCAGAGTACAGAACGTAGGGGTGGGAAGATCAATTGAATTATTCTATTGGTGAGAGGACTTCACCGCAGCACGTAACCGGTAGTCAATGGTGTGCGGGAGAGACATGGATGCCATTCTTTGGCCAATCAAAAATAATGACGGCTTGTATAGGGCAGGATTTCCCCGCTATGACCAGACATTCGAATTCAGGATTGCAGCCTTCGGGGAAGTTACCACTCGCCAGGTAATGGCAACATTGTATGTTCCGGATTCGAAACCAAGGCAGGGCCCCCAGTGGAGTGGCTATATCAACACTCCTTGCAACGACTCAAAAAATGCATGATATTCGGGTAAAAGCGCTCTTGATTGCGAGACTTTAAGTACCAGATCCAAAATACATGTTCTGTCATATGTGTAGTCACTTGTCGCGCGGGTTGTAAAACCCTAATCTTGACGAGAACGACCCACCTGTTAATGGTGGTAGAAGTATGTGACGCTGATGCCTGCCAGCAAAAAACATCTCAAAGAAGAATGATAATTGTCTGCGAAGCAATAAAAGATGGGGTGATGATAATGAGTGCAGCGACTGCCTGTCGGTGCCTAGAAGTGCGTTCCAATGTCCTTCTGCACTTAATAGTTCACTAATTCGCCGCGTATGACACAACTTAGTGCCAAGACTATAGACAGAAAACCAGGAAATTAGGGGTTCTGTGGGCCGATGACGTAGGGGCAATGACATCGAAGTAAAAAAAGATGGGTTTTGTGACGCAATACTTGATTACGAAAATGGATACGCAGATCAGGACGGGATACGCGGGGGCGGGGTGAGAAATGCTGCAGAAATATGGTTGCAATCGGAATTGCAGTTATTTAGATTTTAACTGCATTGTCGGTCTGACAACCACTTACGCAGATAAATGCCTGTTAGCGGCTTGTGAAAACCATGCGGTTACTCCGCAGTAGCTGATTGATTTCAGCTCAACTATGCAAACCAAACTTCGGACTAAGCCTCAAAGGCTTCATTCCGAAAGACTCATTCTAAGTGTGTGCATTACTTTCGTCAAAATATTAATCCCACAGCATGGACAGTAGAGTTTGTGTGCCAGAATAAATACGGAAAAGGCTGGGTGACCCACTACTGCACAGAAGCATTTGCGCTGCGGCGTCAGGCAACAGCATAAGATCAACTGGACAGGCATGTCTTGGTTTCTAGCTTGTACCTGTGCTGTTAGTGTCGTAAATAATTACGTATAGACTTACATGAGCCTGACCATCGAGCCGAAGTAGGTAATCGACCACATCCTTCATGTGTTTTTCGTCCGCGGCTATTTTGCGCTGAAGGAATATGAAATTTGCCATGTGCATAGCCCAGCCCGCACCCGGCAGGTTTCCCAGCTCCGCTTTGAGCACAATTCTCATGTAGTGTGGGAAGGTGCCCAGACACCAAATATAAATCCAGTCAAGGCGGGTTCGATGATTGAGCAGAGTTATCGAGCTGCCCGCTGTTATGGGTTCCGAGAAGGGGACGACGAAGGTATCACCGAATTGGCGGACTCTGATGCGCAGAAAGCCAGACAAGATTATCTATTGGATTCAAGAGAAATACAGTTGTCGCCGGTTAGTAAGCCCACAGTTAATAGGCCCAGCCACGTATTAAGCCCAAATCAGCTTGGAACGGAATTTTACACAGCAAAATCCGCCGGCTAATAAGCCCAGTCGCCGGCTACAAAGCTCAGTTTGCCAACAGGACAGAGTGATATATAGATGTTGAAGGCACTGATGAAACAAGCGAGGAAGATTTTGAGCAGAGCTTGGTCAATGAAATCATTCAGAAGGAAGAAATGAAGAATGG
>JAYGXS010000003.1:11729391-11764459 GCA_036362985.1 Ligula intestinalis
TGATGATGATGATGATGATGATGATGATGATGATGATGATGATGATGGTGACGATGATGAGAAGGAGGAGGACGAAGAGGAGGAGGACGAAGAGCCAGTTCTCACTGCTGGACAGATAATAGCTGCACTCTACACTCTGCAACGCGGTCTACAGGCATCAGATTTCACAAAATCCGACAATTTCTGATGCCTGGAGAAGGACATCAAAGAGCACCTGCGAGTGGAGTTTCTTCCAAAACAACTGACGCTAGACCACCTTTTTTAAACGTGCCGCAAATCTTTTTTTGTTTTTTTTATTACGTAAAATGCAGACACAAAGCATTATTTTCTTGTACATAACCAAGCTCTACACATAATACAGTACGCATGTAATGTATAGTGCCTATCCTGCGTTTGCTAATCAAGAACTAGGACTCTCCGGTTAGTGCGCCAGCCGCTTATTAAGCCCAATTTGGTCTGGGCCCGAGCACGGCTTAATAGGCGGCGACTACTGTAGAAGGGAGTGGAAGCAAAGAGCGGAAATGCACCAAGGCAAGGTAAGATAAACCATGCAGTAAGGAATACAGCAACTACGATGTCGACGACTCCCACAACAGTTTGCATAGCCGACCGCTGAGACGATGGGGCCAGTCTAACTATCTGGCCGTAGAATAACCGACACAGTCCCGAAATTAATGGAAAGTAGAAAGGGCTTCAAGGAGGACCAGCTGCAAAACAAGTAGACTCCCGAGTCTGATGAATAAGCCATCCCAGACCGCTCAACCTCGGCACACGTAGGCTTTTCTGGGCACTATATAAGAAGGCCAGCACTCCCAACCATCAAAGGATACTAAACCGGTTACCGATCGGCACAATTTTTGAAGCTTCTGTCGGGGTTATCGATATAAACAGTCAGATATCACGATACCTCGTAACGACAATTAAACATGACCCAGACATAGCGGAGAAAAGGTAAGGAGACTACCTAAACGGTGCTCTTATATTAATGGTTTGAGAACTATTCCAGGGAGAGCAGAAGTGACATGTCACCGTATATGAAGAAGCCCACTGGTGGAGGGCGCGTCAGTGGTGACTGTTTTAGTGAAGGTGACTTGCGTGGCATCAAATGTACCCACCCTCTCTGTCTTTCTCCCTCCTCAAACCCATAGGATTTCCGTACCAAAAACACCGGAGAGGTGGACGTGCTGGCCAAATTGCTCATCTACGCATGGTATTCCAATCTGAAGGGCCTAAATGCTAAGAGCAACGGACTTCACACAGAGGGTAGGGGTCTTTAAGGTCATAACAAGGAATCCCTACAATTTGACCGGCATTGCTGAGTAAGGCTGAGTTATTCCATCAGTTGGTAGCCTTCCAAGTCACGCCAGTGATAGCCAGTCATTATATGTTCAAGCGTGCCAAATTTACCACAACGGAGAATGTGCTGATGTGCTGTGAGGAAAAAGTACTCAGCGTTGACGTCACTCGTACTTTCGTCCCGGTTATGCACCAGACGAGACTCACAACCTTGTGCTTAAAAGCCAACGATGATATTGGGTGCAGTCGTTGCTGACACGGTGTGAAGCACCCATCTAAAGCGTGCCATACACGTGCGTAGCAGTAGTTTTGGATTGTAACAGGCAGGGCGTCACTCAACGCGGACCTATCACACCTCAGTTTTGGCCTGCGTTGCAGCCCCTTGTGGAGGCCCCTCTGCACTCTTCTATGAATTGTATGTGCAATTAACTAGGACTACGAAAATCCAGTTCGGTGGTTGGCGTTATCTAGAGGCTCCGGAAAAGGTTTGTTTTCCTCTGGAAAGGGTGAAATATGTAGTTTGACTGTGATGATATAATCGGTGCCGGTTTCCAATCTAGTCAGGCACTGAGATTGCAGGTGATCTGGTCGGATCAGTCATGTTATGAATGTGGTTGTTGGCAAAAGAAATCTGACTCAGTTAAATTAGGTGGGTGGGCAGGCGTGCGTGCGGAGGAAGTAGCTTTGACCTTAGCTGTGCAGCGTGTTGAGATTGACCCCAGCTGCTCTACTTCTCGACCGAGCGAGGTGGGTTACGACCCATGGTTTCAGGCAAACTTACTGCTAAGTATGGGTGCAATGTGCGATGGCAGTGTTTAGCGCATAACTGTTGAAAACGCTCCTTCATGACACTGGGGCGAGAGGCGAAGATATGCAAAAATTCGTGTCTTAGCAATGTAACCAGTAAATGTGCAAAGTGTAGATGGCGGTATACATACGCAGAAGAAACTAACTGAAAAAGACAAGGGGGCATCCAAGGATGCTGATTTCTATCCTTGCGTACGACCATCCAATGCACTTTTGTGCTTAAGCCATCAGACCGGGCAAAATAATCTATGGAGCGCCATTGGTCACACCATGAACGTAGGAGTGAGTCCCGAGAGCCGCACTGTAGCCACATATATTTGCAAGAAGTCGCCTACTCATAATTGATAAGAAAACCTAAATATTACCAAAAGATAAAAGGTAGACGAAGATGGCTGCCTCCGGCTGATATGCCGGCATTGGCCGCTCATACCTCAATTTCAGACAGAAGAGACCAAAGCCTAAATTTCATGTTCAGATGGTCACTGGGCAAAGAACTGAGCCTTGATGGAAGGCAATTAGAATTATCTAAAATTTCAATAATGTTACATATACCAGAGGATCACATTGAGAAGCCAAACAACACATTCCACTTTGGCATGAAAGGTACCTTCTTCAAGCCTGTGGTGTGTGATTTCGGTGAAGTCCGTGTGTCGCGCCTGTGTTGATAGCTTAACGGTCGAGGGCAAGGTGCGCAAATTTTTATGGTAAAATAAAAGATAGGAAAACTCTCTAGTTTCATGCTCATAGTGGTAAAATACAACTAGGGTTGGGCTAATTTGAAGCCATATCCACCACAATAACACAGAAATTAGACTTTAAAGTGAGATGAGGGGCTCGGGCGCAATAGGGGACAAATCAAGGAGGAACTTCAGCAGCAAAGCTAAAGGAACCACCGTATATACCGGCGAGTTGGCAGCTTCTCAAGATACAGCATTTACTGTGATGAGTCCATTTCAAAAAATAGCGTGTTTACTTTTCAAGGGTGCCTTTATAATATTTAAATCATCCTGCCTACCCATCCCACGCGACAGTAGGCCATCCATCCAAACCTGCTGACGGATTGGCTTGATTTGCCGCAGGGGCTGGCATGCAGTGAAAATCAGTGGAATGGGTGACAAATGCGGACGTGGAACCTACGCAGACCAAACGCAGTGGAAGTAGTATGCATCCACCGGGCCAGTGTGGTGCTCAGTTTGGTTTTTGCACAATAGTGGAATACGGGCCTGCAGCTTGTTACGTCAAGTGGGAACGGCGATCCTTGAGACTCTCAAAACTCTACTGCCAGGGATCAGGTAATGGCGACAGGTCAGACAGAAATGGTTATTCTTCTCCGCTCTGTCTTTGACGGTGGTGTAGCTCCAGCGCCAAGCCCCAAACCGTTGCGTGACTGCACGCTTCTTTCTGCTTCTGGGACAGCCAATCACAGGAAATGTAGAGTGCTATTGGCCAAGCAGTTCATCAAGTAGCCAGTGACTTACTACCACATGGCGTTTGTGCATTCAGGCCCATATCACGCTAGCAGAGAGACGTGCACGCAGGCCCCGGCCCTGTCGCCTGTCTGGGCTTCAGACCACCACCGAATGTCAGCGATCATACCCAAGCTGTCAGTTTATTTTCACCAACTTAAAGGTTGGCAACCTTAACCACACCCGGGCTGTGTTGCAGAGGCGCTAGGTCAAAACGAGAAACAAATGGACTAACTGCACGGATTAGGCACGGAGCCCCTAAGTGCGGTTGCACACACTAGAATTTGGACGCTAAGCGACGTAAGCCACTGCGACCAAGCACATCAACAGCTACTTGACCAGCTCGGACAGTCGACTGGTTGAGGGGAAGAGGAAGAGGCTGAAACTGACATCTAAGAACCCGGCGCATTCCTCACTAGAGCAAAGCTGGTGGGTCCGAAATCTATCAGGGCGCATAAAACGTCATAGTCTGGAAAACGGCCGACTTATGGGACAATATGTTGCTTCTCGGAACTTGGACTTACCTCCTTATTTGACGTCTACGGCCGCCGGTATTTGAGCAGAATCTAACATCCTAACCGTTCAGCTACCAGCCCGTTGTCTTGCCAGTTTAGGTGGGGACCAGATCGGAGTACACCTGTGTACTAATCTATATCCCGATGGACAACCAGCAAAGACGTCAGCCCGCTGGCTCAGTGGATAGGACGTTCGTCTCTAGCTCAGTGGTCGCGGGTTCGAAACTCGAGTGTAGCGGCAGTTTCTGTGGCTATACTGGAGTTGGGTAGGTGCTTTCAATAACGGCCAACAACCCAGAAATACGCGTATTCAGCCCTCCCTAACGTTTGCTGGTAGTAATAAAAAAACATTGAAATTCATTGACGATATCAATACCCTCCGATATAAACCGGCAGAAAAACGAGCTCGTAGCTCAATGGTTAGGGCGTTTGCCTCTGATCAAATGGTCGCGAGCTCGGGGTTTGGATGTGGCACTACTTGGGTCTGGGTATGACTGACTGACGACGGCTAACAATACAAAAATAGCCGTCCCAGTCTCCCTTGTCTTTATGTGGCAATATTAGCTAGTTAGACTGTCGCTAACGGTGATATCGATCACTCCTCTACTGATTAGGTACAGCAAAGGTGCGTTGAAGAAATCTGGATTGTTGCAGCATCTGTCGCACTCGCTCCTTTGGACACCGGTGGCAGGACAAAGTCAGCAGTACACTGGCTGACGGTTTCCAGAGCAACACGGCAATTCGACGACATTTCCAAAGATGTCCGCCATGTGCGCCAGGGCAGAAGCAGTTACTTTGGCGTAATTCAGTTTATACTCATGGAAGACTTGCCTAGAATCTATTGCACTCTCTCCTAATCTCCCACCTGGGCTCGCTGTCATGACCATTCCAGTTTCCCTTGTCGCTGCCGGCAATACTAAAAAATATATCTCATGAAACAAAACTATGTGGCAGGACCTGGTTCACTAAAGGTAACGGAGATTGAGGCGAGGATGAGCGGAATACGGAAGCAATGACAGCGGACAAACCTCGACTAGCTTGGTCCACAGTTGTACGCAGGCACTGACCAGAAAACAGAAGGCGGAGGGCGCAAAAAAGACCAGGGGAATACAGACGCCATGGAAGAAGACCGAGCCGAAGTACGCCGAGGAGACGAGAAAGCAGGCTGAGAGCATAGTGCATGCACGCTGACCCTTGCGGATGGGATAGGCCAGAGGCACGGGCTGAGGTAAGTTCTCCGGTGAGATGTTTTCGTAGGAACCATCGAGGCCCATCAGCTTCCGTATGGAGGCGAGCATCCGATGCGGAACAGCCGCAGCCTCCCAATGGGGTTTACCGCCATTCGCAGCAGGTTTTGAAGTCATCTTCGGAGACACCGGCTGTCTTCAGAGGACTAGAAAGAGGCGGAAGCAAGAGGCGGATGTATAAGGGAGGGGGAAGACGGTAGATCAATTGGGTAAATGTATGGAAGAGCACAGTTGAGTGACGGCTGTCGCCTTTGTCGGTCCTGAATGCAGATATAGATTATACAGTAGTCGCCAGCTATTAAGCTCACCTCGGTCCCAGACCAAATTAGGCTTAATAAGCGGCGGGCGCACTAACCGGAGATTCCTAGTTCTTGATTAGCAATTGCAGGATAGGCACTATACATTACAAACGCACTGTATTATGGGTATAGCTTGGTTATGTACAAGAAAAGAATGCTGTTTGTCTGTAATTTACGAAATAACAAAAACACAAAAAAATGATTTGCGACACGTTTAGAAGAAGAAGCTGTCTAGTGTCCATTGTTTTGGAGGAAACTTCACTCGCAAGTGCTCTTTGATGTCCTTCTTCAGGCATCAGCAATCGCAGAGAGATGAGAATCTCACTCTATCCTGTTTGCAAACTGGGCTTTGTAGCCGATGACTAGGCTTATTAGCCGGCGGATTTTACCAGATTAAATTCCGTCCCAAGCTGATTTGAGCTTAATACGAGGCTGGGCCCATTAACCGTGGGCTTAATACCCGGGGACTACTGTACTCAGAAAAGTGTTGGTGGAGCAACCGGAAACCATGCCGGCTATCCTGGATCAGTAACTGAGCTCAGTATTTACAAAGAGTCAGAGTAAAGACGTTGGATTTCTGCACATTAGCCTGGACTTGGAACGTCTAGTTGCAATCAGGCTTACCGGCTAATATTATAGTTCAGTATATGTAGGGAAGTAGGCAATGCCTTTGAAGACCCCATTAAAAACAGTATGTATGAAGGATCCAACATAAAATATTTCACTATAAACAGTGAGTAAAATATATAAATTATCAAATTTTAACGTGTGCGTGTGAGCAGTCAGAATAGTCTCTTGTGAACATAATATATCCAACATAAAATGTGCTACTATAAAATAGTGAGTAGCATATACAAATGTAAAGTGTATCTATTGGTATTTCTGGGGCGTAAATTATTCCTGCTTCCTTGTACGTATGATAAGGGTGCTCTGGCCCACCGAAGATACTTCTTTTTCATGCACTTAAATGCAGCTGCCGGTTTATGGGGCTAACTTCTGCAAATTGCAGCCGTTATTTGATAGGAAATGATTGCTCGAATAGTTGGACTCAAGAGAAGGAATCATCTTGGGGATAGGTTTGGTGGTGAACTTTTGAGACGAAGAGGCAGTACAAATAACAGAAGGGAAATAATGTGTTTATTAGCTGTTGTGCGTCCCAGTTGGACCCGAGATGCGACAGAAGTAGGCAATTCAACGAAGTGTGCCAGTTCTGATAAAAGTCCATTATTATATTAATAATCGGGTTTGCTCTCGCAGAATGCTGAAGTTGAACCTCTTTCTTAATAAATTAACGGGCTAGAGAGTGCGCCTTCATTTTTGGACGATCGGGGCGTTGCGGGCACCGAAGACGGCCGCATTTGCTGCCTAAAGTAGATCTAGGTTTCGACTTATGCCTCCTTATCCATTCTGGGGGTCAGCAGCAGCTTCCAATATGTTCCATTACGTATACTGTGTGAGAAGGAGTATGTAGTCCGTCAGCAAACGCCCAGAAACTAAAGGGTAAGAAAGAAATGGTTGCTTGGGATTTGCAGTGGCATTGGTGCGCTTTCCGATCACTTTAGGGGACATACCTATCCCGTTGTAGCTTGGAGCTTACCACTGAAACCCATCAGAAGCCTCACGACGTCTAGTATCAAGCAGAATAACCACTGGCAAAGTCAGGAGGGACTGAAATGGATACTTACAGCTTATTAGTTGTGTTTAGCCAACCATACTCAACCCCTAGTAATGCGATTCCTGAGTCCTGAACACATGACCCGTTAATTAGAAGTTCGTCACCTCAGCTATTGAGCTACAGACTAGTTGGCCTGTCGGTCACGATCAGGTACATTAAAAGTGATAGTCCGAAATATTTATTCGCCCTCACCTGTCGTTGTCAGTAATGTTAATTTGCCTATGATTTTAATTTTTTCCCCAACTGTGTTAGTCGATAGGGACGAATAGTGCCAGACATATTATTGTCTTTTACAGAATCAACTATTCAGCCCTAAAATGCACAAATCACGCAAAAAATAACGACCCAGCGAGTACTCTAGTATGATTTGTTGAAGTTTAAAAGACACCCGAAACACCGAGTCAAAACGGCTGGTTCCTGAAATCTGCATGAGACAGTCAGGCTCTGTGCTATCTGTTTCCGTCTGTCAGTACTATGAATCATGCGATATTGCCTCCTTCTGGGTAACCGGTCTATTTGAATGGCAGCAAACTGTTGGGAAAATCGACGTCAGGCCCATCAAAAATCACCCGAGTTAGTGAAAGCATTACATACTTATGATAACGAGAGCTTGCATAATAAATAACCGGTGTTAGAGTATAAGAGAGGGTTTATAAGGAAACGTAAGCATGGGTTTTTACTTGTATGAATATATGCGACTGATGCCTCACACGATAAAGGATCACAAAATTAGGAAACCAGTTGATTGGTGTGTGGCGAAATCACTATTTGCCCTTCAAACTCTTACCTACTTCAGAGCGGCACAAAGGATCGCTTTAACCCATTGGGTTCCCACGATTTTAGTCAACCAACGAAAGCGCTTTTTTAGCGGACAGCAATCGGGTATGGCCTTTTATTACTTAGCCTGAGGCAAATAATATCAGAGGATTAAGGATGTACCCTATGCAAAAATTGTGTCCCATCTTCCGGGCGCTATTGGCACTCCTGGTTACTTTAATAGGGAGCCGTACTATTATAAGCGGGGAATTAAATCAATAAGAAGTACGGTGCGTATATGGTGCATGTTTTAAAAACAAAACATTGCAGATGGCCTGAACACTATAAACGCGGTACTTCACGTATACCACGTAGGAGGGGGGAGATATACAGGAAGCTGCTTACCTCATAAAATGCTAATCAAAATTCTGAAATGCGTTTTCGACTAGAAAGCATGACTAGGATGAAGTTGTGAGATTGATTAGCCTACAAAATAAACCTGAGATATTCCAGTTAAACCAACTTTCCAGCTGTTTAATGAACCTCTTTCCGATCGTGTGTAAAAACAACACTCGTTAAAAAAGCTGAAGCAGTCTTTTCTATCAAATGTCGATGTCTTCATTTATTCAAGAGCATTTTATATAAAGTATGCACGAGAGAACCCCTCTTAACACGAAATGGGGCAGCAATTTACGTCAACATCACATATTTTATCTAAAGAAGTGTATCTTTGCGTTTTGAGTTATTTTTAGTTCAGGTGTACTGTGCAGTTTCACGTTTGCTCAGAGATTCCAACTCACATATTTTATACCAACTGTGTAAGAAAAATTATAACTTTTTCCTGCGCTACTAAGGGGTCATCACATGGGGTTCGAACCGTGTGGTATAAGTAACATTAATGAACTGATGGATGGGATACTGTACGGCTGGATATTAAACAGTCTTAAAAATCTCAGAATTATAAACTTTTTGAGGCAGGAAGATATCCTTTCTCAAGGTAAAATCTACACGGAAGAAGCAATCTACCACAAAAACATTAAAAAAGGAACATTTTTTCCGTGTTTTAATTTATAAGAACAGCGGAAATCAGTAGTGTAAAATCAATACCACCAAAGTCGCTATTTTTACCTAGAGTGGTTTCTGCAAACGCTCACAAAGATTACTCTCTAATCTGACATCCACTCTTGACTGAAATATCTTGCGGTTCTGCTGCAGGACAACCCCCGACCTCTAAGTACTTTTTATGATCGAAACGCATTTCAAGAGTTCGGTCAAAGTTTCATGAGATAGGCCGACTACTGTAGCTCCTTCCTGGAAATGAAACAGTCCACTTAAATATTTGTAATACCCTTCTCTCAGTTTAAGATAGTAGAGTGCGCGAAGGAACATGCGCTGGATGTACAAATATATTAATTCGATTTAGTAGGTTGTGATACTAGAGCATAATATTCTGCCCCACTAAAAATACGTGGAGTAAAATGTGTAACAAGAATAAAGGATGGAACAGTTGAGGCTTGCTGATAAGGCGCGAAGCTTAAGACTATTATGGCCAAGGTAGTTATTAGGAAACTGTGACTTACTCTGTTAGTAGCAAAAATGGTAAATGTGCAAGTCAATTCAGCTCGCACAACGCGGTTAGGTTTTTATAAGTGTAAGCGGGCAGTAGTTTAGCTACGCAAGAAACCAAAAAAGGAAAAAAGACGTATCTGAAATCGAAAAAACAGTGTATTTTTAATAGTAAGCGCATATAAAAATTAAAGTATTGAGACTTAATAGTGCGGCAGCGTTACAGCGTTAATCGTGAGGGCTTATGCACCGGGGCACGGTCCGATTTTCCGCGGAAGAGCCTGTGTTTAACCCCGAGCAGGCCCTGACACTGACCCCAGCGAACCAGGACTAGGTTGTTTTCTCGAAGATTGTGAGCCCAAACCAACACTAGACTGTAACCTCGCAGTCGTTGCTTCGTCTCTCCTTGACACATCTACGACTGGCGCTGTTAGGCCTTTCTGGTTTCCTGATGAGGGCCTGCAACACGACAGTCTTCATAAAGGGCTTTCCGTCCATACATTTATTTAGAGCACGCTCCTTGCAAAACTATCACCAGATGGCCACCTCGGTGACAGTAGTGACGTGAGAGAGGCGTTCAATGTAGTCAACAGAACGGATTCAAGGAATCTGGGTGTCCTGTGGGAAATTAATGCGCACCATGTTTTATAAAAAAACAGGCAAAAATAGGCATTAACTTTTAGATAAAAGAAAGATCGCATAGGCGTACGCCCAATCTACTCACGCCACAAACGGTCTCATTGTTCAGGCTGCGAGAAATGAGCTCGTTAAGTATGATCACACATCAGTCAGAGTTGCAACGAAGGTCACATCAGGATCGAGAAATTTCAATCTAGTACTCAACAGAGATGACCGCTTTATCCCAAAAAAAGTAGCTTTCAAAGTCTTACTTTTAGTGCTTAAAAGGCACCAGGCAAGCCAAACCCACTGTGGTGTGAGAACAGGGCACAGTATTTGCTTCGCATACTGATTGCCATCCAATCATAGAAAATTGGTAGATCCGAATTTAACCGACTAGAGCGCAGAAACCGGCGAGCCAAAGAGGGCTCAGTTTACAAATTTCACGCAAATGTTTGATACTGGGTCAGACTATGTCTCTCTTTAAACCAGCCTAAGACCGTACGTTAAACGCCACTACGACATTTAAGGTCTTACACTTGGTTGCTCTATAATACAATCAATCAACAAGAGAGGGGTTCTGATCGCGAAAACCTGGTTTCGTTCTGTTTGTTGAATCTCCATTTTTATTTAAGCAGTGCAGTGCAACGCAATATTTCTAGGGAACTGTACCACTGTCGGCATGAGTAGAATACTCATTAGTCTAAATGCGAACTACTTGTAAATAGGGGGCAAATGGCAGAACAGCCTTAAGGTTACTGTGAAACAAATTGCCTATCAGGTCTTAACAATAAGCAGTTTAAAAACACTAAGTAGAAACAATAAGTCCAGGCGCAGCTAGACACACTTAACAAATCAGCTAACTAAGAGGGAACAATATCCAAATGGTTATTTAGACATGCTAAATCTGACAGGTCAGTCAATGCGGCTCTCAATGTTAACATTCCTCTACGAATTAGAACCCGCCTGTATAAAGTTTCTCGCGAGTCTTCATAACTTGCATCGTGCACACTTGAACCAGCCTAATTAAGGCTGCTGTCAGCTGCAACATTAACGATACCAAATAAGTGCATAAATTCAGCCTCTATACCATGGCGCCCCCGCCCAGCTAAGTGTGCGAACGAAAATGACTAAAAAAATCGTAACTGAGGAATTAAAGGCGGCCATCCTTGGATTCGTTTTTCAGAAAAGTGGACATGACAATGTGTAAGAAAGATTCAAGCAGATATTTCATTGGTAGATATTTCATTGGGTCCACGAGAACCCCACATAAACAGGGTTTCGAACTTGGAGTGCATATCTCTACTACATATTGACATTGCGATATTTTCTGGAACCCGTACCAAGGTACCAGAAACCTGATTCCTCTGAGCATGTTGAATTAATCTACCACTGATAATGCAGCTGCGAGAGATTAAGGCTCATCAGGGTGATTTCCAGCGTCCTTGTATGTTTTCTGGAAGATTAACACCAGTTTTAGCCAGTCTTATTTAATTTTTGAGGGAACGAATAAGCGAACTTGGAAAAAATGGCGAAACAGACATTTTAAGGCTCAGTCTGGAACTTGATACGAATAGTTGAACTGAAGCCTATTAGTAGCTGCGGTATAACAAGCGAAGCACGCACGTCTGTGCTTTTAGATAGTACTTGTGCTACCAGCATTGTAATGAAGTTGGCTAACGCTAAAATGTGTTCATAAAGTCAATTTGTCAGTAGATAACGAGGCTACATCGTAGGCTGACAAATATATAAGTGTGGTAAACACATACCATCTTTCAATCATCAATCCATTACTTGTCTCTGATAATCGTTCACACGCGCTCTTGGATTGGTGGGACATGTCATAGGAGTGTAATAGATAGATCATTCCTTCATGTTTTATTTTTATTGAATGATTGAAAAGGTATAACTTGGTGTTTGGTATTCGGTATGTATCAGAAAATCCACTGAGCGCGCTGAGTATATTGACCCGCTCGCCTTCAGCTCTGCTAAATAGCGATAGCAGTCTCTGTGTGCTCAACGTGACTTCGAAGCGTTGGCTATATAAATGACAATAATATGTTGAACGCCTACGACAAGCATAAAATCAGGATTACCGACCTAACACGACCAAAAACAACTTTGAATGAACACACAATTAAAAAAGCAGTTGATATAAGCCACAATAATCCTTCAATAGAAGGGTCCGCATAAAAAAGGCAATTCAATTACGTAGGTAAAAATTGATACGCTTTGTAAGAAAAAGAGATGAGACAAGAATCCTGTTTGTGAAGGCAGACAAAACGCCATTTGGGCATATAATTACATTGATTTAAACTCAACCTGATCTGAAAAAAACGAATAAGCGCATCGTGTGATCTCGAGATGTCTGCACCAGTAAGTGCAAAAGCCCGGTTCAAAGGGCAAACAAACTTACAAAACCTCAAAAGTCGCGTAATTCTCATCTTGTAATAAAAACTTTTCCCACAGATGCTTTTGAAAGGATGCCAAACTGAATCATAAGGATATTATATGGTTATAAGAGAAGAAGAATAATAGGAAATTTGTACAAATGGCTTAGATAAGGAAACACCCGGGGCAGGACAAAAGTCAGGTATTCTGGATTGCAGATGGTTTCGCGGCAGTCTATCGGTCTTTATTTTGTTTTGAGGCCAGTAACTGGATTATGAGAAACAGATTAACAACGATTTAAAAGATTCTGTCCGGAATAGTACAAATTCATTTTAAATAAGTTTAACTTGGCTTCTTTAAGGTATCCAGCCGCAAACGACCTTAATAATACTGCAGTCAACTTAGCCCAACCCCTACGGTTAGTATGCGGCTATACTTGCTTTCGGCTTTCTCCTGACATTAGGCCCTGGAGGTACAATCCACTCAGATGCTTCCAAGTGTGATTGGCAGGAGCTTTGCCCAGGCAGGTAAACAGACCACTAGCTGCCTACAAGCCTGGAAACATGACATACTAGCACAGGGGTAGATAAGAGATAGCATAAAATTATTCGGTAAAAAAAAGAGATGCAACGCCGATCAGCACTTAAATTTACAAAAGGCTCATGCCGAGTTAAATATTGATCCTTGTTTTGAGATAAAATGATAATTCATAGCTGGTTTGTTAAGAAGCTTAACAGTTTGCAGTAACTGGCATTATCAGTGAGAAATTTCATATCTACTTGCAGTTAAATTTCAAATAAGTATTGAAACAAAGCATATTTGAGATAGTTAACAATTTTGACCACCAGCTGACTTGCGGCCTAGTAGGTAATAGCACTTATCCCTCACTAGCACTGTGAATACTATGGGGCCGGCAGACTGATTGCTCCGACGTGATACCTACCAGTATTTGGGGGACGGCTGGCTGCGAATAGATACATAGGTCAAAGTTGCTGCCATCACGCACTGATAGAAACAAGAGAGGGATGCCATCTCAGCTAATTATGGTGTCTCCTGTTGTTCTATGCTTTACGCTTCGGTTTTTCCGCAGTCGATCGCGAGCATGCTCTCGATCGACTACCTGATTGCAATCAGGGTAATAATTATCGAGGTAAATGTACATATAAAGGCAGTAATCTTATGAGCACATTTATGCTCATTTTTAATTTTTTTTTAAAGTTTCGTAATCATGAAAGGTAAATACCTACCACAGTGCCTTACGAGGCAATGGGATTGCATTTGAGCAAGCGGCGCGCAGAATATTATAACATATTCGTCTGCGTGGTAAAATTTCAGCAATTTAAAAGGTTCCTATCTGATTTCAAGGAGAACATTTCGTAAATTCATTAGTATGACCGTTTTTGTGGGCATTTTTCAAGATATATGCACAAATCTTAGCGTAAGCCGAGTGTGTATTTGCATTGAGAAAGCAATTTTCGGAGAGTAGCGACGAAACCCATCCAAATCAAATGTCCCTGTGTTCGTCTGATATCAACGTTAATGTTTAACGGAAAACCTGATCTAGTATGATGAAAAGCGTTTGTCAAGTTCCGATAAAAAATTTTTTTACAAATATTCGTTCGCTATTTAATATCCATGGGTTTTTTGAGGTAGCACCGCTTGAACAATATGTACCTTCGTTTGCATTTTTTGCCCTTTACATTGTAGTTAGTTATTCTCCAGTTGTCCCTTTGACTGCGGTATAATATACTGATCAATATTCGTAAATTTTTTTACCTGACACTACAGTTATTCATGAATACATGAGTGTACTCACGAATTATTATTCTGTTTGCCACCGTTGTATTTACAGTTTGCTTAACTTTTTCATACACGCTCCTAAGGTATGGCATATCCTTAAATTCTACGTCCGAGATGATAAAGGTTGTGTGCGTATGTGTTCCAATTGACCTTTAAATATTTCTGTGCCTCTTGTTTGAGGCTATCCTAAACTTGATCTGTCTAAAATCCCCAGTCTCGTATATTACATTCCAAACTCAGCCTTGCGAACGTTCTGATAAGCCCGGGGAAGAGGCTGTCATACTGACGTGCATCATGGACCCTTCGCTCTTTCCTATTTTTGAGCATTGAGACGAGTGTTTTTAGGAAATAATCATCGGCACAGTTTTGTTGTTTTAAGTGCCAATGACATGTAGGGCGACACCATCAACAGGTAGTCTTAATTATTGTTGGCACTGGCTGGGTAATCTGGGTGACTTATTGTACATTTATGTTTGATCCACGTAAGCCAGCGTTTCATCAATTCCTCAATTCGATGTAGGCCAATCCGAATTATATTCCAGGTTTGCACATCGTTGACAAATATAGATGTGTTACAATCCAAATCTCTGACACTGTCGTCCACATTACGAAGAAATACGATATTTCCTAGTACTGAACACCGGGAAAATCCATTCTCAACCGCAGCATTACTTTTCTCCTATAAGCCGAGGCACACAACCCGGCTCCGACCCATGAGGAAATTGTCTTTTTATTTGAGGAAGTTACATCTGATTCCCATTCGTTTTGTTTTTTGCGACAGCTTTTAATGTGGCACGGCGTCAGAGGTATTTTGAAAGTCTGCGAAGGTTTTTATGAAACACGATCTCATCTTCTCACTAGAACAAGGTCCACCGACACAGCAAAATGCCCATTTGAACTGTCTTCAGTCCTGGTGCAGGTTTTAGTCACGTCCGTTTAGATATCGCAGGCCCTCTGATTCTCTCCGATGACTGTTTCTATCTCCTATCTCTGTGGCGTTATTTACCCGATTGCCGGAGGCTATCTCCCGCGCAATGCCCGGGATTCCACTGTGGTTAAGGCTTTCCTCAGTCGTTGGCTTGCCATCGTTGGCGCTCTCTTCACAATTATGACTGATCGAGGTGCCCAATTTGAATTAAACCTTTTTAATCTCTGCTCTTTTTTAAGCTGTACTTGTGTTCGCACTACAGCCTATCACCTGACTGCCAACGGAATGGTCGAGTGGTTTCACCGCCAGTTGAAGGTCTGCATGCGCGCTGCGGCCGGTAGACAGTACTGGGTATATGATGTTCCCCTGGCCTTGTTGGGTATCCGCTCCTTACTCAATGTTGACCTTGATTGCTCCCCCGCTGAACTGGTGCTCAACGCTAGCATTTGACTTCCCGTTGAGATGTTTTCGCCAGGCCAGGCGCCCTCTTTCTCCTAATCGTATCTCTGGAAATACTTGGTGACATGCTTTCACGTCTTTATGCGATATGAAAGAGGTCATCGGTCCTTGTAACCCACTTCCGATGGCTGCTTCCGTTTTGTCTCTTGAGGGCGAAAACGCACCGCAACCAGCATGGCACTCGCGAAGTGGTCGTGGACGTTGACCATCTTAAATCTGCTGTCCCGGGCACCTCGCCAGACTAGCCCTCTGCTCTCTTGCCTCCTTCTATTCCTCCCCAACCCGCTATTCCACTGGCCCGATTATTTTCTCTTCCTACCTTTCTGCAACCTCAACCTAGCACTATAACCAACTCTAGCAATTCTGCCACAGAACATACCGACTCCGCTTCTATGCCGCCCGTATAAACCACCCGTAGTGAATGCCATATTTCACTTTCCTGACTGTTTTATTGCTCATATATTTTAGACATTGACCATGCCTTCAGCGTCGCTTCACTTGGCCGTCGGCTTTGCCAGAGGGTACTGTGGTGGCCTGCTCTGAGAACCGATACACTGACTCATTATGTCTTCACTCGTCAAGACTTTGTGTACTCGCGTATGAAAAACTCCCCCGCACTATCTTCGCCGATCGCTTAAAAGGTCCACACTGTCCTCATCGTCCAACGCCCCCCATCCACTCAACTCTAGTCGAGGCCTGCAGTTCCACCTGATTGGTTGCGCCGACGACTAAGGACATATTTCGCAGTCAAGGCGAAACAGCCATTTAGGCTGGCAGAAGCTTTTGAACATATGCGCGGACATTGTAACCGAGAAGCCTATGAAGGTGGTGGTGTCTTATTGTGGGCCGGCCGAAAAAGCAGCTATACAGGGACCACTAGCGCTAGATGGAACCCAGGATCAGTTGCATGTGAATGTCCGCCGCACTCTGATCCATCGCGCCCCACTGCTGCTGGTGTCGTGCCCCTTGGACCAGATGTAAACAAGCGCACCTTGCCTTTTTCGTCATGGCCTCAACCCTGATTGGCTTGATCTCAATCGGTCCAATGAGATGCGCGCCTTTCTATACTAGCCTCGTGTAGTAGGTTGGCTTCAATCCGTCTGGATACAGACGTCAATGCGGTGTCTGCCCCCAGTCATCACTTCTGACCTAGCCCACTTCGAGGCTAGACGTGCTCTCCGACACTCAAAACATCATCCTAACCATTCTCCAACCCATCTTTTCAGAATACACTCTTCCTTTTTTCTATGGCCTTTCCATGGCTTCTCTCTTCCCCTGAGGAACAGATCCTAGAATATCGTAGCCGTAACGGTTAACTTTATTAGCTTCAATGCCCCTCGATAGCTGTATACTGGTATGCGTTTTGTCGAAACCTCTGCTCAAATGCGCTACTGATGGATGCAAGGACAGTTGGTGTCCCAGGCGTGGGAATCCGGATGCATTAAACGATGATTTTACGCTGAATGTGCAACTGAGGCCGAACAGGAAGACAGAATGTACAATGAGGATGTACGAACCATCTCTAAAGAAAGCGTTTTTTTGAACAGCTTCATAACCGAGATTGGAATTCCCTAAGTTCAGTTATAAAACGAAGTATTGCTATTAGAACTATAATCACGACGGGTGCCTGGTCGGGCTATAAGTGCCTGTAATCTCTGATGGCTGCTCCCGACCGATACCCACTTTGCGTAATTCGTCATCGAGACTTAATCTCACAGTCTGCTTTTGACATTCACTAAGTTAACAGTAAGAAAAACGTGGCTGCTGATGCCTTATCGCGCATCGAGTTGGGCTCCGTTGCATTATATTCCACTGACTTCTAGCTCATGACTGAAGCTCGACGATCTGAGGACAACCTTCCCAGATTTCGCCGCATAGCCTACTCTTTACTTCTTCCCAATGGACCTGACAGCCTCGCGTGGACAACATCAACGGACATGAACGTCCTTTGACCTAGCAACCTCGTAACCACAGGTCCTTAACTTCATGCACGGCTTATCGCACCCTGGAGTTCAGGCGACAGTTAAACTCGTCACTGACCGATTCTTCTGGGCCAAAACCAACCGAAATGTGCGATTTTGGGCTTGATCTTGTCTCCTAGGCCAACAAACCTCATTTAATTGACATGAAGCTTCACTGGCAAGCACTTTCGCTACTCCTAATGCGCGTTTCGGTCACATCCGCCTTGACCTGCTAGGTCCTCTCCCAACCGATAACAGTGCTATCTCCTGGCTCTGTTTTGAGGACCATTTTATTCGGTGGCCGGCTGCTATGCCCACGCTAAGCATCAGTGGCGAAACCCTTGCGAAATAATTTCTGACACATTGGATATCCAGTTTTTGTGTTCCTGCTACTGTGACAACTGATCGCGTATCCCTATTCGAGTCCGCATTTTTTCACCAGTTAACTTCCACTTATTGACGCTAATTAGATTCGAACGACGGCATATAGCCCCTAGACAACTAGTCTTGTGGAACATTTCCATCAGCAGCTGAGGATGATCCTTATGACCCAGCTCGATCCTTCTCGGTGTCCCGACAATCGCCCCTTGTTATGTTGTCTCTCCGTTCTACTCTCCCAGCGAATATTGGTTGCATCGCGGCTGATCTTTTCTTTGAAACTTTCCTACGACTGACTGGTGAATTAATCTGCCATTCAACTACTCTAACGTCGTTTTATACTATCGGTTATTTGTAAAGACTTCGCAGTATCATGTGCAATCTCCGCGCAATGCCACCTCGGGCGTCACCAACCAATTTCTGCATCTCTACCGATGTGTAGGTGTGTCAGTTCGTCCTGTTCCCTAATGACGCTCTCCGCCGGTCACTCCGACTACCCTATGACGGGCCGTAAAAAGTTGTTTGACGACGTGACAAGGATTTTTTTTCATCGATCGTAACGGCAAGTCTGACACGGTCAGCACCGTGCGTATCAAACCGACCTCAGTTGAATACGCAGAGCCAAAATTAACCCCACCCATCACCCAGCCGCAGACTGTGACGCCACCATCGCCACATACTGGCAAAAACCCACCCCAATTCGCCGCAGCGAATCCGGCCGTTATGTCCCGTGGCATAACAGACTTTTGGCGGACTAGCGTATCGACACCTTACTTCGTTTGGCATCTGGAAGGGGGGGGAGGAGGAGGAGGAGGAGGGGAGTTTTAGCGGCTACAGCCGGCGTCCCGACAAGCTTGCTAACATGCAGGTGCATCTCCAAATCTCGGTAGTCCCAATTCCTTCGCAGGCTTGAGTTGAGCTTAGTCACGGTCGCGCTTGCATCTGGGACCCTGCCTCCCGGAGGAGCAGTCGTCAGCTTAAAAGGCAGAAGACGCACCAACTTGCAAGGTATTGGTGCAAGTGGTCCTAATTCCCTTAACGGTCTAGCCTCCAAATTGTGTTCCTATGAGCGGAATGCCATTTTCCATGCAGTTTCTCCAAAGTACTTGCAGTTTCCAGAATTGCAACTAAAATTTGTAGGCAACTGTTGCGGTTTCAGTGAGTGGCAATGTGTCCTCGGGATGAAAGATGGCCTCAAGAGGTGACAGTTGCCACAGGCAAAATAGGTTGTAACTATAGGAACTCCAAGTACGTTAGGAACATCAGGTGGAAGTTACTGACTCCTCCACATAACATATAAAGAAGCTAAGGACAGGATGACAAGGCATGATTTAAGCTAACTGCACAGGCACAACCCGCGAACGAACTCATTCGGCGTGAAGAAAGAATGACTTGACGGAAAAATACCTGCGGAGGCTAAAAATTTCAACTTCAAACGAGGAGGTTACTCAAAATATACGTACGCAACGTACGACGTAACAGTCAAAAATCGATCAGCATGAGATCCACAAAGAGGACGCGGCACGTCACTTCCCTTTCTGTTCGTTTAATTGAATTTAACTTTTTGACAATCGTCAGCCGACCAAGCTATCCAAAAACTCAATATTCGATAAATATTTTTCACTGCGTGTGCACGAAGATGACGCGACATGTGCAATTCAAACATCTCCTACAAGCGCAGCCCTAGCTCGAGGGTAGGTATTATCTTGTTAGGTAAGATGAGATAAATGCCTTGCTGATTATAAATCAAAGTGAATAGGTTGGTGAATTTCTGTCTTCCTAGATCTCATCAGTATTTACGACAATGATTACCTCGAAACTAACATTTAATTTATCCCTGAGGGAAGATATTAATTACTGTTGGTGTGGACTATTGATTGATGTATTTCAGAGACCATGACATGTCCCATGAAATCCTGAGGGCTCTTCCTCGCTTTAGATAGCTGCCTCAATTGGCGTTGTTAAAGCTTCGACCTAAAAACTTAATTGAAGTTGTCAGGTACGAAGTCCATGCACCTCATGTTGCGTGAGTATTAGTCGTATAATCACATGTAGAGCATTTGATTGAAGACATAAAAATCAACACACATTTATGCACTTTGTCGAAGTCATGTGTCCTTATCGGAAAATGAGTGAACGCGCTAATATCAGTGATGTTTAGTGTGGTCAAGGGAATGCATTCGTTCAAGAGAAGTGACGAGCGAAGCCTACTGCCACCTCCTTCGACAGGCCAACACAAACACCATTGGCGGAAATTTATAAAAGCTGATAGTACAAAACTGATATTTGGACTTTCTAATAGCCATTCCGAGTTTACTTGCCGTCCATCCCAAACCCTGTTTTTAAACACTTTAAGTTCATACAGGTGTTCTGTTGTTTCCTAGTCTAACGATTCAAACATTACGGCAGGAGACAATTTTCCTCTCAATTAAGATGGAATGTACCAAATGTGGCTGAGTGCAAAGCTACTCCTACCCTTGTGTATTTGGACCTATAGACGAACCTCCATAGGCAGTCGTGGCAGCTGCTTAATTTGGATTGCGGAACAGGTTCAAGTGTTCTCCTACTGGTGCGTTTGGCATTACCCGAAGCGTGTCGTGTCTGGTGACGTAGGACGAGGGACAGGGGAAAGGGCGTATTCCAATGGCGCTTGGGCAGTCGCGACTATCTGGACGCAAGTGGCTGTATGTGTGTCCGAGTGGGTGGGGCTTAGAGAGAGAGCGAGAGAGAGAGATAAAGGAATGCTTTACTTGGAATGGTACATCCTAAACTTTCAGCAAAAATGGCTCCATTCACGGAGAGCAAGGGATAAGGTAAGTAAGGCGTCATAGCAAAAGGTCAAAGGTCATAGAATACTCAAAATTAAAGTTTTACACGATATCCAGATCTACTATGGAGACTGGTCAGCTTTCAACTTCTCATTTTCAGTTTCTTCAGTGGAGCCCCGCCCACGGACGTCAACCGGCAACGGAACGTGGGTACTGCCTGTCAGTCGATGACTGAATGGTTACCCCGTCCCAGAAGGGTGTTGCCCCAGGCTTCGTGCAGGGCTGCTCTCACCCTTCTGAGATTCAACGTTTGTATGCATATGCAGTGCCAGACTTCGACAAACCACGGTCCCTGTGGCCTGGTAGGCACTGCCACTTTCTCTCGGTTCTGATTCCCTGTCGGTGCATGCGTTCACGCTCTCCCTGGGTTTCAGGCCCCACGTCAGGTGCCCGAGCAGCTAGGCGGTCGCTAGACGGTGAGGGAGAGAGTAAACTACCCTCAACACGCTTCCTCACTATAATCAATCAGATGCGCTTGAATCTATCACGGTGTGCTAAAAGCCGTGGCTTGGAGGGTTTGCCAACTGGTGGGAAAACTCGGGCCACCTACGTTGCTGCTCCTCTTGTACGCGTGTGTTTGTGTGTGCGTATGCGAGGAGGTGGAGAACTGAGAGTCAGGCTGCAATGGCTCCTTCTAAATATGGCCTGCATAGTGCTCATTCTCACGCGGGAGCCTACCTAGTGAGTTGGCAAGGTCAAGTGAGCGCGTGTTGAGTGACTATCGCGCCAGCCATCTACACCCCCCCCCCTCATCCCCGGTCTTATTGACTTTGTCTTTACACCGGAAACGGAGCTGCGAGTGGCGAGCGAGTGGGCAGGTTCCCCGTGAGTCTGCTTTAACTCTTGCTTTTCATTTGCGTTAATTCGCTGCGTTGCTTCTGCTTGCTGTAGCCTTCGCGTATCCGGCCCAGTTTACCTTACTGTCTGGTTCGGCTTGCTTAATCGTTTGCTACGGCTTGTTGGAGCACGCGGTGCCCATCGTCGATGTCGCCGGGGAACTGTCGTGTCCGAGTGGAATTCGGTCAATTTTCTGCAGGTCAGCGCGATCGAAAGCGTAAACTGAGATATTGGATGACCTTGGGGCAGTTGGCCTTGAACAAGGAAGCCGGGCACAGTAATATTGGTCGCCGGCTATGGGATAAACGTTGAGGCTTCACTATGCTTGTAGAAAAGATAATAGTCAATACTATAGACACCTGTTTTGCTTGAAATTTTCCCAACTAATACAGTTGCGAGGGCATTGGTTACCCAGGTGCTCAAGCAGCATTCCTCTTGTGTTTCCTGGACGATAATCCAGTTTTAAATATTCGCTAACACCTGTGCTGCCAGCATAGGACATCTTGCGGATTTGGGACTGTACATAGCCTGCCAGCTTTAAAGGCAGTCATCAGTGCGACACACAGAAAACACGGAGGGTTGCAGAGGAGCTGTTCTTGTTGGTGGTACTACTCACTTAACGGGTGTCAGTAGTGCTGCTTCTTGAAATACAGATGGTGGTCCATCGAGAATGACTGTGATTGCATCTTGACAATACACTGAATGGCAGAACTTCAACTAGTGTTTTTTTTTCAGTCGATTTGGCGCATAGGAAAGCTAGCCAAAACAGCGATATTTTCGCATTTACACTCAAGATTTGCTTCATAGCAAAGGACAGAAGGGTCGAACATTTACCGTCAAATTCGGAAAACAGAGAATACCCTAAAACTTGCATTTTTTCAACCAAAGGGTGAAATTCTTACTTGCACACCTAGTAAATGAGTACCTGATAAAATTGCCCGGAAAGGACAAATGTAATATATTCGATGTTATTTCCAGCTGAACAAGTTTGAAAATCTCCACGTCCCTACTCCAGCAAAACTCCTGTCTGACCTACAAAAGGCTAGTTTACCTCTCTTGAAGGTTGACCCCATTCTCGCCGAAATGCTGGCCGCCCTCCTTTCTTTACTCCACTGCACATGACTGAATACTCCCCCCCGGATTTGTCGCCCATTTCACATGGAGATGAAATCCCGTGGCGGTTAGGTTATGTGTGTTGGAGAGTCAACAGCTGCAATTTAACATTTAGCGCCTTCTCCTGACAATCTTCGATAAATAACCCCTAAAATTCCGGCAAAATGGTTGGGAGACAGGCCTCCAATGACCATCTGGCGGTGGCCTGTGATGTTTGCAGGAGACAATGCGTCCAGATTCCGCTTTAACGCAGTGCTCACGGATTAGGCAAAAGGGAACCCTCGCAAATTGTTAAAGGCTGTTGCGGGTGGATTTAATGTCATGTTTTGCCATTTAAATATACACAGACTCGTTATCAAGTTAGGAGAGTGTCTGAATCAGCGACCAGCTGATTCTGAAGCAAATACCAAATCAGGTTTGCCTCATTGGGCGATGTAGGTGCCTTATTTTTGTCGGTAACACTTCTGGGCAACAGTAGCTTATGTAGCCCCACTCATTAATCCCTACAACCTGCACGTTTTCCTACGCAAGCGTTGGTTATAAGGTTTTATGGGTGGGGAATTTTAACACGCAGTGGAATATACTTTAATAAATGCTAAATGCATTTTTATTCTACTGTATTTAGAAGTGTTGTTGACTTATATCTCTAGATTTTCCTAATCTGTATTATCATTTAACTTATTGCGGAAAACCCCGTTTATCAAATTGCAGGTTTCTTGAATTTCCCAAAAAATTGAAATGGTGGTTAGGAGGTCATCTACTTCAACTTATCTGTGGTCCAACTTACCGTTCAGGAGTTAGATTAGTATAGTCCGCGGCGCGAAGCGCTGCGCACACCTTCAATTTACATGCGGAACAACCTGCTCCCAGCGGCCGCGGGAAACAACTTCGACTACATTTTTTCACTTTACACTTACTTCTAAAAGTTTTCTTCGCTGCCTGTCCTATTTCCCCGCCCCACAAAATTCTATAACCACTGTTTTTGCAGGACAACATGCTGGAACTAAGGGTATATGAGTGGGGCTACATAAGCTACTTTTGCCCACTTCTGTTTCGTCTCTTGACTTCTCCGACTGTATCCAGCCGCCCTGCGTACGCCAAAACCAGTGATACCAATTATCAAGGTGGTACGGTACTATTAAGCAAAAATAGTAAAGGATACATTGTGTACAAACCGCAACAATGGACACAACAAGTCAAGAGCGAAGGGAGTCTATACAAGGGAACGGCACAAGTTGAAGAATAACGCCACGCCGGCCGAAACGAGCCTTGAGAAACCTTGTGTGTGTTAATGGGAGAGAGGGGTGGCTCCGCTTTTATATGATTTTACGTAGCATCAGGATTTGTGTGAAACACCAGCGCGAACGGGGGCGGCTCATGAATAGAGGCCAGATGAAAGCGTCAGCGACGGGGGGTGGCTGGACGATTGGTTCTCGGGGTAGGCGCGCAGCTGGGTCGAGAAGGGGGAGGGGGGAACGGACAGCGGGCTGGCTATCACAGTCACTTCACGGGATTTGATCTCTGTGTGAAAATGGGAAATGGGGAAAATGGAACCTAAATCGGGTGGGGGAAGTATTCAGTCATGTGAAAAGGTAAACACGAGAGGGCAGCCTTCGTAAGAGAGTAAACACCCATTTGTAGATCGGACGGGAGTTTTCGCTGGAGAATTTCAAACTTGTTCAGCCGGAAATAACACGTTCACTGGTAACCGAAATGGGCTCGTCCTTTTTCTAGCTATCGCTGGATGAAGTAAAATCAGCAAATCGTCTTTTTCAAGCACCGCGATTTTTCATTGAGTATTTGAAGGTTGATAGTGCGTATTTTGTATAAAGTATCCTTTAGAGGTTGCAAAAATTCCCATCACAGAAATCCGAAGAGCAATTGGCGAGCATACGTATACTTTTAATAAATTCTCATCAGGCCATTTCATTTGTATGGGAGGATGGTTAAAGCCCAAAAGGTAAATTATGTTCAACGTTACAAGCAAATTAGTCCAGGGGATAAGAGAGGGGGTTAGGATAGTAACAAGCGGCTAATTAAGCGGCAATAAGTGAGACGGGGGAAAGGGAGAGAGGAGGCTGTGAAAAATGCCGGTAGCTAGGTGGCTGTTGGCCATGCTAAGCTTGGGGCTTGCAGCAGGTTCTTTTGCGCACACATAATCGGCTTCCTCAACCGGATAGCGGTTGCTTCTGCTGTTGCTAGCCGTCGCTAATCCAGTGACTTATGGTAGATTGGTGGGACCCTGTAGATCACCCTGAAGGCTTCGTTGGGGTCCACATGATGTCCGGAATCCACCATATGCGCTAGAATAGAGCTATTCTAGCACACATGGTGGGTCAAGAAGACCAGAGTGGATCTGGCGCTGGCCGTTTTCTCTTATGCAAGCCAGAAACACCACCTAACTCAGTTTTAAGGGGCAGTAGACATTGCGTGGGTACGACCGCACTACCTACCCTTACTCAACTTCAGTAGGTCTCAAGACAGGCTCAAAGAGGCCGATACTGATACGGCTACTTCTTTTTTTACTACTACTACTACTTCTACTACTACTACTACTACTACTACTACTACTTCTACTACTACCTTTTAATGCAGCTGAATGTTAGTAGTACTGGTACTAATTCAGACGGTAGTATTAGTCAGAGGTGACGTGGATTAAAAATCACGCTGGGGCTCACACCTCATTGATCTCAACAAGGCATGTGAATCTGGGTTTAAGCTATTCCGTATAAATGCATGTTTGAGGCCCTGGGTACATCAGGGCTTGCCTTCGTTTGCACCCTTTTAACTCTATCCACCAAAAGCTGCGTCACGTTCTACTAATTTTGGGCTAGGATGCTACCGCTAGAAGTAATGTGCAATTGCTAATAGTAATCATAACTTAGAAAGACCAGCGGTTAATACATTCCTAGTAATATATTCCTATAATTAGAAGGACATTACCAGCGAAGACAGGGGACACTAGTAAGGCCTTTTCTGCCTTGTTAGGCGTCATCGGCTAGTGATACACAACCCCAGTATGGCCGCAGAAATTGCTGCCACACCGAGATTTGAACTCGCGATCACTCCCGTCAGGGCGAACGTCCTAACGTTTGAGCTACGAGCTCACTGTCTAGCTGGTATTAGATCGGGAATATACAGTGGCATATAATTGTGGCATATAATTGTACCAATAGCTGACACGTACGTCGTGTCTTTAACTTTATGAGGTAGTTCGTAATAACCACGCGACGGCATACGCATTATAATTACCAACTCCCGTGACCAACACTGGGGGATCGTAATTCGGGCGGTGATGGCTTGGCAGTCCGCTTTCTAGTCATTAATTGCTGGATCTGGTGAAGTTGGAGAAACCGGGAGATTATTCCGGACGCGAATGGCCGGGCAGGCAAGAGCGGTGAGGGGGGAAGATGCTTACTCTCAGACTGCAGCTCACTCGACGTGGCCCGGCGTAAACCGCGCGCTGCTCGAGCCATGGTTCTCAGGCCCAAAGCCAATCAACAGGCGCAACGACTTGCCGTTCCCATGCAGCAGGGAGACATTGTCAGAGCAGGAGAATCAGTCACGTAGGAAGTACCGGGCCCAACATCTCCAACGACAGTGAGCATACTTGCTGCCCTCATCCAACACGAACGACGAAACCGCGGCAAGCAATAACTCGTAAGCGGACTATGGTAGCCTGAATTTGGTAGTGTTGTGCACATTCACCCCTCCTCATTCTGCCTAACCGTTGTCTTCTCGCGCGTCCAGCGCTGATTCACCTTCTTACCTCTGCCCGCTCTTGCACTTCCGCGCCCCCGCTCTCACCGCGCGCACGCCGAAGCTAATCGATTCCTTGCGAACTCTGACGTCAATACCTCCACACTTTCCTGATTGGCTGATGACTAGACGGCTTCGCTAAACCCACGGATATAGACACATTATCACACACCTACGCAGCTGGACTTGCCGACAATTATTACGGTTGTGCTCATTCCTTCAATATTATCCCTCAACACTTTTGCGTTTTACGTCCTTATTATTTTGGGATAAGACTCGCTAGGAGCTTCGTTAGTTAGGCCGGACGTCGAAATACGGCAGGACTGACAGACCATCAACGCACCATTTACGACCCCCAGCAGTGTTTATGGGGGCTGATAGTTATAATGCCCATGCGGTCGTGTGGCCAATTCGAACTGTTGATACTGCGTTAGCTGTGCATATATTACTTTAGTCTATACATGTTTTATTTCCGACTGAACAAGTTTGGAATTCTCCACACCCTTTCTCCATCAAAAATCCCGTCCGACCTACAAATGACAGTTTACCTACATCAAAGGCTGGCCACCCTTCAATGTTTACCTTTACTCGATTGCACATGACTGAGCCCCCCCCCGCGAGTTCGTATCCCACGATGCTATCGACTCCCCGCTGATGCCATAGGCAGTCGTTTCGACTTCCGGAGATTAAGTCTCGCGAAGTGACTGTGATAGCCAGCCCGCTGTCCGTTCCCCCTCCCCCTTCTCGACCCAGCTGCGCGCCTACCCCGAGAACCAATCGGCAATAAGAAATTTTGAAGTTGCGAAAATTCCCATCAGAGAATTCCGAAGAGTAGTTGGCCAAATACTCTTATGAATAAGAAATTTAGCAGCGCTTATTGTTCAGTACCGATAATAAAGCGGGTGTAACGAGCCGAGGATGTCGAGGTTGGCACACACACACGGAAGGATAAGAGATCTGAAGATATTTCAGTCATTGGGAGCAGCGGACAGAGTTGATAAACGCCAGACCAAGCATGCGAACGGAAAGATTATGACAAAAGATCGAAGGACTGAACAGGATCTACTCTACTTGATATAAATGTATGCGTACAGGGATGATATATAATGTACAGTAAGGAAAGGCGTTACACGGATAAATGTCCCACCTTGAGTGATAGGTGTTCTCTCATGTCCGTTAATCACCGGTGGGGAGCGCAGCGCTGGGGGAAACGATACGAGTACGACGGCGACGAGTTGTGGGGTGGGGAGTCAGCGGTTGTGAAGGGGGACGGGCACCGGCATTTTCGCAGGCAGTCGATCATATCACCTCCATCTTGGGTTCGTGCCTAACAGTGCCGACCTTGATGTACTAAAACAATCATTCAATCTCTTGGGTTGTTACACGGGTTAGATTGGGGCAGCCTGAATTCGGTAGCGCTGCGCGGATTCAGCACTGACTCATCCTATTACCTCTGCGAGCTCTTGTACTTTTGAGCCCCCCGCTGTCGACATGCGTACGCCCGAAGCTAATCGATTCCTTGCGAGCCCTGGTGCCAACATCGTCTCCTTTTTCTGATTGGCTGAGAACTGGAAAGGCTTGGCGTAGCCCACGCGCACAGACACTTTTACACCGACTCAACTAGCTTCTGTATGCGATGCTTTCAGTAGCTACTGTAAACCTAAGTGAGCTCAGTAAAGTTGTTCCAATTTATTCAGTCTTCCCAGGCTTGTGATTTGGGGATTTTTCTGGTGTCGAGAAAGCAACTAGCACTCTATAGGATGGTTCTAAATATTCTCTTGGAGAAGATGTGGCTAAAAGCAATAACGACCGACGCATCAAGCCTATCCACTATCAGGGACCCAGTTCACGAGCATATATGTACTTTCTATCAATTCTTATCGAGTCAGTACATTTATGTGGGAAAGTGTCAAATATTTTCTTTAGAAATGGCCCTGTGCGGTACAGTTCAAACCACTGCTTTGAAATTCGATAAACTGGGGGTCCACGGAATAGGGGCTACCGTACGCCGCATATACCAGTAGAGCGTACATAAGAGCAAATTGGCGATGCGAAGCACAGCACAGGTGTGATGCGAGGAAGGAGGGAATGGAACCTTGCAGTTTATTGGGTGCTTCCGGTAGCCCTGACTGGAAAAGGCAACAAGGTTTGCGGAATTTTAGGACACAATGCATTTTTCGTGACCCCTTATTCAACTATATACGGCAATCACCTATTTATAAGACAAAACCGCCAATAGAGCATGAGCTAGACAGATATGATTGCCGGCAAAGGTAAGGGAGGCTAAATTGGCCCTTTCTGGCTTATTAGCCATCGTCAGCCAGTCATAACCTGACTCAATTGGTGTCCCATCCGAGCCTCGAACTCGCGACCTTGAGTCTGGGTATGACTGGCTGATGACGGCTAATGAGCCGGAAATGGTCATTCCAGTCTCCATTGTCTTTGTTGGAAATACCATCTGCCTATACTAGCAGCTGCGACGGCTGTCAGGGCCTCTGTCGAGACCCAAAGCAAACTGGGAGAGACGAACTCCGTGCGTGGTCAGGTTAACTTTTGTAGAATACGAAGCAATCCGGCCGGGTAATAGAAGATATACGTATTCCAAACAGTATAAAAGTATTAGATAAGGCGTGGAAGGCCAGAGTGTTATGAATAATTTAATTAAGTGCAGAAAAAGTAGAGTATGAGAAATGGGTAATTGACTCCCGAACAAGTACATTCCTGCCATGAGCGGGCCGTGTCTAGAGTCGCAATCCGACAGTTAAGTCAGCGGTACCGGGAGTGGCTGAGCGTAACCAGTTAACGCAATAAGATCCTTTGTGAACTGGCTTTGGAAAGTGGTTGGTCAGTTAGGACAGACAGTGGGTGAACACACGTACGTGACCTTAAAAGGCCTTTGACACGCTTTGGGACAGGAGACGCTCGGTCCTCGCACGGAGTAAGACCTTAAATGTATTCCTTGGGTCGACCGTATGGCCAGTGTTTGAAATATCCTTTTTAATTGCACTATTGAGTATATTATTTTCCAGCATAAGCAACCAGTTCGGTATGTGTTCCGCTGAACGCGCTGCCAACTGCCTTTGCGTGCGGCCAATTTATTTGCATCCGCAACTACATGTAAACTAGTAAACGCAGTTCGAGGATCGTGCGTAGGCAGAAGCTCTTTACGAATTGAGGCGAATATTCGCATTTCAGGTGTGTGGATAGGTAAAGAGGAGGAAGAAGAAAGCATGTCAATCACCAGAAGTATGGTTTTATTCGTCTCAGCTTTCGAACTGTTGCTGAAGTCCAGCGTCAGCGATAAAAGCGGCAACGGGAAACAAGCAACAGGACAAGAGCCAATGTAATAACAGTGACGTTAGTCCGGAGGTGACTGCGCAAGGTTCAGTAACCGGCACCGGGTCGATAAATCGATTGACCGAGTTCTCATCCGATGCCGAGGTATCGGCCAGTCTTGCTGTCGGTGTGGGCGATTAGCCTTGTGGCTGCGAAGTTAAACCAGTCACCCGTCTCCCCTATGTGGGCAGCCACTTGCGATAATGCGTCACCCTCCCTTACAGCTAGTCTATGTTCGTGTATGCGCAAACCAAGCATGCGTCCAGTCTTTCTTGTTTTAATTCGAGAGCAGTTTATTCGTCGTCCTTGATTTGCATGACTCGGCTGCGCATGGTAGACTTGGGTCGGTGGACAATTCCAACTCCCAATCCCACAGCAATGCACTCGGTCACTTGTGACACGTCCTTGACAGCGCATGTCATATCGTATAGACTGGTTCTGATTGGGTCCTCGGAGGTCGAGCACGTAGGCTTTGGTTTTTGAAGGCCTTCGAATAGCCGTTCCGCATAAACTGGTCACGGCGATGTCGGGTCTCACGTGCTTTTATCGCCGGGTTGCTGTAGTGGGTCTGGATTCTTTATAAGAACTTTCTCAAACAGCTCCGTGTGTGCGCCACCGGATTTTTGGTGTTAAAACCAAGAAGCTGTGTGGTGTTCGTCGCCTTACTGTAGACAGTTGTTACTATTTCGCTGCTGAAAGTTCGCATGGCGAGTACATCAAGGAAGGGTAGCTGCTCATCCATTTCTCCTTCTCTCTTATCAACGGGTATCTCTGAATGCACATTTCCAAGAAACGCTTTCTTCAGGAAACGAATCTCTTCATCTATCGTATCTGAAGAAGAGGTTCCAGTAGTTCTATTGAACTGTTGTAACCGAGTGGGTTCCTGTGTCAACACCGGTTATGCTCCCCCAGTGCGTGTTGGTACTAGTGCATGAACTCTGGTCCATGTGTCCAGTAGTCTCATCTGGTCGTCGCGTGTCCAGCAGTAGTCTTCTGTCGTCGGTCTCGTCTTGGCAGCGTGTCCACAACAGAGTCCCCGCTCTGCTGGCAGCCTCGCCATTTAAGGGACAGTCGTCGTTGCTCCCCATTGGCTCTCCCAGTGCGCACGTTCGCTTAGGCAGGCCTGGCATCTGTCGCCAGCTTGATTTCACTTATAGCAGCACTCGACTCCAGGGCCGTCTGACTCCGCAAGCCTTCTTTGTCCTGGCCTAATTTCCGCGCTTTGGAGGTCGCTTGTAACTGCATGAACCGGAAATCAGTCAGCTTCCGTTGTTCTAGCAGTCACGGGATTGCCCGAGTGATGACTCGCGTCCGGGTCATCCCAACATGAACAGGCATAAAACCCAAGTTCACTTCCTCTGAATTGGAACGAAATCAAGATAGGGCATGAAATGTCCTTACCAGGTGATTTTCCGATAGATGGATCTCTGAATGGTACCATATCTCCGCCTGCGCATGATAACATTTACGAAAGCAGGCGTGTCTCTATTCTCACGCTCGACCATAACGTTGATCTTTGCAAATGCCTGGGTCTTCGCCTTAAAGAGTAATTCTCCTTCTCCCGGCTATCGTGAAAATTCCATCCAACTATCGTCTATAGAAGGAAGTTTTATCAAAGTTTTGGATAATTTTCTTTCTTAATTTAAAATTAAGATGTCCGCTAAGACTGGTCCTGATGCATTTCTCGATACAACTGTCCGTTGAACATAAAATGTAAATTATTTGCGATGTAGTAGTTCCCGTAATTGGCCTAAACATTCGCCCCCACATCTAAGACCAACAGGCCATGCTCTATTTACCTATCAAATTTCAGCTTTCTAGGTCGATTCTTATTTGGAGAATTTATCCTATTAATAGGCAATGACCGTATGCCGTTGAATATGGGGTCACACAGTTGTATGACACCATTAAATCCTGCAAACCTCATTGACTTTGCCTTATTACTAAGCATCGACAATGAAGCAAGCTAGGCGGTTCCAAATATCCTCTTGGAGAAGACGTGGATAAAAGCTATAACTACCAATACGTCAATCTTTGCTTGTAGCAGAAAATTAGTTCGTGAGCATATGCGTGCTTCCAATGAATTCTTATCGGGTCAGTACATTAATATAGGAAAGAGGTACAAGTTTCGCTTAGAAATGCCCCTTTTCGAAGAGCGGTGGGATCTGTTGCGTCTGCGGTTTGTGCGAGGCAGAAGCCCTACGTTACAGCAAACATCGGGAAGGGCGACTGTACAGGATGTCGGTTTGAAGAGTTTCTGGGTGGTATACCAGAAGCTAGCTACACACATAGTGAAAGTAATAACTCCTCTCCACCTCTGAAATATCCTTCGCCAGGAGAGCGATGACGCACTATTTACCCTTCGTGGGATCTTCCTCGACGGCGTACAGACTGGTATGGATATCTTGTTTGTTTGAAATTAAAATTGGTTGTCCCATTGTGCCTACTGAATGTTTGCTAACTTGTGACTCAATCTTCAATTGAATCATTTATATTGTCTGTGGTCTTACAGTCTAACATATATCCACCCGAAAATTGCATCCGGATACATGATAGGCGTAACAATGGTGCGACAAGTGGAATGGGAATTACTAGCAAGTAGTTGCGGTCATTCATGTCTCTGCATTCGGAAGCTAAGTACTAATGAGCATTAAATTCCAACAACGATGACGACCCTGCAGATCTTTAAAACTCATGACGGTGGTAATCTTTCATTCTAAAGGGAAGCTCGAGTTTGAATTTGAAGAGTTGATAGGGGTTCCGAGAAGGCGGATTCAAATACGGCATTAACGTTAACATACTGAATGAATAAATGAATTAGACTCAGTGTCCTTTGAAATTAAGCGAAAATTTATTGCCAATGTTTTCGGTTCACGTTAGATAACAGACGTAGTCCTGCAATACGAATAATGCATCCGTCATGAGCATTTAAAATGAGAAGGTTCTAGAAACGAATAAATGTGTTGTTTATTGAATGGCATGCATTCTAAATGTTCTCACAGAAGTATTCAGTTGACAATGCCTGTCTTAGTTTTCGATCGACGTCCTTGAACAATCAGACTATCTTCTTAAAAGCAAATTGTGCATAAATCTACCGTTTTACTCTTGCAGTTAATGTATATTTACTCTAAATTGGGGGTAGTTTAGTACGCACGTATTCAATATGAGTAAACCTTAAGCAGCTGCAGTTTAAATGCATGAGTATGTGGTGCGCTAATTGTACTCTTCTCCTCGTTTTAGATACTCGCGATCACAACCGCAAAGAGGCTGCCGAACAATTAGAGCTGTATGCGCTGCTTCCTACTTCAAAAGGAGAGATAAATGAGGATCCATCGTTTGCTTTTGCAAGGCGACTATACTCCGATTGAGCTTAACTGCCGGAGACTTTCGCAAGTCTTTTGATCAATTTGAAAGTGTACTAGTGCCAGTTTCACTCACTGGTAAGTTTTAATTTTTTTAAAATCTTAATGCCCATTTTGCCATTTGAATATACGCAGCGTTGTTCGATATGAGTCAATTTTTTTTCGACGAAATCGGTGCAATTGAGTTTTTTAAACCGAATTGACTGACACGGATATTAACCTAGCCAATCAGGTTGCCCTTGCTGTTATAATGCACAAGTGGGCAAGCACACAGTCTCGGTAAGAAGTCCTTGTGAGAATCAGGAACTTTATTGAAATGACTGCAACCCGGTTGAAATTGAGGTTGCGCATTGTCGACAGTGGTTCCTGGAACTGTCGTCTCCTCCCTGACGGGTACAGGCACTACATTTGGTGGGATGACGGTAGTCATGCCGTCGGTGGCTCTACGTAGCCGACCGCGGTATGGCTTCAAATCATCCAAATGAATGGTGAAAGTAGGTCCATCAGGTAAGGTAGCGTCGCGTACCAAGCAGGTAGTCGAATGCATGAGGTCAAAGACTACGAATGGACCTTTCCAGTGAGGTCACCATGCGCTCGATGGTCATGGTAATCATTCTGCCGCTGGTGAGCCGTGGAGAGGTGCGGGTGGGTTGGCGAACTCGTGGGCGTGATATAGACTCACGAATTGAGGTAATTCCAGTGAGAAGTCGGGTGTGGTGTATCGCATACCATGTCTAAACTGTCCTGGATATTGCAGGAGACAGACAGGACGTGTGCTTGGTTCGTGCGTAAACGAACATCAGCTGGCAGTGCAAATGGCTGCCCACACCTACGAGATAGGTCACGAGTTGAACGTCGCAGCTGCACGCCGACAATAAGACAGGCCGCGACTCGATTGAAGCCTGAACCTCGGATGAGAACTCAGTCAATCGATTTATCGATCTGGCGCTGGCCTACATCACCCTATGCAGGCATCTCCGGACTGATGATACTGGTGGTTGACCCTCCCCTCCCCCCTCTCTACCGGTTGATTGGCCCTTGCCTCCAATTACTGTTGCTTGTCTTTCGTTGCCACCTTTTACATCTGACGATGGACTCCACAAAGAGCCCGAAAGCTCGGACAAGTAAAATTATGATTCCGATGATCGAAACGCCTTCTCCTTCTCTATCTACACACATATCTGCGATGAAAATTATCTGAAAGTTTTCGCACAGATGCATTTGACTGTTCACGCTGCGAAAAGGGAGGGGAGCAATTTGAATCCAGTGGCAGACGAACTTACCGACCGTAGATAAAGGCAAAGGGGGTATGACTCGTGGAAGAGTGGGTAGCAGACCAGTAGGCGAGGAGGCACTGCGGTAAGGCAGCAGCGGAGCTGGTTTTCGTGACGAGAGAGGTAAAGGCATGGATCGAAGATGAGTGAAGTCTAATTAGCTGAATAGCCCACCAGGAACAAAAAACAATATAGATGCCTACGGAGACAGACGGTGGCGAACCGTTATTAGAGGAACCAAGTCATTTTTGGTTCACGATGGGATAGGTAAAAATGCATGTGCCCAGGGGTTCAAGTGTAGCAGGCTAGCACTGAGTACCGTGAGGGGTAGGGGGTCAGACAAGTAGTGGTTGGCTGCTAACGTGGAAAAATGGTGACATCAAGCAAGGATGGTAAC
>JAYGXS010000003.1:11764559-11778025 GCA_036362985.1 Ligula intestinalis
TCCGAGCGGCCGTTGGGGACCCGCCTGTATTCAAAATTCCCAAGAAACCTTATGATGTCTTCTTACCTTACTACGACCACTGCTACGGCGTCCGCGGGAACCGACGCGCTCCGCAACCCTTGTCCGGTGGTGCGGGTGAATAATGTGCAAGCTGGACTGCTAAACAAAAAACGGACTCTTGGGATTGAATGCTGGAATGTGCGAACATTTCTGGAACCTGGTACTCAAAGTCTGACAGCGCACAGTCTCCATGAATATCACGTGGATGTTTGTTGCTTGTCAGAGGTTCGACTCCCCGACTCAGGCGCCCAAGAAATCAAAATCCCGGGGGTCGATTCTTATTTCACCTTGTATCACAGCGGTCCGAGTGACTCATCTGGTAGACACGGTGTGGCTATTGCCCTCTGGGAAGAAGCTAACCGTGCACTACTAGCATGGGAACCAGTCAACGACCGAATGGCCTATGTTCGACTAAAAGGCCATTTTACGAACATCTCGGTCGTATCTGTGTATGCACCTACGTCGGCGGCTGAACAGCAAGAGAAAGATAATTTCTACTCGCTGCTGCAGGAGCTAGCTGAACGACTCCCTCGTCGATATCTGTTAATTGTTGCCGGGGACTGGAATGGCCGGACTGGGTCCGGTGACCCGACAAACAGCCACCTTCTTGGTCGTTTTGGGCTTGGCTGTCGAATGGACAATGGTGAGAGGATGCTGCAGTTTGCCGAACAGAACCGACTGTTTGTTACCAACACATGCTTTCAGCACCATCACAAATATCTACTGACTTGGTATTCGAACGATGGCCGTACCGCCAGTCAGATCGATTAAATTCTAGTTGGTCACGGTTTCGCAGCTGGGTCCACGATAGCAGGTCCATCCGAAGTGCCGAAACTGGTAACGTCCACGGGTCTGAACACGCTCTCGTTCGCACGCGCCTGAAGGTTCACCTCTCATCTGTGCCCAAACTGCCACGTGCGAGACGTCTTGATGTCGCAAAGCTCCGGCAAACCAACACTACCGAGGCTTTAAGCACAGAAATCCAGTCCCATCTTATGACCCAGGCTGACAACGAGGGCAGTAGCAGACGGCCATTACTGAAGGCATCCATCTATGGGGCAGCTGAGAAGATTCTCGGATTCACTCAGCAGCGCCGCAGTGACTGGATCAGCGGAAGAACCCTGCAGCTATCGGCCGAGACGACTCGAGCCAGGTCCCGGAACGATGCCTCCTTCCGCCAACTTCGAAAGCTGACAGCAAAGTCGGCTAGAAATGATCGGCAGAAGTATTGGTCCGAAACGGCGACTTCTATGGAGCAGGCTTCTAATGTTGGTGACACCCGAAAATTGTACCAAATCATACGCTAGGTTAGTTGAAAGCCCCTGACACTCTGTGATTCTGTTTGCGATGTGAATGGAGAATTTATTGCCGACATTTCGGCCAAGGTCCATCGCTGGCGGGAACACTTCGAGCACCTACTCAACTTTGATGAGCAACCCATCACACCCTCCCTCTACTCCACAGCGGATTTTCAATCCTCTCCTGCCTACGCAGTGTCGTGTGACATCCCTTCCGAAGACGTAGTTATCGATGCAATGCAGAGGCTACGCAACAACAAGGCGTGCGGAGAGGACGGTATTCCTGCAGAAATCTACAAGTCCTGTGTCGACACCCTGGCTCCTCGTCTCCATGAGGTGATTGTACAGGTGTGGCGAGAAGAGACCGTTCCCGATGACTGGGGCTCAGGTATCCTTGTACCTGTCCACAAGAAGGGAGATAAGACAAGATGCGAGAACTACTGTGGCATAAGTCTTATCGATGTTGCTGCAAAGATCTTCGCTGTTGTTCTTCTCAGGCGCTTCCAGTCTGTACGTGACTCCAGGACACGACCCAACCAAGCCGGATTCCAAGCACGGCGTGGATGTGCGGATCAAATATTCACACTGAGGCGCACTCTATAAATCCGCCATAGCTACCAGCAACCGACGGCCGTTTGCTTCGTCGACTTTGCCACCGCATTCGATTCCATCCATCGTGAGTCCCTGTGGCGAATAATGGAACTGAATAGAGTGCCGACCAAACTAATTGCGATGATTAAGGCGTATTATCGGTCTACCACCGCACGAGTCCTGGTCCACAACAATCTCTCTCAGTCGTTCGATATCCGGTCTGGTGTCCGACAGGGTTGCGTCCTTTCACCCATTCTGTTTAACTACGTCGTTGACTGGATTCTCGGCAAAGCCCAACATGAGGTGGACAGTGTTGAACTTACACCCAGACGCCGACTATCTGATCTCGACTGCGCTGATGATATTGCGCTGTTAGCCTCAAACTTTGATGGTCTACAGTCAGTTGTGTCGCGGTTAAATGAGATCGCTATGTCGGTAGGCATGTCCATAAATTCCGGAAAGACGAAGTTGTTCTCGAGCTGCATCCCTGACCAGGAAAAGGCACCCCTGAGGATTAATGGCCATCAACTTTAAGAAGTAGACAGCTTTAAATACCTCGGGGCGAGGCTGCTACCGAATGGGCAGAGCAAGGACGACATTGTCTCCCGTATCGATGCTGCTCGCTGGGTTTTCTCAACCCTTCGAAAGCGCCTATGGATCCGACGTGACATCTCCATCACCACGAAGATTCGTGTATACCGTACATCCATCCGGTCAGTCCTGCTCTATGGATGTGAATGCTGGGCTGTGCGCGCTGAAGATGAGCGAAGACTGGAGGTCTTTGACGACCAGTGCCTGAGGACGATCCTGCGAGTTAAGTATAGCGACTTCATCTCAAATGAGACAGTCCGCATCCGCTGCGATCGTATCACGAGGGTATCTCAGGGGAGCAAGACCGGGGACCTAGCGCCAATCCCCTTTTCTCCACGAAACACGGAATTGACTTTCTTGACCTTCTACACTTTCATGAATCACAACTATACGCAACATACGATCTCTGCTACGGCGTCCGCGGGAACCGACGCGCCCCATCCTCTTGGCATCGCGGGACGGGTGTTAAATCTGCGAGCTGATGCCGGATTGCGAATTGCAGGCTGGAATGTTCAAACTTTGAGGGATGACGGCGCCCAACTGTTAACAGCCAAATCCCTTTCTGAATACCGTGTTGGTGTGGCGTGTCTCTCTGAGGTCCGCCTACCTGGCACTGGCCACAAACTGCTGCAAGTACCAAGAACTGACTCTGCGTACCATCTCTACCACAGTGGTGTGTCCGACAACTCTGGACTTTATGGTGTCGCTATAGCTTTGGCCGATGAATTTCACTCGAGTCTGCTAGAGTGGGAGGCTGTCTCACCGCGGATCGCTTGGGTCCGTTTGAAAAGTGCCCCAGTCAACGTTTCCATCATCTCGGTATATGCGCCTACTCTGGCTGCTGATGACAGCATAAAAGATGACTTCTACGGTGACCTCCAGCGAACAGTTGACCGCATCGCAAGAAGCGATCTACTCGTCATTGCCGGTGACTGGAACGCCCGACCAGGTGTGTGTGACGCTAGAACCCGTCATGTGGTAGGCAAATTTGCTGTCGGAGCGCAGTGTGCCAACGGTGAGCGCCTTGTCAACTTCGCATCGTCTAACCGCCTCGTTGTGTCAAGCACCCGTTTTGATCATCCGCGCCACCACCTTGTCACGTGGTACTCAAATGACGGGCATACCCAGGCCCAAATAGATCACATCCTTGTCCGAGCACGCTGGGCCAGCTCGGTCTTGGATTGTCGAGCCTACCGCGGTGCTGATACAGGAAACGCTCATGCATCGGACCATGTCCTACAGCGGGCAACCCTTCGCTTGCGTTTGAGAGCTATTCACAGACCCTCCCGACCACAGCGGATCGATGTTGCAAAGCTGAAGTCCTCTGCTGGCGACGCCTTCCACTTAGCACTCCAGAACCGTTTCGACGGCCTGCACCCTGACGCCCGAGCGGACCCAGAGCCCGCGTGGCAGTCCCTGAAGACCGCGATGTCAGAGCTGGCATACACCCATCTGGGCAAAACCCGACGGCGACATCGCGACTGGATCACTAGACCCACGCTTGAGTTAGCTGAGGAGGCCGGCCGAGCCAGACTCACTGGCTCCCCCACTTACAGAGAGCTGCGGCGCCAAACGACAAGGGCCATCCGAGCCGATAGGAACGCCTACTGGAGCGACTTTGCCACGGAAACGGAGCGAGCAGCCACCAGAGGTGACACCCACAAGCTCTACCGACTCTTAAAGCAGGTCAGCAGAGGTTCGGGGAACACCACCGAGACTTTACTGGATCGCAACGGTGCTGTAATCACTGAGATCGATGACCGGTTAGAGAGATGGCGCGAGCATTTCTGTGACCACCTTAACCATGATCCCCCTGTGATGTCTGACCTGTCGCCCAATGCGGACGATCCCCACCATCTGTATGAGTGCAACACAGAGCCACCCAGTGTAGAGGAAGTTGTCTCCATTCTCTTGAGGCTACGCAACAACAAGGCACCTGGTGAGGATGACCTCCCGCCGGAGCTCTTTAAATGTGCACCCGAGGTTATTGGGCCCTGGCTACAACAAATATTTGCCAAGATATGGGACAGCGAAGTTGTGCCCTCTGACTGGAGAAAAGCAGTGATCCTCCCCTTGTTTAAAAAAGGCGACAGACGAGCGTGCAGAAATTACAGAGGCATTAGCCTTATCGATGTAGCGGCGAAAACATTCACGTCTCTTCTTCTCAAACGTTTCCAAACTGCGAGAGACCAGCGCACCCGCCCAAACCAGAGTGGATTTCGACCAGGTCGTGGCTGCACCGACCAGATCTTAAATCTCCGCCGTGTACTGGAACTGAGATGGGGTCACCAACAACCCACTGTTCTATGCTTCATCGACTTTGCTGCCGCATTTGACTCTGTTGATCGCAGTTCGCTGTGGAACATAATGAGGACGGACGGCCTACCACCTAAGCTTCTCAATCTCATGCAGGCATACTATCGTGGCACTTCCACACGGGTGAGGACGCAGCACGGTGACACGGAAGCCTTTAGCGTCAGGACGGGCGTCCGCCAAGGTTGTGCCCTTTCACCAACCCTGTTCAACTATGCGGTGGACTGGATCATGACCAAAGCACTGGAAGACTTCCCGGGAGTGCAGTTTGATCGCTCGAAATGGGTGACTGACTTGGCGTATGCTGATGACGTCGTCCTCTTTGGCGACAACTGTAATGCAGTTCAGCAGGCGTTGGACAAGGTTAATGAGCGTACCCGATCCATCGGATTACGCCTAAACGCGACTAAGACCCAAGTCATGCTCTCCTGTGTGCCCCCTACATCTGTCACTCCTATTGTTCTCGACGGCGCTCCTCTCGAAAAGGTCGACTCGTTTAGATACTTAGGCTCTTTGGTCACGAAAACGGGTCAAGGTGTCGACGAGGTTGTATCACGCGTCAACCGTGCCCGATCTGCCCTCTACCGACTGTGCGCTCCTCTATGGAATAGAAGGGAAATATCACTACGCACAAAGTCCCGTGTTTACCAAGCAGTGGTTCGATCTATCCTGCTCTATGGCGGAGAGACATGGCCTATGCGTGTTGAGGACATGAGGCACCTTGAGGTGTTTGACAATGACTGCCTACGCCACATCCTTCGTCACCGACGCGTCGACCGAATTCGCTGCTCCGATCTCCGCCGACGCTGTCACCTGGACGCTCTCCCTCCACTCCTGCTTCAGAGACGACTTCGGTGGTTCGGGCATGCGTCCCGGCGTGATGATGGTGAGCTGATTCGTGACCTGCTTGTGGCGACGCCTCCCCCCACCTGGCGCAAACGTCGCGGCGGGCAGTTGAAAACTTGGACAGCAACGGTCAAGCAGGATCTGTCGTCAGTTTCCGGCCCATGCGTCTACGGCCTACGCCAGTGGAACCGTGAATGGATGGTGCTCTCGTGTGAACAGGCGCAAGATCGACGCGCCTGGACAGCTGTGATTCATGATGCAGTCAACGTCAAAACTGATGCCGGTTCAACCCGCCCGAGGTGAATGCCGTTACAAGTACAAAGTAAGTAAGTATCTCAGGCCATTCAAGAAAGGCGACTGAGGTGGTTTGGACACGTTCTCTGTCGTCCGCCCCACGAGCTTACATATGCTGCCCTCGACTCGGCACCGCAGCCCACCTGGAAACGTCGAAGAGGAGGGCAATTGAAGACTTGGCTAGACACCGTCCGTCAAGACATGGAAGCAGTTCTTGGACCTTCTATCTTCGGCCTCCGTCGCTGGAGAAGGGACTGGGTGGAGCTTTCGAGATCCGCTGCCGCCAATCGCCACGCATGGAGAGGTACCGTTCGTGACATCATTGAGGCCGGCTAGATCAGGCATGATCACAGCCGTAACAAGTACAAGTACAAGAAGAAGAAGAAGAAGAAGAAGAGGAAGAATAAGAAGAAGAAGAAGAAGACGAAGACGAAGAAGAAGAGAATCTTGTTTTATCTACGAATAAACATCATAAATGTTCAGCGAAAAAAATGGCTGCATTGACGGAGGTTAAGTAATGAGTCATGTTAAGAGGTAAAAGCTCATGTAATACCCACAAGTCAAGTTTAACACGGTATCCACGTCTACGATGGAGACAGATCAGATTTCAACTTCTCAATTTCCGCTTCTTCACACGTGAGGTAGCGTGCTAGGAATGGGAGTACCGAGTGCTGATATGCTGATGTGCGGTAAGACATATGACTGAAGCCTCGACGCATGGGACGGGAAGACTTCGCATTCATTATTTCAGAGTGGAGAGGGTGGGTGACTTAATTAAGAATACGATCGGCAAATTGCTTGATGAGCCGGACCTCTCGCAGCTGTGTCAAGAAACGGCAGATTACCGGCGAAACACTTGTCTTGGTCTTTTGGCTAGTACCAAGGCTGTTAGAATGGTAAATTACAAAATCAATATTGGCAGTGGTAGAAATGAACATAATTAAGTGTGAATTAGGTTAGTAAGTCCTGGGAGTTCTTAAAAATATATAAAACTCCTCCTTCTTTTAGAAATAAGGTGGGTGAGCAAAGTGGAGTAAACGCATCGCAACTGACGCTCAACAGAAACGTAAGGCTATTATTATCTCCTCAGAGCGAGGTACTGCTAATGGTAGTGGGACGCGCATCGATCGCCTCCTTCAGACCGGGCAGTCAGTTCAGTGCGTATTTTGTCGTGTTGAGTGGCCGATTGGTGGACTGAGAGCCAAACTGCAGTGACTCCTTTTTAACGTGGCCTTTATGGCGCTCCAACCTAGCAAGGTGGTGTTGTTGTGGCGCGTATGTGAGTGTTGTCAGAGCTCAACTCAATCGCGTGCGCACGCGGTCTGGAGGAGTCGTTCTCACGCCAGACCACCGGCCCGCCCACACAGAGTGCACGCGATGAGGCGCGCAGCTGCGACCAAGCTCAGGACTCTAAGACGCCGGCTGCATGAGTCACAAGCCAATGCGGTCGCGCCTTACTTGTGAGGCCACAATATCATTGGTCCAATCTTGTACACGCGTTCGCTGTACAGGGTTTGCCCAAAGACTTCTACTTTTGCGCACTTCTTGGTGTGTTCTTCCTCTGGGGACGCACACAAGACGATGATCTCGCAGCTATGACTGCATTAACAACAAGCGTTGGCAGTGCCAGCCGTCTTGCCCTCTCCCTTCTCCCGTCTGATCGACTTTTAGCTTGACAGTGGTTACAGGTGTGGGAGTGGTGAGAGAGTTAGGTTAGGCCCTGCGAGTCTAGTTTCACCATATTTCAGCTAGAGTCAGCTTGCTGCCTTCAGCTTGCTGAAGCTCGTCGGTCGAAGTGTCACTCGGTTTGTGGATAAGGAGTCACTGTTTACAAGCAAGTGGTATCACAACACCGGCAGTCCTTAAGACAGCGAAGATTGAGGCTGCTAAACTCAACTAACTTGTGATTGCTCAATAACCAGCTGCTAGGCTATGTATTTATTAATTACACCTTATATAAGGTCTTCTACCTAACCTGCCTTGGCGAGCAAACCATAAATGACTTGATGAAGTGATTTTTTTCGCATCCCTCAACGGTCAGATAAGCATGCATGTCAACTTCAAAGGACGGAAGTTCAAAGACTGCCCGTTCGGATCGAAGTCCTACTGGATACATCTGTCACTACCCACGTCACTGTCAACATTAAGAGGTGTTTTGTAGGTTATCTGGTCTTGAGTCTGTCTTCATCAAAGACTTAAGAGATCGAGAAGAGGACGACTCGATCGCTGGGGTAATACTTTTATTAGCCTGACGTTTAGAGATCCGTCGCGGATTCGTCACCAAAGACATAGTCAAATTTGCTACTGCTATCTGACTATGTCTCTGATGACGTGACGATATCGCGACGGATCTCAAAACGTCCGACGAATAAAATTATTGTCCCGGTGATCGAGTCGTTTTCTTCTTCTCAGTTCCTCCTTGGGACTCGCCTTTTCGCTTGTATTGGCACTTAAGAGGTCGCCTAATAGGTATGAGCAGGGATTAGCAAAGGAACAACTGCGAGGGCTTCCTCTGGAGCCACTTTATGTCCGACTGAAAACAGCCGATCGACTTTTTCATTCGTCATCATCGCGGTGTTGTGTGATGTTGTCTGTCACATCCTTCGACTGTACAGCCGCGAGGTGACCTGCAGTTATTGACGATATTATTCGCTTTCAGTAAACGACAGTACAGTTTGTGCTCTTTTACGGTTGCTCGCCCTTCCTTCATTCCATAGGCAATAAGTGCGGGACATTTCTCTGGATAGCGATCTTCTCCATAGCTGCGCGGGGCAGGAGCACGATTATCGTTTAGTTACATGCTGTTCGAAACATGCACGTTCCTTTAGAGATTTTTTCCAGAATGTCTTTGTTATACCTGACTATCGATTTCCACGATCTCCTCTCAAGTTTACCGCTTATTCACCGAAATGAGTACAGGTGATATCAACACGTCCTTCTATGAGGTTCGCAAGATCTTCAAATTGTGTTTATTCGCCCTGGCGCATGACATTTGCGGTGGTTTTGCTTCACTTGGATGTTAATTGTGAGGGTATCTTCCTTATGATGGATTTCAGATTTCCACTGGAACTGAGGTCAGATAAATAGTTAAATTGGTTCAGTGTTGCTAAACAAGCATTTCTTGACTGATTTGAATCAACGCTTCAGCGTCGGCAACCCTTATTTGTGGCCGTCGATTTATGCATCAGTAAATGCTCAAGCTACCAAATAATTCTGACCAAAACCTTTTCTAAAAATTTGTTTGGCTCTTCTAAGACCTTCGTCACCATCCACTATCGTACAGTGTTGTATGGCCTCTTTCGCTTTTCGGTCACAGTACTGTATCAAGTAATTTAGACACGTAGTGCTGTCTGTAACTTTCTTCTCAATTATGGGCTGGAACTGTTTTACGAAAGCACCATAAAATTTCGGATTCCCGTCGAATCTTTGAATTTCCCATTTCGGTAGATTCAAATGATCCTCTGTGGTCCGTACTGGAGGTTCACTGTTATCATTCGAACTACCAGGTTGCTGTCGACCTATGGCATTAAACCTTGATTTCTTCATTCAATTCCTTGCCTTCCTTCGCCATAATCTGCCATTTGTCGCAATCGATGTGTCTTTTAATTTGAAATAGGTGCATTAAGGCAACCTCTATTTCATTCACTGTTCCTTCTTTCAACATCGATTGATGAAGTAGTTGGTGGATGTTTCGACAAGTTTCCGTCTCTAGTCTTACGGAGGCGATCGTAATAAGGTTTATGGGTGGGGAATTAGGATGGACAGTGAAAGAACGCTAATATTAGAAAATCGCTTCATATAAAATGTACAGTAGATTGTATATCCGACGAAATCAGAATATCAAAGTTTGAGTGTGTGATTAAATGCATATCAGGGATTGTTTATTTTGTGCATTGAGTTGACTTGATGTGCGACATGCTGTTCACTAGCAAAGAATTCAGTCCAGTATACTGGGGACAAAAAGGGACTGAATTAGGCCAAATCCAAGGTTTTTTGGTATTAAAAGAGTTTCCTACGTTTTTAAACACTACAAAAGAACTCCTTGTTTTTGCGTGTTGTCCTATCAAAGAAGATTAATAAAAACAGAAACCTTTTAATTATATGTTGTCTGAGAACAAACAATTTCGTTTTGCATCCATGAACTTGAAGCGAGTGCAGTTATGAGATAACGCATTATTGTTGGGAAAAGAAGGACGATGAATGTTTAAAAAATTCTAATTTGCAAGTTTGAGAAGTTTTGTGCCATAACATGAAGTATTAACATTACGAGGTTGTTATTAACTTAACCCCACCGAAAATAACGACCTTAAACAAGCATATATGCTTGTTTAAGGTGTCTGCAAGGCAGGTCGGATGGTATTAACAACAGGACAGAAGTAACTGTGATTTATGAAGTTCTACTTTAGCATTCCCACTCCATCCTGCCATGTACCGCGTGCACCCACAAGGACATCCATGAAGGATGTAGACTATCTGATGTAAGCATGTGGGCAATGTTTTGTCATTCGTTTAGACAAAAGGTTGCGTTCCTGGCATATGAGATCAGTATCAGTATCAGTATATTGAGGGATATGTAGGAAAAATTTCTTTTAAGTGCCCTATTTGTACATATGTGCAGTGGTAGCAGAAAATTTGCTTCTCAGACTGTTGGCGAGGCCAGTTGTCCTGTGTCATATGATGAAAATAGGAGCAGACAGTGAAAAAACTCCTCAGGGATTTTTAAGAGAAAAACTGTCACTCTTGTGGGGGTAATGCGTGAGATTTTGGAGAAAAAAGGGGTTCCAACTGGGGGGCGCATTGAAAAGGTTCCCAGGATCATCACCGTGTGGAAGCCACGTCCTTATACTCCATTGCTGATTGCAGAGTCCGCCAACGGAACTGGAAAAACAGAGGCATCCGTCCAGATCGTCGACAGTCCGCTTTGGGTCGAACCAAGGGTGAATGTTAAGCCATCAGGTCTGGCTGATAAGATCGCTAGCGGGGTAATCACGGTACGCAGATAGCCAAGTAGGGTAGACCGCGGAGACCTTCGCAACGATTAAACTGGACAATATCGAGGCCTCGCAGCGCAAGCAGATGGAGAACATGAACTTTATTATGATCGCTTTACAGAAATTACATATCCTGCAAAATGCCGGCCTACCTACGCTACAACTGCCATTCTGCACAGACGATGCCTACGATGCATTCATCGGTCAGATAGCTGCAGACCCAATGTTTTCTCACGCTGCGGTAGGTTGCTATTTTTTAATGTGAATCATTGATTACAGAAACAACATTTGGCAGGCATTGGTGGAAGAACCGAGAAGGAGTTTATCAGTAATCTCCTGTGTTGTGTTCTTGATCCACCTTTGTGCAACCGGTTCTGCTGGGCAGTATCATGGGTTAAATAGCGGTCCTTTATCGCCTCCCCTATTTTTATAATCGTTATTCGAAAGTTTACATTTTGACTGATATAAACAGATGTCATTCAACAAAGTGCCTACTGCAGCACTCGCACTATGGAGGCAACTAAGATGTATGCCATTGCCTGGTTTAACGGAGCACGAGACCGGCAGGGCGGCAGAACCAAACGGAGGGAAACTTCATCCAAGGTAATTTGACACCTTTAAATTATTGTAAAATTAACACTCAGATTCCGATCCCTGCGCTACGTGGCGCATTGTCTACATGCGGGGATGAAGGACAAGCCAGCACATCTGATGCATATGCGCTATGCATCTGGGATGGCCGTGAAAATGTGAGTACATTTGAAAATTTAATTTAAATAGTTATTACCTGTACGGATAAGTAAATTGGTTTTATTTCTGCATTTTCATCCAGATTAACCAAATTTTATCGAAATTTATGTAACAAGCGGTTTCGTTGATACTTTAGGAGCCCGATACGGACAATGAAAGTTCTCCTGCCAATATCACGTGAAAAGGATCATTAATTTCTGTAAAAAATTATTTCATCTGTAAATCAATTATCCACCATCATTCATTTACGACTTGAGTTTTATGTTCTACAAGCTGCTACAGCTGGCTGTCTTGCCACTTGTTCGATTGCCAAATTGAATGGCCAATTTAGCGAAAATAGGCGCCCATCTGCGAAAATTTTTTCACGCTGGGGCCAGCCGGGGCCAAATTGATGACTTGCCCCCGCCTGAGCCCCACCATGCCCACAGCTGTAGGAATAGTAAGGGAGGATGGGGGGAGCGCAGGAGTGCCCGTGGTAGCAGATGGTTGCCAGGTTTCGCTGTTCTCCTCGTTCTCCTGCTCAGTCATGCTAGTCATTTCTTCCGTTATGCTTGAATCTAAACTAGGCTTGGCAAGTGTAGAAAGAGCGGTAGCGCTTGAAGGCTGCCATGCCGTGGTGCCGCTTGCATCTGCATTAATAGTAGTCGACATTTTGCCAGTAGCAGTAGCTATAGGATTTGTAATGGAGGATAGAGGGAGCGCAGGAGTGCCAATGGTAGCAGATGCTTGCCAGATTTCGCTTTTCTCCTTCTTCTTCTGCTCAGTCATGCGAGTCGTCTCTTCTGTAATTCTTGCTTCTGAATTAGGCTCGGCAGGTTTACGGACAGTGGTAGCGCCTGAAGGCTGCCATGCCGTGGTGCTGCTTGCATCTGATTAATAGTAGTCGACCTTTTGCCGGTAGCAGTAGCTGTAGGTGTAGTATCGGAGGATAGAGGGTGCGCAGGAGTGCCAGTGGTAGCAGATGGTTGCCAGGTTTCGCTGTTCTCCTCGTTCTTCTGCTCAGTCATGCGAGTCGTCTCTTCTTTAATGCTTGCATCTGAACTAGACTCGGCAGGTTTGCGGACAGTGGTAGCGCTTCAAGGCTCTCCAAATAAGATGAGCTTAAGATTAGTATTTGCCAAATGGAACCAGACGTCATCTGCATAACAGAAACGTGGTCGACCACGAAGGTAGGCGTCTAGGAAATTGCTCTCCCAGGGTTTAAAGTTTTTCGAAAAGATAGAGTCGGGTGTCAACGTGGGAGAGTGCTCATCTATGTTAGACATAGCCTGGTCATGTCCGACAAATCCGACAACCTTTCGGGTAATATAGAGGCAATATGGCTCACCGTTAGAACACCAGAGTCACAGACCCTTGACATCATGGTGGTCTACCTTCCACCATCAAACAACCAACAGTCAGACACTAGTCTGATAGAAGGAGTTGAAGAACTTGCGAAGAGATCCGATTTCATGGTCATGGGAGACTTAAACGCCCCCCATATCGACTGGATTTTGAATTCTGCGCCCGGCTCAGAAGTAAATTTCGATCGACAACTCCTGCGCATAGTACAGGCATCTTTCCTAAGCCAACACGTCCTATATCCGACCAGACTACGCGAAGGGCAACAAGCTAATTGCTTAGACCAAGTACTTACCAAAGCAACTGATAGCGTGGGCATTGTAAAATGTTTACCACCTCTCAGAAAAAGTGATCACGTAGTGCTACAGTGGGAATATTCACTCTTCTCTGT
>JAYGXS010000003.1:11778125-11789851 GCA_036362985.1 Ligula intestinalis
ATGGAATGCCCTTCCTGCGGATATTGTCATGTCCCCTTCCGTGGATGTTTTAAAGGCAAACCTAGACCGATTTAATGAGTACCGTCGCGATTAAGTACTCCAAATCCAATCACTGAAGTGTTCCGAATCCAAAAATTGAAGCACTCTAACTCCAAAAACTGAAATGCTAGAAATGCTATAAATATATACTGTTAGTTATTTTTAAGTAGTATTATTATTATTTTTTATCCACATGCGTTAAGACATTGCCTGGCTCCGACGCCTCTGCTCACTGTGTGAACTGCGCTGATCGTATCTGAGGTCGCATCTACCGCACCTATGGTCCTAGGCTACGCGGCCCTGTCACACCCTTTCTCGTATTGACCGACTGCTGACGACGTGACGGGTTCCTCGGCTTTTGGCACAGCAAAGGCTTATCATGGTCGCATCTCCGGTTCTTCAGGACGTTCTCGTGACTCCGAGGTCTCCTCCTCGTATGGTCCTTCGGATGTAGATATTACTCGTCATTGACGCCATGGCTGCCGTCAACATTCACAGAAGTATCATGCCCCTATCATTCACATACTGCCCCCACGAGCGACAGTTTTTTCTCCTAAAAACCACAAACTATATTCCATTTTCCATTATGAGTCAGTCTTAGGAGTTTTTTCACTGTCTGCTCATCTTCCTCAAATACACTGCTGGCTCGTGTAAACTGAGTGTGAGTGTATTACTTGAAACAAGCGAGTAGTCCTCTGAAATTGTGTCAACGACTTCTTTGGAATGTTCGGATATGCCGATGCATTTCTGAAATCCTATGAACCAAAAGGGAGTTCAAAGGCGTTTGCCTATATATCCTTTACTAAATTTGACTTGACTTGACTTCAATTGCCGTGGTGCTGCTTGCATCTGTCATAATAGTAGTCTTCATCTTGTCAGTAGAAGTAGCTGTAGGAGTAAAATCGGCGGATAGAGGGAGCGCAGAAGTACCAGTGGTAGCAGATGGTTGCCAGGTTTCGCTGTTCTTCTCGTCCTCCTGCTCAGTCATGCTAGTCATCTCTACCGTAATACTTGCATCTGAACTAGGCTCGGCAGAAATAGGGACAGTGAAAGCGCTTGAAGGCAGCGATGCCGTGGTGCTGCTTGCGTATGTATTAATAGAAGTTGTCATTATGTCAATAGCAGCAGCTGTAGGTGTTGTATCGGAAGATAGAAGGAGCGCATGAGTGCCAGTGGTAGAAGATGGTTGCCAGGTTTCGCTGTTCTCATCGTTCTCCTGCTCAGTCATGCTAGTCATCACTTCCGTTATGCTTGCATCTGAACTATGCTCAGCTAGTGTAGAAACAGCGATAGCACTTGAAGGCTGCCATGCCTAGGTGCTGCTCGCATCTGTATTAAAAGTAGTTGTCATCTTGTCAATAGCAGAAGCTGTAGGTGAAGTATCGGAGGTAAGAATGAGCGAAGGATTTCCAGTGGTAGCAGATGGTTGACAGTTTTCTCTGTTTTCTACGTTAACCTGCTCAGTCATGCGAGTCATCTCTTCCGTTATGCTTGCATCTGAACTTGGCTCGGCAGGTGTACGGAGAGCGGTAGCGCTTGAAGGCTGCCACACCGTGTTGCTGCTTGCATCTGTCATAATTGTAGTCGGCATCTTGTCAATATTTGGAATTTATATTTTTCAGCGCCGGTACGTCACTATCTATACAAAGTTAATTTCGAAAACATAAAAATTCAAAAAAATAATTTGACAATATGTGCCAGTAGACGTAGAAAGTCGGAATAATGTCAGGAGAAATTGTCTTTTTGGGGCAACATTATGCAATGTTTTGCAGGTAATTTTGAACTAAAAACGAAAACTTATGGCAGTTAAAAAGAAACTCTTACAGTGAAAATGGAGACAGTGTTCAACGGCCCTCCATGTTCAACTGTGCAAGAGAAAAAAACTGCTTAGGAAGATAGTAGTAGGAACATAGTAGTAGAGCAGAAATAGGTGTGAGTGGTCTGATGAAGGTGAGTATTCAACAAAACTGCAGAATTTTAGACTGAGTACTTCCGCATGACTTCGTGTGATTCAGCGGTGGTTAATGGGAACATCTAGGTTCTCGGGGGACACGAGGCAGAGAGAATAGTTTCAAGCAGATCTCCTAAATTCCCAATGGTCCTTTCTCGGAGTCATGGAGAAAGCTGCTCGGAAAAGATGAGGAGAATAGAAGGTTAATAGAATCAGTGTTAAGATAAATGTGCAGTCTCCGTTTGAAAGCAGACAGTCTTGTTAACGACCTAATTTCGATTGGCAAGTTATTCCAAAGAAGGCTATATCTGAAAGCAAAAAACAAAGAGCGTTTACATGAGGAAGATGCAGGAGGGGGTATACCAAGTGCCGAGTTTCTTAGGTTGTAGGGCCGGCTGACGGGGGTAATGACAGAAGTCCTGGGTAAATTTGTGCTATTATTAAGCCGAAAAAGGAGACAAAAGCCTGCTTCCAATCTCCTGACCCAAAGGAACCTTAGTTTCGTTAATTGACACCTATTTGAGTAGCAAGTATTAGAAGCTGTCGGATACAGCAGTTTTCTTGTGAACTTTTTTGAATTTGCTCAATTTTTGAACGGCTACCTTCATTCATGAGACCGAAAAAGGGGCAACAGTATTCTAAGATGGGAATCACGAACATACGATCAAGTCTTAATTTCATTTCAGGAAGATAGAAATTATAAGAGATAAAGCCGCAAATCTGTGCGGCTTTGGCTGTAATTCTATCGGCGTGAGGAGAAAGGTCTAATTTATTGGTGTAGCTTAATCCTAGGTCCTTGATGCTGGAACATTCAGTCATTGGGTAACCTTGAAAAATAACAGGTTGTGGCAGCCTTTCAGGCCCAAAGCACATGTATCGGCACTTAGAAGGTGAGAACTCCATCTGCCATGTTGAGCTCCACGCCGAAAGAGCGTGCAGATCAGAGTGAATTTGTTCTAAGCATCTCGCGGCCGTAGAGTTAGAGAAGGAGTAAACACACTTGAGATCATCTGCATAAATAGAAGATTGGGAGTGTTTAACACTCAATGAGATGTCATTTATGTAAAGCAAGAAGAGCAGAGGACCTTGCACGGTACCTTGAAGGACACCACTCAAAATTGCGGTAGGATTAGAGTATGAGGATCCCACTAAGACCTTTTGTTGTCGATTTGAAAGATAAGATCTGATGAAGTCAGTAAGAGGACTACGAAATCCTATAGCCTCTAGTTTGGCTAAGAGCCTCCTGTGAGGAACTTTATCAAATGCTTTACTAAGGTCAAAATAGATAACTACCACAGATAGATGATCATTACGAAGAGAAGTAAGTAGATTTAAAAAAGACATTTGGCATGTTTCACAAGATCGGTCCGGTAAAAAGCGATGCTGAAAGGAGCTGAGAATGTTATTGTTTATGCAGAAATCTGTAATTTTTTTGGCAATTAGTTTTTCAAAGAGTTTAGCCAGAGAGGGCATTTTATGAACACGGCGATAATTGTGAATATCTGATCGGGAACCAGATTTAAATACGGGAATTATAATAGCAGTTTTCCAGTAGTCCGGGAAAAAGCCATTATCAAGAAACACTGAAAATAACTTACTCAGTAAGGGTGGGAAATCTCTTAATTGTTTGATGAGTGAGTTTGGAATGTTATCAGTTCCAACCGAATGTGAATTTTTAAGACGACGTATTTCTTTTTGAATCCAAGCGGGTGAGAAATTAAGGGTACTGAGATTTGAATCACACAGCAGGGGGATTACAGGAGTGGGGCTAGTTTCGATGGTAAAGAACTTGGCGAAAAATGAATTAAGCAATGCTGCTTTCTCCAAATCCTCTGTAACAAAATGATTGTTGCCATTGAGTAAGGGTGGAATGACTTTCTGAAGCTTAGCCGACCGAAGACGGAAGACTTGAGCAACAGATCTGGAAGAATTTGCATCACTTAATGCTGTGGCCTCTCTACGCCTATCTCGTGCAAGCCTTATTTTAAGCGCTAATTCAAATAGTTGCGCTATTCTTAAGTGAACTGAAAAAGAGCTATTAGACGTATCCTTAAGTTGTTTTTGTAATTTCTTAAGTCTATTTTGGCGAAAATGTGGCACAGTAGAAGAAGCTGAATTTGATTTAAAAATCTTAAGTGGGGTAAGAGCCTGAATATTTTCTGTAAGGTTTTGCAATAGCTCCTGGAAGTAGTAGGGATCGTTAGTTGAAAATATGCTATGCCAATCTACGGTTCTTACGAAATCATTCACTAATTCATGGTTCACGTTACCAAAGTCGAGGTTATTGCATTTTACATCGGGCTTTTTAGAAAGAGAGACTGGAAAACAACAGTGAATTAAGGCATGGTCACTTGTGAAAATATCACGATGAAAATTCATAAAAAGAGGGTGGACATCATTTGTAAAAATTAAATCTAATATGTTGTCATTTCTGGTCACTGAACTAACCAGTTGTGATATGTTTGAAAAGTTAATAGTGTCAACCAATTTCTGAAATCTTGATGGACAGGTATTTGCATGCCAGTCAATGTCTGGCAGATTAAACTCACCTACAATTATTCTGACATCGAATTGAGTCTCTGTAACTTTTTCAAACATTTCACAAAGCTGCATTGCATTACTTGAGTTACAGGGAGGATCGTAGACACACCCAATTATCGCTTTTTTATTGTGTGGCAGGATGACTGAAATAAGACAAAAAATTTCCAGAAAATGGCGAAATGCTCAGGTGATACGGGAAATGTACAAAGGATGATTTAATATAAAGAAGGCAACCACCGCCACGCTTTTCAATGCGGTCTTGTCTGTACAAACTATAATTATCTATGGCGAGTGTCGAGTCAGAAATAAGAGAGTGTGTCCAAGATTCAGTGACACAGAGCACATCTGGATCAAGCTTAAATGCTACTGTTTTAACTTCTGTCATCTTATTAACAACTGATCTCGCATTGAGTGAGACTATATTGAGCGTATCCTTCAGATTCAGGTTATGCTCGTCAGTATTTATAAAAAAGAAAAACTTGGTGGCGGAAAGGGAAACGGCATGGGAGAAACAAAAGGCGGAAAGCAAACTGGCCCTGATCTACAGTTTGTCAAGTAATTATTATCAAATGAACGGTGCATATTGTAGAAAGGCATATTAGAGGGGGCTCCATAGAAAGGACGGCTGAAGTGTGGCATGGGAAAACCAGGAGGGGGCATAAATATAGAATTTTGAGGCATTATATCAAAATTTGACGGAAAATTTGCCTTCGAAAATTGCATGACTGGTTTTGAAAAACGGCAAATTTTATTAGCTGGCTGAATTATTTGGGAGTGTTGATGAGATTTGGGGATAGGTAAAGCGCTAGCTTGAGTGGTTGGGTCTTTGTTAGATACTGAGTTATTATCGGTTATCATATTGCCGAATTTGAAAACTGACGTAGATTTACTAGGGGCGTTCATAGGTTTATCGGAATTTAAAGATATCACAGACGTGGTTGGCTTAGAAGTAGAACAACTTGACGAAGCTACAATCTCACTCGAATCACGAGTAAGGTGAATGGGAAAATTTTCAGGGGAAAGTGACATTGATCCAGAGGGATGTGGGCTTACCTGAGCGGGAGGGCCGGCCTCAGAGACAACTTTTGGTTTTGTTGAACCGGAGCCAGTGTTCTCATTTGCTACTTTAGATAAAACCCGACGCTCCATTGGCGTTTTATCCCTGCATACGTAAAGTTTATTATTCTTTAAATAGTTGGTTGACCGCTCATGCTGAGAGAATATAAGGTCTACTTCTATCGCCAAAAAAAGTTTTACGAGAATCGGTGGGTTTTTCCTTCGGGATGAGAGTCTTTTAGCTGCTGCAACTTTAAAATTAAAGCCACAAGAGTAAAGAAACTGAACAGCAACATCTATAGGTTGTTTATCTTTTGAAGCATTTTTCAAACGAAAATTAAAATTCCTTTTTTTGCCGATCACGCGTCTCAGTAGACACCATATTGACGAAAGGCTCTAGTTTCTCACATTGGTGAGAAGTGAGCGTAGATACCTTTCCATCAAAGATGGCGCCAAGGACCGTAAACAGACAAGCATATTGGTAATAAAGCTTAATAAAGTTTTCTAAAGCATCAAGATCAAGTTTCTTCATGCTTAAGATGGGTTTATCGTTAGGATGATTGATTTTCCGGGTTTATTTACGTCTCAGTTTTGGCTTGGGTATCATATTGAATAGAAGGTCAGTGACAGGATATGTTCTAAGCAAAGTTATCCACAAAATTGCGACAGAAAATTTGAATTACCGAAGAGGCTACGCAGGATGAAAATTATCTCTAATAGTATGTCGAGTAATACAAACTATTTCTTGCTGGAAATTGATATAGTACCCAATTTTTAGATATTATTCAGTATTGACGCAATAGATTACTTGCTTTTTACTTGAATCTACCGGAACTAGAGTGAGGCTAAGTCGGTGAAACATTCTAAAAATGTATATTTTGACCTATCAGTAAAAAAGACAACTACCGGTATGTGCAGTTGCTAAAGGGTTAGATATACAAATAAATAACATCAATTAAGCTAGTTACTTCAGCAAGTAACGATGAAATCTAATAAAAATATATATTTCACTTAGCTTTGAACGATAAGTTTCGCGCCTTGACCTTGACCTGTATTAATTATTGCGTTCAGAAAAAACCAGTTTGTATGGTTTTCAGAGTATGACTTACGACAAATAATCAGAGCAAACTTAACAAATACTGTAGCCATTTGTTAATGAGCACTTAAAATTTATTTGTTAAAATATATTCAATATTGGGAAACGACTTAGCCTTTGAAGGTCTCGAGAACATTCGGATCTTGACGATTTCTTTTACTAGGCCGCTAATTTGTTGCGAATTTGTTGGTTTGAAGAGGTTTCATTTCGGTAGAATTGGTTGGAAACCAAAATCTTTTTAAATTCTGACTTCAAACGATCTTCCACGCGAGAAAAATAATTTCAGTGACACAGGAAAGAATTCTATGCATACAATTTGAGCCACCATGTCCTAGATCGTAATTGATGGGGGATATCGATGTAAAACTTTCATAGGAGGAGCGCGGGAAATATCGACTGTGATCTTGTAGGGTTTCTGCCCCGGGCGTATGTGTAGAACCAGGAACTTGGATACAGTAAAACCACGTGGACGACCAGATAACCAGTTTATCGATGTCGACTGTAACTTCTTTGCGTCGTCGCAGCTAACTTCAACCATATTTTTATGTCATCCGCCAACCTGACCGCTGCGCAATCAAGCTCATTGAGGCAGTCGTTTATGTTAATCAGGAATAACAGCGGGCCGAAAACTGAGCCTTTTGGTACGCCACTCTCGACCATTGTCCATTCCGAGGTTGAGTTTCCGACAACGACCGTCTGTTCTCTGAGGGACAAGAAATTACTGACCAATTTATGCATTTTTTCTTGAATTCTCATGGCCCAAATTTTCTGTAGAAGAAGCCTGTGTGGTACCCTATCGAAGGCCTTTTTGAAGTCGAAAAATAGGACATAAATTGGATAGCCCTTATCTGCGGCCTGTGTCCACTTCTTCTGTGAGTAAAGAGCACTCGTGAGGCAAGAGCGTCCTGGGCGGAAGCCGTGCTTTCGATCACATAGTATTTTGTTGCTTTCAAGGAAATACATTATATGCTTCTTAATAATGCGCTCCATTACGTTGCACGCGATGCAAGTTAGACTAACAGGACGGTAATTTGCGCAATCAAGTCGTGAACCTCCCTTATAGATCGGGGTGACGTTTGCCCACTTCCATTCTTCTGGGAGTTCGCCTTCGTCAAAAGATTTCTGAAAGATGGCAGCCAGGGGTTTGTTGAGTTCATTAGCTAATTCTCTTAGTCCTAGTGCAGGAATTTTGTCCGGCCCAGGTGATTTGGCAAGCTTAAATTTGAGTAATTCGGTCCTGACAGTGTCGTGTGAAAACTCTGAGTCCTCTATTTTGGGCAATATGGAGGAGGATAAGGGTGCAGTTATCTGTAGAGGAGCGGACGTACAGGCAGCAAAAGTTGTAGGTTCTCGGGTCTAGGTGTATTTAAAGAAATTGGAGAGGAGGGAGGCTTTCATCTGGTCTTCGATCGCCAGCTGTCCATTTGCTGATCTTAGGGCAGGGATCAGTTCCTGAGATCTCTTCGTGCTTCGTATATAGTCATACAGTAACTTGGGGTGTTCCAACGACTCGCGTAGTATGTTCAACTCTTATTTCTTGCGCAGTTTGGTAGATTCGCTTTTACAAATGTTACGCTGTTGCTTATACTCCCGTAAGTGTTCTTTTCTCATAAGTGGGAAGTCGCCTTACTTTCCCATGTATCGGAGAAATAGGGTTTGAAGAACAACGAGTACTCGAAATACAGCATAATGTGGTCCCTTGACCATAATGGGGGTCGATCCCGCAGGTCAATCACAGTTTCCTCCTCTCGGGTAACGATAAGGTCAAGACAGTTCAACTGTTGTTCGTCCCTAACCTGCGTTCCAAACTTGACGATCTGGCAGAGCAGCTTGTCTGTGGCCCATTGTAGTAGTTTGTGATTGAGGTTGTCTAGAAGACCCTGTGCAGTCCATGTCTGCCAATCAACACCAGGAGCGTTAAAGTCCTTAACGATGAGGATTTCGTTTTTCTCACTGACCTTATACAATTTTGCTATGAGGATAATGTCTTGGTCAGGAGTCTGGTTTGGCGGGTGGTATATCACCGAAAGTGTCAGTGGCCTGGCATACTTAACAGATATGGTAGTGTTTAGCATTTCCAAGTCTCGTGCTGGGACCGGTACTTCAGCCGTAGCTGTCAGCTTGCAAGTGACATAGACTATGAGCCCTCATCCCCTCGTTGTTCTGTCTTTCCCGAAAAGCTGATATCCTCTAAGCGATAATTCAGAATCAGCGATATCTTTCGAAAACCAGGTTTCAGTGAAAGCCATGATGTCTGGTTTCACCTCATCAACCACGTACTTTAGTTCGTCCAGCTTGTTAAATAAGCATTGATGATTTGCGGTTAGGATCTTTAGTAATATTTTACTCATGTGTGATTACTTTTTCCAACTCGTCACTACAACTAACCTCCGGGGACATCCCTTCAAACTGTATGTGCCCCAAGGACGATTGGATGTGATGAAGTAATTTTCCTTCAATCGGGTCGTGGAGCTGTGGAATAATCAACCTGAGGCGATTCTTATGGCCCAATCTGTGGAAGTATTCAAACACCGACTTAATATACATGTGTTACGACATATGCGACAAATTAACAATGAAGCACCATTTTACTATGTGATTGCAGGAGCTCGAAAGCTCAGGAAAAAATACACTTCGTTCCAGTGCTCGATCATTTGCCTTCTTTACAAATTAACACTGCTTCTAATTCTTGAGATTTTGATGTGACAAATAGGGACTTCAAAGGCACAAGCCTATTTTTCCTCAAATATACTGACTGACTGAGTATCACTTTTGGTGTATTACCCAACACTTACTTGCTATGTTCTAGTCCCTTGTCGTGAAAACTTGAATTTTTATTCCGGACCAGCGGCCGTGGATCATTTTGGTCATGTGAGTTATCACTTAGACCTCGAGCACAATACTATCTCCTCTTTTCTGTCATGTAAGTAGGTTCATTTATTCATACCATTGATGAAGCAATATTCAGGTTGTAAACGCGATATCTTAGTTTGCGGCGACATTAGAATGATAAAATTGCTGAGTCGAAACTGCACCCTAAATCCAGGAAAACGAAAGTTCAAATTGAACTAGCTACAATCCCATGCATAACTGAAAGAAAATGAAGGTATGGCTGCTCATCGAAAACAGTCACAGGATGTTCATACATATATTAGGTGTAAACTACGTCGTAAGCGCCCGTTACGTCAAAATTTGTTGTAAGACACTTATAATTGACGAAAATCCAACTACTTTTATGGACCAAGTAGCAAGAGCAACAAGTCATATAATTTGAAACGCACTGCTACATCATGTAAAGAAGAGCAAAGCACCGTATGCTAGCAACACAGGAAGGCACAGAGCCATTGGCTTCACTGAAATGTGGAGTATTTGAAATGTCTAGCAAACGGTCCAAAAATATATGCCAGTTCTATTAGCAGACAAGGGAGACGGTAAAATGTTTCGCTATAGCTTAACATGTCTCACACGGAGGCACGTTGAACTCTGCCTCCATTTTCACTCTACGAGTTTTTTAACTGCCCATATTTTTTAGTTCACCATTAAGTGCAAAATATCGCCAAATATTGCCTTCAAAGACAACTTCTGCGGTCGGTGTAATATCGGAGGATAGAGGGAGCGCAGGAAGCCAGTGGTGGCAGATGTTTGCCAGGTTTCGCTGTTTTCCTCGTTCTTCTGCTCAGTCATCATAGTAATCTCTTCCGTAATGCCTGCGGCCGAACTAGGCTTGGCAGGTTTAGGAACAGCGGTAGCGCTTAAAGGCTGCCATGCCGTGGTGCTGCTTACATTTTGTACTAAAACTAGTCGTAGTGTTATCAATAGAAGAAGCCGTATGAGTAGTATGGGAGGATAGAGTAAGCGCAGGACTGCCCGTGGCAGCAGATGGTTGGCAGGTTTCGCTGTTTACCTCGTTCACATGCTCAGTCATGCTAGTCATCTCTTCCGTTATGCTTGCATCTAAAACGAGACTCATCAGGTGTAGGGACAGCGGTAGCGCTTGAAGGCTGCCGTGCCACGGTGCTACTTGCATCTGTATTAATTTAAGTCGTCATCTTCTCAATAGCGGAAGCTGTAGGCGTAGCTCCGGAGGAAAGAGTGAGCGCGGGAATGCCAGTGGAAGCAGATGGTTGCCAGGCTTCGCTGTTTACCTCGTTCACATGCTCAGTCATGCTAGTCATCTCTTCCGTTATGCTTGCATCTCAATTCGCTCGGCAGGTTTAGGAATAGCAGTAGCGCTTGAAGGCTGCCAAACCGTGCTGCTGCATGCATCTGTCAAAATAGTAGTCTTAATCTTATCAATAGCAGAACTTTTGTGTATAGTATTGGAGGAAAGAGGGAGCGCAGGACTGCCAGTGGTAGCAGATGGTTGTCAGGTTTCGCTGTTTTCCTCGTTCTTCTGCTCAGTCATCCTAGTCATCTCTTCCGTTATGCTTGCATCTCAATTATCTCGGCAGGTTTAGGAATAGCAGTAGAGCTTGAAGACTGCCAAACCACGTTGCTGCTTGCAGCTGTCAAAATAGTAGTCGTCATCTTGTCAATAGCAGAAGTTTTGTGTGTAGTAACGCAGGATAGAGGGATCGCTGGAACGCCATTGGTAACAGATGGTTGTCAGGTTTCACTCTTCTCCTCGTTCTTCTGCTCAGTCATGCTAGCCATCTCTTCCGTTATGCTTGCACCTCAATTAACTTGGCAGGTTTAGAAACACCAGTAGCGCTTGAAGGCTGCTACTCCATGTTGCTGCTAGCATCTGTAAAAATAGTAGTCGTCATCTTGTCAATAGCAGAAGTTTTGTGTGTAGTAACGCAGGATAGAGGGATCGCTGGAACGCCATTGGTAACAGATGGTTGTCAGGTTTCACTCTTCTCCTCGTTCTTCTGCTCAGTCATGCTAGCCATCTCTTCCGTTATGCTTGCACCTCAATTAGCTTGGCAGGTTTAGAAACACCAGTAGCGCTTGAAGGCTGCTACTCCATGTTGCTGCTAGCATCTGTAAAAATAGTAGTCGTCATCTTGTCAATAGCGGTAGCTGTAGGTGTAGTATCAGAGG
>JAYGXS010000003.1:11804851-11857679 GCA_036362985.1 Ligula intestinalis
AGCGCTTGAAGGCTGCCGTGCCGTGGTGCTGCTTGCATCCCTATTTACAGCAGTCGTCAGCTTGTCAATAGCAGTAGCTGTAGGAGTAGTATCGCAGGATTGCCAGTGGTAGCAGATGGTTGCCAAGTTTCGCTGTTCTCCTCGTTCACCTGCTCAGTCATCCTTGTCATCTCTTCCGTAATGCTTGCATATGAACTAGGCTCGGCAAGTGTTGTAACAGCGGCAGCGCTTGAAGGCTGCCATGCCGTGGTGCTGCTTGCATCTGTTAGTTGCCTTTACTTCTGTGCACTCTTGCTTGAGGTATGTAAACCTTAGGGGCCTTTAAGAAAAGAAGTGGGTAGACAATGACTTACTACTCAGTACATTTTACTGGATCGCTGAACCTGATTATGGCCTAGTTTTCGATTGTTGCAGTGCAATTACTCAGTTTTGTGCCTGACCCCGCGACGTATGATCTGTCACCGCAAAATCACGCATTCAATCCTCTAAAGACCTACGGCGTTTATGTGAATTTAAATTGACGAATGTGTGTGTGTGTGTGTGCGCGGATGCCCGAAAGGCTAGGTGGTCACTATGCGGTTGGGGAGAGAGTGAGGTTGACCTCGGCGCGATTCTTCCCTCACTATAATAAATCTGAATGCGTCTGAATCTATCACGGTGCGCTAAAAGCCGTGGCTTGGAGGGTCTGCCAACTGACGGGAAAACTCGGACCCCCTACGTAGCTGCTTCTTCTATGCGCGTGTGTCTGTGCGTGCGTACGGGAGAAGAGGGAGGACTGAGAGTCAGGCTGCAATGGCTCCCTATTACTGTGGCCTTTATGGCGCTCCCGCACAGGCGGGAGCATACCTAGCGAGATGGCTGTGTCAAGTGTGCGCGTGCTGAGTGTTGATCGCGCCAGCCATCTACACCCTCCCTCATCCCCGGTCTTATTGACTTTGTCTTTACACCGGATACGGAGGTGGGAGTGGCGAGCGAGTGGGTAGATTCTGCGCAAGTCTGCCTAAACTCCTGTTTTTCCTCGCGCCAGTTCTCTGCGTTGCTCCTGCTAGCTGTCGCTTACGTATTGTTTGCCCAGCTCGCCTTTGTGTCAGTTGCGGCTTGCTTCAGCTTTTGCTGCGGCTTGTTGGAGCGCGTGGTGCCCATCGTCGAAATCGACGGGGGAACTGTCGTCGTGTGTGTGCGTGCGTGCGTGCGTGCGTGCGTGCGTGCGTGCGTGCGTGCGTGCGTGCGCAGCTGACCATCGATTTCGATGATATCAACCAAATGCACCAATAGTTTGGTACAGGAGGTGACGGTCTCAGGATTTAGTTTAAAGCGATAGAGGACGTATTTAGTGGCTCTGCACTCTTCACCTTCTTCCATGAGTCTTGAAAAGACTAGACGGAGTCCATCGGGGCTGCTGTATTAAATGCAAGCCAATACAACCACTAATCTTAGTCTTAAGTCACAGAAGACTTTGCACGGGTGCTACTGTGCTACCTATCCTCACTCACCTATAGTAGGTGTCTGGCCAGACTTAGATAAACCAGGACTGGTACTGCTTTTTTCTTATATTGCATACTAGGGTGTAGTTTAGTGATATTACTTGTTGGTACTGGTACTGACTGTTGTGCAAGTCAGAAGTGACGCTGATTTAGGTTAGGGCTGGGCTCATGCACTCGGCAAGAAGTCTAGTAGTACTGGTGCTGGCACTGACGCCACCATTTATTAGAGGTGACGCTGATTTAGCCAACGCTATGGCTCATATCCCCTTGGTCTCAACAGGGAGTGTAAATCTGGGTTTAACTATTTCGGGTAAGTGCATGCTTGGGGTCATGAGCAAGGCTGCGTTTGTCATGGTTTCCGCACTTTTATCTCTATCCATGGAATTGTATGCACTAAGAAGATGCCGATATAGTTACATGTCTATGCTAGAAGTGCTAATTCAAGTAAGGTCAGTACTTAGTATGCTATTAGTACTGCCTGTGTATGCTTTTTAAGGAGTCGCACCCAGTATGCACTCCCAATCTGTGGAATGTAATAGTGATTAGCATTTGGACAATACTATAGGGTTTGTAGAGTAGTGATTAAAGTCAACTCTGGGCTCATATCTCCACATGTCAGTAATAAGTGTAGTAGAACTTGTGCTAGCTCTAGCGCTACCATTTGTCGGAGGTCAGATTATCTTCTTTCTACCTAGGTGGGCTATAAGTACCAGTGATAAGGAACAACAGAGTTGCTAGACTGCAATAGGCTTAAAGGCTCGGGCTAAGCATTGAGGACTCGACTGCACTATGAAAGCCAAGCAAGTCTAAACTAAGAGACTCGACTGCATGAATTAAGGGGTACATTAGTGTATAAACTGGGTAATGAAGTTACAGCCAATTAGAGTTTAAGGTAAGGTAGGTTGGAATTATGTGTAGCTAATAAAGTAATTTTACTGCTGCTGTTCGGAGAACAAGGCTATAATCAAAGAATTAAAAAATAAATGAGCTTACACGCGTCTCAAGCTTTCCTTCAGGTTGATTTGTAAGACAGCCGGCGAGAATGCACGTCCGCGAGGTAGATACGACTGTCATCAGGAATACTTATAGTCGTAACAACGGACCTCGGTGTCAAAACCGTCATTAGGTGATATAAATTGAAAGCGGCTAACAGCTGTCCGCGTATGGAGATTGTGATTGTCGTGGCTTGCGCAACCGTAGCTTGGAGATGTCCTGCCATGCCCCCCCCCTCAGGGGAGCTGTGTGACACAGCTGGCCCACTTGACTCCCGTGCCCTCAGTGATGCCAGTTATTCCGCCATTTGAGGAAGCATCACATCCGGGTGGCCCATAAACCTAAACCACACTACGCACCCAATTGGTACATCCTAAGGATAGCGTGAGCTATTAAGACAGAAAAAAATGTTTCAAGGATTCCATGTGGATCATGTGATGCCGGAACCGTAAGTGAGAGCTGGAAGTAAAGTTTCAACCTGCAAAGGCGAAGTGAAGCTCTGAGTGGCCTGATTCTTCCCTGTGGATCTCGGAGCAGCGGGGTGGTGGGTGGTTGGGCAGTCGTTTGACCGCATGTATCCCTTTTGGGGGTAGGCTATGCAACTTTGGCTTCCTGCACTCGCGAAACGACGGCAGTAGACTACGAGCTGTGGCAGAGGGAGGAGGAGGCGCTTATCCCCCCAATCTTGTCCAACTTAGGCCACGGCATGTTCAGGAATTAGCTATTGATGCCAAGATGGTATTTCTTATACGGTAATAGAATCTGACTGCTAAGAGCGCTATTAGTACTGAACGATACCCGTCGAGTGTATAGTCAGAGTAGATGCTGATTTGAGTCAGCGCTGAGATTCATGTCAACTGGATTTTCAGCTAGGAGAACTAGAAACTGCTGTTGGATGTAGTATGTGAATGCTTCGGCGGCTAATACTAGTTGTCGTACCTACTTATGGCAACAGAGTAAATTTTAATACAAGTTCATTTGGGAAGCCCACTTAATGGGAGCCTAGTTTTTACTCAATTAGCGTTTAGCTTGATTTTCGTGCGTCTTTGTGGATATAGTACGCAGTAGGTTTCCTGTGGTAGTAAGATAGGCCAGATAAAGGTTTGGCCTCGGTCTCACCGCTTGACTTAGCCAATTCCTGTTTCAGCATTGATAGTTCAGAAGTATGACATGCATCCTATGTTCTCCAATTTACTATAATAGGTAGAGACTCTGAGAATATCAGCTGACGTGAGGTTTTTTGAACCAGCTGTAAATTGTTTGCTTCTGCTATGACTCCTGCTTTTTTTCCTACTAGGTCCTTATGCTGCTAGGTACTGGTAGCGGCAGTGTTATTTCTATTTGACTGCCATTAGGAATGATGAATGCAGCCAGGTAAGAGTACACTACAATTTCTACCTTAGATGACAACAGTACGAGCAGGGCGCCTAGGACACTCATGATTGGGTGGTTGAGTGACCCATTTTTGTCCCAGATCCTGTTAATTTGACACTTGGAGGCTACTATCGCTGAATGTCCCCTGTACGCAGTGGGGAAGGTGGTAAAGGGGATGATGGTCGTGATGGCAGGGCGTTATACGCGCCTAGGTTTTTCTTAACCTCGAGGGGTCGCTGCCGGTCGGACCATTTCGATACGCGTGAACAGAGGGCTCAGTCATGCGAGGCCGGGGGTGAGGGGACTTCTGTCGCATTGTCCCACGCCGTTAGTCATACTGGTACTAGCGCTGACATTATTATTTGTCTGAGGTTACACTACCCTACGCTGCGACCTGCCTACCCGCCGATGTCGCTTTGGCGTGGGTTGCGGGCGGGGGCTTAAGGGTCATTCGGTATTCGCATGCGTGAGTACGCAGGCATGGGCTCACAATAATTCGGTACATTTTACTCATGAGCATATTTTTCTATCGATTTCTGTCGCGACTGCCAAAGCCACTAGGAGTCCCCAGTCCGTATGACTTTCAGACGCAGTCCCGGATAGGAAGATAATTTTGAATGCGAGTTGAAACGACATTGTACTTTCTACAGAAAGATTGGAATAATAGTCGGGAGACCATGGCGCCCGTCATCCACACGCTGTTTGGGGTAGACAAATATTGCTGAAAACCCTGCAGCCGGCGGCAAACTAATTCGGATGGTTTTCTGGGAGCATCGAGGGCAAGCTGTGTACTCTGGCACACCGTCAGTTATAGCCAATAGCAAGCTGGTTGGTGGGAGAGCAAAATGGGATACAGCAAGATCGAATGTGCAACAGGGAGGATGACGCGCTCAGTTGGCCTTTTTATGTGCTCCCCTTCATGATTGACAAGAAGAATCTATGATCGGGAATGTTTGTGAAGCAGTTGTCCGCGTCCGGCTTGTTAGTATACATAAAGAGGTTGTATATTTAAGGCCCAAGGGCCCTTTCAGTTCTTACATCTTAATGTGTTATCCATGTTTTATAACTGTCGACTCACTGGATACCATAAACTTCACAGTCTGAACAAGTTTGAAATTCTTAACGTCCCTCTAATGAAAATCATGTCCTACCGACATACGACTGTTCTCCTAGGTTGAATGCTGTTCCCTTCCTACAAGAATATTGCTACCCTTCACCGGTGATCTTTTTTGTCAGTTGAATGCACAGTGGTACTAAGACCAGCTTTTCGGCCAAGTTGCACGTAAATGCGCCACCTCTCCCTTTATGGGACTTCCACAGGAAAACATACTAGAGGCAGCAGCTATTGAGCTTGGCTGACCTGAGTACCGCTGCTTCAAGAGACAGCTGTTTCAACTCCCTGAGGTTAAGACACGTAAAGTTACTTTGTGTCGGGGAGCCAGCTGTCCGTTCCCACCGCCCCCCCTTGCCCCATTAAGCTGAGGCTACCTTGAGAACCACTCGACCACCATAGTCCCGTTGCCGGCGCAGTATTGCCTCTGTGCGTGAGACCCCCCCCCCCCCCCTTCGAACCAAATGTTCACACCCTTTGGATCTCTGCACAGGTCCGTCTCCCTTTCGCGCTGGTGGTTCGGACCAATTGGAAGCCACATGAACTACCTCCAGAAGTCACATAAAGGCAGCGGTCGCTCCCTCTTCTACTAACACATCCACACTCTCCCAAGACTAGTTTCGCCCTGCGTGGCAGTTAGTTGGATTTGTGTTTTTCCTTGTCTCGAATGAGGCGAGTTGGCTGACTCTCTGTCTACTTGACTGTGTGTATCCATTATTGAGGTGTGTACTTTTTTATTCTTTACTCTTCGTTGTTATCGTTGGGTTTGACGCAGACGTGACTGTTGGATACAGAGTCAGAGAAGTCAAGAAGAACGAAACAAAAGGTTTTACAGGTGGGAAAATGGTAAATAATATTATTTTTGTGGTGGGGGGGGGGCTATCGGCCGTCTGCGTTACGCACAGTCACCTCGATGGGGCGTGCTTAATACAGTTGTCGCCAGCTATTAAGCCCACCTCGGGCCCAGACCAAATTGGGCTTAATAAGCGGCAGGCGCACTAACCGGAGAGTCCTAGTTCTTGATTAGCAAACGCAGGATAGGCACTATACATTACATACGTACTGTATTATGTGTAGAGCTTGGTTATGTACAAGAAAAGAATCCTGTTTGTCTTTATTTTACTTGATAACAAAAACAAAGATTATTCGCGACACGTAACCAGATGCCCACGCAGAGAGATGAGAATCTCACTCTACCCTGTTGGCAAACTGGGCTTTGTAGCCGGCGACTGCGCTTATTAGCCGGCGGATTTTGCTAGGTAAAATTCCGTCCCAAGCTGACTTGGGCTTAATATGCGGCTGGGCTAATTAGCCGTGGGCTTTATAACTGGCGACTATTGTACTCTGCTTCCCTTTCTGTAGCGCCATCTAGGTCTGGCCTACACGCCGCGGAAGAGGTCACGGGATTGCATAAAAGCGGTTGCTTCTGCTGCTGCTAGCAGGCGCTGACCCAGGGACTTTAGGCAGTTTGGTCAGACGTCACTCGGAAGGCTTCGTTGGGGTCCACCCGATGTCCGCAATCAACAATCTGTGCCAGAATAGAGCGGTTCTTGCTCACAACTTCACCTTTTCTCGGCCACTTCTTGGGGCATTTGCAATCCTATATAAAGATGCGTTTTTCCATGTCTAGCCGATACTTTACCACAAATTATCAGAATTTAATAAAAACTGTCAAAGTTCCGCAATTTTACTCTGAGATTACCTAGGAAAAAGACGATTTACGCAGATATTCGTCAGCTTAAAATCGGATTAAAGTGTTGTTTTTTTATAGGAGAAACTTAGTAGAAAAGGTTTTTGAATTGATCTTAGACATATTTATATTTGACGTTTCTCGTGGAAATTCCTTCTTCTCACCAATGAGTTTTTATGTTTGTACGAGTCGGAAAATATGACCCAAACCACCATCTTCTGAGGAAATAATACAAAAAATGTCAAAAGTTATGTGGGCAGGGTTTGGTGGCGCCAGTGACGGGGACGGAGACGGGAGACAAACAGAGCGCGGATGAGTGTAAGCCGCTAAGTGAAGGTCGGCCATGGCAGGCGCGGAACTTGTGGGAGGTGTTTTTGTGCACACAACACTGCATTCATCAACCTGATAGCGGTCACTTCTGCTGTTGCTAGCAAGCGCTGGTCCAGGGACTTTGGGTAGTTTGGTCCGACGTCACTCGGAAGGCTTCGTTGAGGTCAACCCGATGTCCGGAATCAACCATGTGTGCCAGAATTGAGCTGTTCCTGCTCACAACTTCACCTTTTCTCAGCCATGCTGGGGAGTGTTGCTTTATTCTTTTGGATAGGCGCCGACTTGTGCGACCAATATAACCAGAAGCAAGAAAAGGAGTGGATGCACACGGGGGTGGTCTGAGCTGGTAACCTATCCTTACCTTCCCCATGTAAGATAATGTTTGTTGAGAATAATACCCGTTCCCATAAAAATTTACTGGCCCGACAAGAACCTATCGAAAACATACGTGCGCTCGCGAAAATAGTCTTCTGAACACAGAATTCTTTAGAACAGTGGGAGGAAAAATAGCTTTCGAGGACAAAAGCATAGGACACTGATATTTCGAAGAGCATACCGGAGTTTTGATGTCGACGTACGAAATCCACAAAAACCTCAAACTCTTTCAAAAAGAATTTATCGGCAGAAGTCATGAGAATGAAAGCATTATGTTTGAGTGATTTTTCATAAGCTCAAAAAACCTTCAAATACTATGTAGCGCTCATCGCTGTAGATCCCAAAATTGGGAGAGAAGCGGGCTTAAACCACTTTATCATCATCTGAGAACAGAGTTCACGTTTGGAGTACACATTGAAAAGGAAATTTAAGCATTACACCTTGTAGGAGAAGAATGGAACTGTTTACAGAGGGAAAAGTGGCGGAAAATATGCCTCGTTTAGCAGGAAGCTGTTTTGATATACACAGCTGTCTTCGATTGGCTCTGAAGTAGGTTAGTCAATGTAACCAACTAGATCACATGATAGTTGTTTGCTCCCCAGTCATTTATTCCCCCGTCCCTTACTGGCATATTTCCCCACGACCTTTATTCGGCAACTTCACATGCGAAAATGCATCTATATTTAACAAGGATTTTTTTCATCTTATCATTAAGCTTTTCCTCCGCTAAACCAGAGTTCAATATGACCAACAAATCGTCAGCAAAAAACTTATCTGAACTAAACGAAGACCCATGAGGTTACTTTTTGACAGCAGATCTAATAAACTAGCTGTCCGGTTTTGGAATGGTCACATTTTTATGGTGTTATGTATTTATTACTGTTTTTCACCATCCAGCAGCGGAGTATTGACTGGTTTGCTGGTCCAGTTCGTGGATTGGTTCTTCGGTCCGATCATTTATTAGTTTGCTCATGGAGTTACTTGATTAACAGGCCATCTCTGATAGATATCTTAATCCTACCGCTGTTATCATCTCTAAGCTTTCCCTCTGGCAATGTTCTAGAGCCTAATAAGCGAAGAGGCCATATTGCCATATTGCTGTCTCCGCTCGGCGATGATCAGCCGCTAGACCGAACAAGCGCAATAAGGTCTAAATAACTTGACCTATACTAGTCTTTTGAATAGGCCAGCAATTTGCAGTTAACTCTATCACACCCAGCAAAATTCGCGAGCCTTCAGGACAACATAAACAATCAAAAGTTAAACAAGACTAAGATCACGAGTTGAGTAAAATTTATTGACGTCATAAAAGTTCATGACCTCTAATTCATCTGCAAACGGTAGCTGTTTGTAAGTATAGCAAATTAACCGTCCAGGGTGTTTGAACTGCCTTGCTGTGACAATTACCTGCCCCCTCCTCTACCCCTCACTATGCACCCACATTTTTAACTAAGGTTTCCCATCCTATTTATCTATTGAGCTTCACCCTTCTAATTAGACAGGTAATTTACTATATTAACAGGCAATGACCGTTTGTAGATGAATTAGAAGTCACGAAATTTTATGAAGTGAATAAATTCTGCTCAACTCGTGATTTTCGCCTTGTTCAAATTTCTTACGGGAAAACACTTTTTCAATCAAAAGTTAGTTAGAACAAAGCTCACCAACAACGTAAGTGTCCGAAAGCACACGTAAGTTGTTGTGTGAGGCAGCCGAAAGTCAATATGTTAGTAAATGTTGCCTAGGGAGTTTTTACAACGGAGTGATAGTCGACTACAGAAGATTCTCCAACTCAGAAGGTAATAAGACTAATAAGGTAGGACAGTGTACTGTAGGAAAAGGAGCTAACAAAGAACCTTGCCCGTCTTTTTGCCAACATTGATGCACAGTAGCACATTTAATGTTGGTTGAAAATAATCGAAATGTTTTTTGGGTGAGGGGGGTAATTCGTGATCGAGTCTTTAGTAAGCAACCGTATTTACCCCTCCCGAGAAAGACTAGTTACGATTCTTGGGGGAACGATGAACGGTATGGAATTTAATAAGTGCACTTCTGAAGAGGATATTTCAATCAAACTAAATAAAAGCAAAATACACCGTTGGCGAAAAGTGTCAGGTTTGGACCAGACCCCTCCTTTAATTTCGAGTTGATGCAATAACTTTTCCTTTGTTTACACTAGTCTATGTATAGCTTTTACTCATGTCCCAATCATTTTACTAGGCAACTAATTAAAGCCAATGCGTGGGTTTATTGTGGCTCTTTTCAACTAACGGAAACAACTGTAAGCAGCCAGGAGTATTATGAATTGGACATTTACGCAGCCACCTACTAAGGGTGTTTTGTGGAATTTTGGAAACACTACACAGATTTATTATCTGAAGATGAAACTTCAGTTAAAGGTACTTTACTTAATCCCCAGTTAGGATTGCCTCCGGAGTCGGACAGAAGCCTGGCTGTAAACGCTGTTCTTTTGCAGGAAAGCAGTTCTATAAGTGGTTTCAGGCGAGGGCGTCATAGGACAGATGGGACATAGTAGGTGCATAATTTGTGCTAAGTGGCATAACAATTAGCATGCTAGGACTCAGATTTGGTGATTACTACCACGTGCGCACTTAACCGCTTGCTGGTATTAGAATTCTTGCAATGATAGGCAGGCCATTGTAGCCTGGTCTTCATTCATTGGAACTGTATACTTTTATTAAGAGGTTATGGCACTTGCAAAGAAGGTTTGAGGTGGTTTATTGCAGACGAAAACCCCTAGCAGCTGCAATCTTCCGGCTCGGTTCTTTAGGAGGAGAGAAGACGTGGGAGGCCATCTGGAAGTTATAGTTTATTCTGTACAGAAGAAGTGACGAACAAGCAGAAGGAAGGTGGCTCTCGGAAGAGTTCAGTCTGGTCGCTAGGGCGCAGGGTCTTTCCAGATTATCGTTGTCTTGAGGGTTTTAAATTATAGCTGCCGGCTCTCACAGACGTCTGCGTTGCCACTGGATCCTTTCGTTTTCGCCTGTCAAGCACTGCGTACGCACTTGTGATAAGCGCCGCCGACGCCGTAACAACTATCAATATTTTTCTCTGCACCGCTTGACCACCTCCGCGTGAAGCTCAAATGGATGCACTTCGAATGCCACGTGCAAGGAGAGAGCACTGGCGGCAACTACTTGATGGACTTCCAGTACGCTTTTCTTCCCCAGTGAAAGCTTGTACAACTTCATCGGTCTCCCCTGAATTTTGATCTGGGAAATCTCGCATCTCCTCTCGATTTCGACATGACCTTAGTGTGATGGAGGTGTCGGATACGAAGCATTCAGGCCGGATAATAGAAGATAGAACGCATACCAATGATTATAAACTAGTAAATAACATAAGGCGTGGAAGGCCATAGTTTTGGGGATAATTAAATAAGGTGTTACATGAGTAGAATGTAAGTAATAGGTTAGTGACTCCCAGACGAGTGCGGTCCAGCCATGAGCGGGCCGAATCCAGAGTCGCATTCCGGCGGGTGTAGTCACCGGGTCCGGATGTCTGTAACCAGTCTTCAGGTCGCCAGTTCCGGGAGTGTCTGAGCGTAAGCAGTCACCACTCGAAGGTCCTTTGTGAACTGACCTTGGGAATTGGTCGGCCCGTTAGGCCGGACGCGTCCGTGACCTTTATCAGAGATGGTCCCAAGAGCCAGACATGCGGGACATGCTCCAGACGAGTCCGAACAAAGCATGACTTAGAATACGAGGTCGCTACACAGGTTTGCGCCTTAAAAAAACGCATACCCAGTGGACAAGATTTCTGCAGGTATCATCGTCAGTCACACAACCTCGTTGTCTTGTCAAGTAGGTCCTAGAAGCTTGGTCCTCGAGAATCTTGTCTCTGCATTCCTCCTCTGTGTTTTTTTTAAATTTCTCCATAGATCCTTAGCAGACAAGCATGGCGGAACCTGTAGTGCACTGCAGAGGAGTTAAGGTGAGCAGCAGTGCTTGGATCAGGGATGGAGGTTCACCACTGCATTCCAGTGATTTGAAAAATGTAGCAGCCGAGTTTCGTAGGGGTCTACGGTATAATTATATGAAGAATGAATATGTGAGTCAGGGACAGGGTTTTATTGTGACTGGGAGTGGGGTAGGATGGTGAATGTAGTTAAACTCCTCGTTCACAGGATGCCGACATGCCAAAGTCAGAATGTTGTGTTCCTTGCGATTGAGCGAAAGAGGGGGTTGGGAGTAGGGTGTGAGGTAAACCGTTATGTCAAACAGTTGGGATGCGCATGAACGTATCTAGGGAGTAAAGACGGCGTACGATCATCACCTGGAGTCGGCCAGAGACGTCAGACTATCCGTACCAGCGCCTTCTTACGGGAAACATTCGATTTGCCAACCGAATATCCACTTCCTCGCCTGTTGCTAGCATCCAATTGTGTAGGGCTTTAAAATATCGCAGTGGGTTACGTTAATAATGTACAACCCTTGCTGCTGCGATCTTGAGGGCCGGTTCTGCAAGGAAAGAAAAGAAGTGAGGGGCCAGGTGGAAGGAATAGTATATTCTGTACAGAATGTGTAGAGTATAGATGAAAGGAAGTCGCTTGACGGATAGTTGAACAACCACTCGTGAGAGGGCCGCGTCCGAAGCATGTGTATGGCAGGGGGTTAAGTGAGTTAAACCCAGGCAACCGCGATCTTCAGACCATAATTACTTAGTAGAGAAGTAGTCTTGGAAAGGCCGGAGTGTTAGCAACAGTATATTGTGTAAGCAGAGGAAAGGAGAATAGGTGGACAGAGATTTGACTTGGAAAGCCTACGACCAGCAGGAGAGCCAGCCGCGGTCCAAGTGCAAGTTTAAGAGCACTCCGGCCAGAAGACAGAGAGAGAGCTTTCCTTGGCTAGGTCGGCCTGTGATTGGTTGGACAGCATGTTGGTGGACATTGAAGTGGGTGGTCCACGTCACGCGCGCCAGTAAGTCTGGCGGCCGCCACGACCTTGAGTTCTAGACGGATTGAGGTCACGAAGGCCAGGTATCGAGCAGGCAACGACGCACTACATGTGAGCCTGGCAGTCATCGTAATGTTTGAGTCAGACACAGGTAGATGATTGGCCAGACTGGATTGCCATAGGCGGGCTATTGCATGCGCGCTTGCTAACAGCCACAGGAGGTTGTGTGTTGGCGCAGTTTTCGGTATCTGTGATTTGCTGCCAAAGAGGTTGGTCAAGATCTGCAATCACGTGACCCCATGTGTGGTATAGCATCGATGGTGGAAGTCGCTTTATGGTCGCTAAACACTAATTTGCTGTTGTTCAATAGACAAACTGCAAGGCCTCTTTGCTGTCGATTTGGTGCTTCATGTTAACTAGATGTGCGATAATAGAACCCAAGTCGATATATTTTCACGTCTAGCTGACTACCCAAGTATATATCCATGTGCCCTCCTTTCCAGATACCCCACTCTAAGGCTAATTTATTCCCCTTCACGGGAGCAGGTGAATGAGCAACTTCATATCGAACTAGCTTGCAAAAATAATTTTTCTTCAATTCTCCACCGTAGGAGTGGAGATCTTGTGAAGCATATTCGTAGGTCCGCCGTGGAGAAGGCACTCGTGATGGTTGTCTCCAGACGTCTCTTGATAGATTTACTTTCATCGCCCCTTAGAAAAAGAAGCCTTAGAAATAAGTCTTCTTTCCTGCTGGTGCAGTGTTCCTTAATTCAGGAAGCAATCGACACGAATCTTTGGTATCAGCGGGTCTCCAGAAATCCTACAAAATTGTGATCATTTTATGTCAAAATAGTGAAAGGAGCTGTGTACTTTCAAAACTAGCCATCAACTACTCGACAATTCGACCGTTGATTCCGATGTGGTCTTGTAGTGGTCACCGCCTGCCCGATGCCTGGCCTTCCTGTCGTGGCCTCAATCCGTCTAGACGTCAAGGTCATGGCTGCCGTCAAACTTACTGGCGCGCGAGACACAGGCCGCCCACGTTAATTTCTACCCACACGGTGTCCAACCAATCACAGGCCGACCTAGCCCATGACCGCTATCTCTCTATCTCTCTGTCTACTGGCCTGACTGCTCTCAAACTGGCACTTGGGACCTGGTCAATCTCCTTGGTGGTCGTGTTCTCCCAAGTTAGACTTCTTACATCTATTCTCCTTTCCTCTGTGTACACAATATACTCTTCCTAACACTCCGGCCTTTCCAAGATTTCTTCTGCACTAATTAACCGTGGTCTGAAGATCACAGTTGCCTGAGTTTAACTCACTTGCGATAGTCTACTGCGTACTTCAGCTAGCTGCAAGCAAACGTGATGACTTATACGTGGAGTAATTTTAAGTGGTAGAAAACTTGCGCTGTGCAAACCACACTGTCTACCTTCCCGTACCTAGGTCCGGTGTTATAGCCAAATCAAGAGGACCGCAAGTGGGCAAAGGTGTGGGTGCCACCACAATTCCACTTGATCTCACGAAATGGAAGTGCTATAAAAGCCAAATTAAGAAGGAGTCATTGCAATCTGACTTTCAGTCCGCCAGTTAGTCACTCCACACAAACACGCCCTGCGCGCAGATCAACAGTAAGCGTAAACCGGCTTTGACAATGTGCCCAGCAAAATCAATGCAATGCGTTAACGCGCAGTCCGAAAGAAAACTGTCTAGTGCTGATTACAATACAGAACGGTTGCGCAAAAATGTCACATTAACTAATATGTTACATGGCCAGCTGATATTTTATGCAAACTGCCTTCAGACTTCACGTAATATCGTCAGAAATCTAATGAAAATCTCATTTCCAACTATTTCTACTGGTTATCGAAACGATGCCGTACTTTTTTCACTCCACAACGAGGGGAGGATGATTTTTCGTAACTGTTAGAGGTTTTTATAGAACTTCCTTTATTTATTTGAGACGAATAAGCAAACATTTTGTCTATTCCTGTGGATTCGTGGAGATATAGCGTCTAAGTTGTCGGTGTGCTTGGAGCAATAGCATCTTCAGGCTAAATACCCAAGTTGTAGGTAAGAATATTAAGGCACCAGTGGGAAGGACTCTCAGGTGGCAGTGGCTACCAGCGAAGCCAGGGCTAGTGCTGACTACGTTCAGCCAGGCTTAAGAGCGCGCATGAGGCAGTGGTTACAGTTGCTTAAGTAGGATTGCGGAGCTAGCTCACTTGTTTTCCAATTGGTGCGGTGGAAATTATCTCGAGGAGTGTCGTGTCTGGTGGCGTAGGCTTTGTCGGTCGAGAGTGGGTAAAGAGGCGTATTCAAGTGGCGTTTGGGCAGCCGCGACTTGCTGGACGCACGCGTCTGTGTCCGAGTGCAATCCGGTCAAGTGTCTGCGAGTCAGCGTATTTGAAAGGCCCTACTGAGGTAATGGATGACCTTGAGGTGGTTGGCCTTGAACAACGAAGCCGGGCACAGCAGTGTTGGGCGTCGACAACCGCTTTCTCCCAGACAGAGGACGAAGTGAATGCAACGATCATGAGCGAACGAAAAAATGAAAGGCATAATCGAGTGCGCATACTGGTTGAAGAGCGTTTGTCGTAGGTGACGGTAGTTGTTCGTGCTGGAGGCCAGGGTGATGCTTACAGCTTGTGCTGCGGTGCAGTTGACGCATCAGCCGGAAGATGTGCTGTTTTGATTTAGATATATTGTGCCAATGAGTCGGCAAGTTGGTATGCGGAAGTGTAGTCTCGAATACGTGTGCCGTTAAGTCGAAACGCTGGTAGGGGAAAATGGCATTTCGCACACAAGGTATCTCAGGGAGAGTTGAGTTGGACGATGCGTCAGTAAAGTACGCTCACTGTTGTCCAGACACAAAATTGGGACTATCGGTAGTTTGAAAATGTGTACACAATTGTATGATGAGTGTATTATGAAAAAAACTCACAAATGATAGTTTCGTTGGTGATGGCGGAGGAACGTCTCGTACGCAGGCGAGATGTGAGGCGATAGCGAAAAATTTGGTTTAAATCTCCATATAAATTAATTGGGGTTCGACCTGGACTTGTATGGCTAAGTTTTGTGGGATGGCGTCCAGCTCCATTCACGAAAAGGTGTCGGCAAACGTAGTAACCTACCCGTGGACACGATGTGTGACGCAAGGAAAACAGCACCACGAACTCGTGTTGGAACTTCGTGAAGATGGTGTCAGCCATATCAGAATTTGTTGTTGTGCGTTGGGATCATGTGAGAGTCACCAACTTGAAGGGTCAAAGCGGGGTTTGTGCTTAGATCACCACGACCATCTGATCGAATCCCAGGTTGATAGTCAGAGGCAAAAGTCACAAGGATAAGGGATTTATTGTGCACATAACTCTGTGTTGCTGTCTCAGTGAGCAATGTGGTGACTCACGCCACAAAGGCAAGCATGTCCGAAGGCCCACTGCTGCTAACGCGTGCGTCTGCCTAAAGGTGGCCTCTACAACAACTAATCACAGATAGCGCAACGGCTGCTCTCTCCCGGCGGCGAATAAGACGCATGCATGCCTTGGTCAATGCAGTCTCTCCGGCCAATAACCTTCAAGGCAACCAGACAATGTCCGTTCTCGCTGCCACTGGCATGCCTGCTGCTAAAACCCCACTCGGACTCGACTGGCTCTCCTGGCCGGTTGTGTGCTCTCCAAGTCAAATCTCTTTCCGTCTGTTCTCCGTTCCTCTGTGTAGACAATATACTGGCCCTAACAATCTGGCCTCCACTGACTTGTCCTCTACTAAGTAACCATGGTCTGAAGATCGCAGTTGCCTGTGTTTAACTCACTTAACCCTCTGCGACAGCAGTGCCCACCGGCGAAGCCAGAGGAAGTGTTGACTGCGTCCAGCCAGGCCTGAGAGAGCATAAGACAGTGGTGGCATTTGCTTAAGCACAATTGCGGAGCAGGTTCAAGTGTTCTCGAATTGGTACGTGTGACAGTACCGGGAGGGGTGTCCTGTCTGGTGGCGTAGGCTGCATCGGTCTACGGCAGGGTAAATGGACATGTTCAAGTGACGTTTGGGTAGCCGCGAAGACCTGGACGCACGTGTGTGGAAGTCGGTCAAGTGTCTGCAGGTCAGCGCGTCTGAAAGCGCTCACTGCGATGTTAGATGACCTTGAGGCAGCTGGCCTTGAACAATGGCGCCGGACAAAATAGAGTTGGGCATCGACTACAGAGAAAGGCACACTATTGAGTTTCTGTTAGGGAAATTTGGTACCTTTGAAATGTTGATCGGTTCGAATAGGTGCAAATGCGATCGAAAATTCGAATGAGCCGATCCTGCTTGTGAAATATGCCATCTGTTGTTGGCATGTCCGAATATGATTAGTGGCAAAGCATACGGAGTAAATATCCATTGACCATAATTTGAGACGAGTAAGACCTGAAAGAGCGCGGAGCTTTTCAAACACTATGCAAAGCGAAAGACTTTTAAAGAAACACATAGTGCCTGCTCACAGATACCGTCTTGTTTATCCATTTGAGGCCTTCTGGCCACCAGTTGGGAAGGGATCGTTTATGTGCTCCCAAGCAGGCCAAGAGAATAGGAACGCCCAATAATACAGATCACGTTGAGCTAGATTTCTGGGAAAGTACGGTTGCGCTCAAGGTTCGGGTTAGCAGGTGGAGTAGATATCTTTCTGGCATTATCGAAACGCCATCATTAGTATAGGAGACGATTTTATTCTCCTGTTCTTTCGGGCGGGGAAAGAGGACAGTACCGATTCCTACGGGTATTTCAGGTGTTAGGCGTTTTCTGAGCTTGCCATCAGTCATTTTTGTTTAAACTGCTGTTTATCAACCTTTAGGCGGCATGTGCCAACGTGCCAGACTAATTGGCTCTTAACATCCTTGCCACGTTTCCTCTGTCGTTCCTTTTGGCAAAAGTAGCTTGTGTAGCCCCACTCATTAATCCCTACAACCCGCATGTTTTCCTACGAAAACGGTGCTTATCGGGTTTTATTCAGTATTGGTATCAGTATCAGAATATTGAGGGATATGCAGGAAAAATTCCTCTGAGTGCCCTATTTGTTCATGTGTGCAGTGGTAGCAGAAAATTTGTTTCTCAGACTGTTGGTTAGGCCAGTTGTCCTGTGTCAAAGGACGAAAATAGGAGCAGACAGTGAAAAAAACTACTCAGGGTTTATGAACAAAACTGTCGCTCTTGTGGGGGTAATGCGTGTGATTTAGGAGAAAGAGGGGGTTTCAATGGGGGGGCATTGCAAAAGTTCCCGTGATCATCACCGTGTGGAAGGCGCGTCCTGATTCTTCCTTGCTGATTGCAGAGTGCGCCAACAGAACTGAAAAAACAGGGGCATCCATCCAGCTCGTCGACAGTCCGCTTTGGGTCGAACCAAGGGTGAATGTTTAGGCCGTCAGGTCTGGCTGAAAAGATCGCTAGCGGGGTAATCACGGTGCGCAGATAGCCAAGTAGGGTAAACCGCGGAGACCTTCGCATGAGGCTATGCGTGGGAGGGCGTTATAAGTAGCAAGCGCGAATGGGTGTAAAAACTAATATTACTGAAAAATTGAAAGTAGTATTATTATTGTCAATTAACAGTTCCGGCCCATCGTGGACTGCTATATCGATCCAGTTTTTGCTTAAAACCCTCCAGCGATTCCGACATAACGATGTCCTGAGGAAGCGCATTCCACGCTCCGACCACCATTTTGAGAAGAAGTGTTTCCGAGCCTCCAGCCTGGCCCCTGTCACCTTTAATTTGAGAGGATGACCCCTCACGTCGTCAGCCGCAGTTCGAATAACGCTCCAAAGTTTTATAAGATCGGCGAACATGGTGATACCGCAATCTAGTTCGCGGCCACAGTAGTTGATGTAGATAACAAACAAGATAGGGCCATGAACGGAGCCTTGGGGAACACCACACTCAACCTTAACCTTGGCTGACTGTTTGTCACTGATTTGGACAGTTTGCGAGCGACCGATTAGGAAGCTTTTTATCCACGCAAGGAGCCTACCCCTTACTCCTATGCGGCTGACTTAATAAAGGAGGTGGTGGTGCGGCGCGCTATCGAAAGCCTTTTTGAAGTCAATATAGGCAGCGTGCACTTAGTTGCCACTATCGACTGCCTCAGTCCACCGTTCTAAACAGTAGAGCAAATTTGTTACGCAGGACCTACTTCTACGAAAACCATGCTGAGCATCCGATAGCCGATGGTTTGGTTCCAGTAACTGCATGAGTTGTTGCTTGATATTTTTTTTTCCATGATTTTGCAGCAGATCATAGGCAGAATTAGGCGGGTAATTAGGACACACAGTGGAATATACTCTTATAAATGCTATATGCATTTTATTTGACTGTATTTAGAAGTGTTGCTGACTTATACCTGCCAATTTTCCTAATCTGTATTATCATTTGTCTTATTGCGGAAAAACCCGATTATCAAACTGCAGGTTTCTTGAATTTCTCGAAAAATTGAAATGGTGGTTAGGAGGTTGTCTACTTCAATTTACCTGTGAACCAACTTACCACTCTGGAGTTAGATAAGTATAGTCCGCGGCACGAAGTGCCGCGTGCACCTTCAATTTACATGCGGAACAATTTGCTCCCAGCGGCCGCGGGAAGCAACTTTGAGTACATTTTTTCACCTTACACTTACGTCTAAAAGTTTTCTTCTCGGCCTGTCCTGTTTCCCCACCCTATGACCACCGTTTTTGCAGGAAAAAATGCTGAGACTAGTGGTATATGAGTGGGGCTTCATTAACTACTTTTGCCTTCCTTTTATTTAAAGTTATTGGACAAAACGCGGATGCTCAACCGCACTTGGCATTTGCGTTTGATCACCAAGTTGCAAGATCCCGATAATTGATTTTCCATACCAGCCAGCCTTTATTCTTCTGTTCATCGTTATATTGTCGGATCATAATGTATTGCTGATTCACGATATATGAGTCGTCAGTAGCGACAATAATGCTTCAGGACAATAGTGACCCCGACGTGATCGAGACCACAGGCCCTTGGCATCCCTCTATAAAGGCCAATTCCGAGGTGTCTCTCGAGGCACGACGATGTTCCGCATCCAACGTGGAACACACCGGGAGGTCGTGGGCATGGACTGCTTCAAAGCTTTTGTCCTGAACATTCCCCCGGACAAGCCCCATGGTCCCTTTCTCCAGCTCACGGACCCTCTATTGTGTCTGCTTCCCCTTCTCGGTCTTCTTATTACTCACTGTTAGTATACATGTATATTACCTTCGGTGGCATCCTTTACGCCGTCCTTCGGTCTCGAAGTGGGTACTGTGCCGAAGTGCCGGTCTAACTGACCTTTAACGTCCTCGCTCCCTTTTCATATATGTCCCTTTTGTTTAAACCTATTGGACACGATGTTGAAACTCATGTTCCACTTGGTATGCGCGCATGAATACCAGGCTGCAAGATTCTGAGTCGTTAGTAGTGACACTGGTGCTGTACTTTTAGTAGCCATGAGGCTACTTGTAGGGCTCAAGAGTATGCCTCAAGGCGGAAAAGACGATTGAGTCCAGAAACCGAGCGATAAATGTTCATCTGCCGGCGTTAATATTCCTGATCTAAACCAACAAGACAACGAGCCTATGACTCGGTGGTTAGAGCACTGAACGTCTAGTAAACAGGCCACTGGATCGAGGTTCAAGAATGGCTGATGATGGCTAATAAGCCAGAAATTGCCACTCCAACCTCCTTTCTCATTGTCGGTGATGCTCATCTGCATACTGAGTTACTGTTGACGTACAGATCAGCCAAAGACTTTCCCAGCCGCTCCACTTGCCCTGGCTACTTCCTGCCAACCGGAACCGTCCATGCTGTTGACAAATTTATCGTTTATAGGTCTTCCATTCACTCAGGTTAACTTTTCATCCTTTTTTGCATTTTTTCTTCAAACTCAGGTCTTGGAAAGGAACACTTGTGGTGGTCCTATTCTTCGCGCCTTTTGACACGTAGCGCCCCCCCCCCCCCCCAGCGCGTACTACTGGTAGCCTGGTTTCCAAGCCATCAAAACTGACCAATAAACTTTTAGACCAACTCCGCCCTGCCCTCGCTCAAGACGTCATAACGGTTGCTTCACGATCTCACTCGGAACGCCAGTTCTCAAGGTGCCTGACGTGTGACCTCAACCGACTGCCAGCTTCTATAGGGGATCTAAGCCGTGCATGCGCCCAGTTCCGTTTAGAAAGAGAACGATAAAGTCCAATAGGAGTTGTGTGTTATGTATAGAAACTCGGTGGTTGTCTGAAGGCCCAATGCGCGTCAACCTCCTGACCTGTTCGCACGTCCTTCTGCTAGCTTACTGCAGGCGTAAATGCATAAACGTCCTGCGAGAGTGAGTCATTGGCCCCTTGGTCAGTTGCTTGGCCAATAGCACATTGTGATGCCTGTGATTGGCTGTTTCAGAGGCCGGGCGAGAAATGCAATCACATGAAATTTTGTACGGCCTGGCGCCGAAGATTGAAAACGCTACACTCCTCCAAGTCAATGTTTAATTATTCTGTACGGAATACGGTGCTCTTACTACTGGCATCCAACTTCTACTCTCGCGACTGTGCCGGACCTTCGTAGTGGCTAGGGTCCCCCTATGACCTACGCTCCAGCGACAGTCTCATAGTGGATTTTAAAATGGAGCTCTGCTGTCAAGTAAACCTTGTTTTTGTTTCTACTGAGCTCTTTGAAGGGTACCGAAGAGGAGTCGATTTGCCAGCACCAGCTCGCAATCAACCGCAAAGATGAGCTGTCTTTGGTCTACGGCCACGTGCAGCAGCGGAACCACGGAGGAAGCGAGCATGATCGGCAGAGCCAGTGATAAGATCGCGAGGCTAGTGCTAAAAAGTTGATCTTTAACTGGCACAGTAAACAGCGACCTTGAATTAAACACCGCCTACCTAGTGCTCCGCAAAAGGCCCACGTCCGCGCAGAACGGCACAATAGGGCGGGGGGCAAAGTAAGGTACGCAGGACCGACAGCCGATGCCCAAGATGGAAGGTAACAGCGATCGGGAGTCACCTGACCGGCGTGGCATCCTTTCTCATGGAGGCGCCCGCGAAGCCGTCAGCGTTCCGAGTGCACACTAACGGTCCCCTGGCGAGAGGGATTCCGGTGAGCAGCTGGCAGAGCGTCAACCACGAGAGTGGAGAAGAGAACAAAGGAAACTCGGACCCGCCATCGGTTGGTAGCAAACAGGCCGGAGACAACTAGTGGCCAACAGGCAGGCAAACACACGTGCACTGAACACATACAAGGCTGGCGACGAGGCGAATTCCCTAAAAGTCCACGAAGGAGTAAGCTCGGTAATCTGAAGATGAAAACGAGTGTGTTTTTGAAATGTCCGGCCCGAGCACTTGCCCTTTCTTCTTCTGGGGATGATGAACATGATATGACATCTGGACCCCGAAAATTTGTGTACTATAATTTGTCATTATTTATCGGTTATCATAAGACGTCTCATCGTATCGCCCAGCACCACGAGCCACTTCCACTTAAAGGGAAGAGTAGCGTCAGTAGCGTCTGTACGTTTGATCTGGCTATTTTCCGCTTCGTTCTTATATCACACTTCACAACAACGTCGGACACCGGTAAAGTTGTGGTAGTCCGCGACATTACCACTGCGCTGACTCACTTATTCTTCACCTGCCAAGTCTTGCAGTCATGCATAAAAAATCTTCCCCAGCGTGGTCTTGCTCCTCCCACGCTCTTGACCGATCTGCTGCAGGACCGCACGTGCTCTCCGTCTCACCGTCTGGTAGCTGCCGGGTGTCTTGGTTTTAGCCTCACCAAGATCGAAGCCAATTAATGTGCACCATTTAGTGATTGGCCGCAAGCAACAAAGGATAGGTCATGAGTCCTTGGAAACCCACACTCTAACACATCACAACCACTGGCCTGAGAAGACTGTGAGCAAAGCTTTTTTGTTGAGCCTGTGGTGACTCACTCCACATAGGCGAGCATGTCCGAAGGCTCACCGCTGCTAATGCGTACGTCCGCACTAAAAGCGGCCTCTGCAACAACCAATCACAGATCCACAAAGGCTGGTCTCTCCCGCTGGCGAACAGGACGCAGGCACTTCTAGGTCGATGCAGTTTGTCCGGCCAATAACCTTCAAGGCAACCAGAAAATGCCCGTTCTCGCTGCCACTTGCATGCCTGCTGCTAAAACCGCACTTTGGACCCGGCCAATCTCCCTGGCGGTCGAGGTCTCCCAAGTCAGACTTCGTCCATCCTTTCTCCTTTCCTTTTGTACACAATATACTCTTCCCACTACTCGGATCTTAACCGACTTCTCGCCTCTACTGAGTAACCATGGTCTGAAGATCGCATTTGCTGCGTTTGACTCACTTAACACCCTGCGATAAGTCCTTTGTAAGTTCTTTCTTAGCGTTAACACTGTTCAGCCTTATCAGTCTCCCCTAAATTCTGACTTGGTAAACCTTCTGTTGTCGGCAATCACACTGGCAACAAAGCCACAGGAATAAGACTATAAAGGCAGGTGATACGGAGGAAGGACCCTTGGTTAGACAAGTAGGATTTGCGGCCTACGTTTTTTTTCATACTCCATGATAACCTCGACCCATTTTTCACCGTTTTCAGCGTTCTTTTCTTGAAATCCCGTAGGATTAGATAGGTCACCTCCGTTCCCACAGTGGCCCTTAGTTAAAAAATTTGACGCGCATCATGCGCTGTACGAAGAAAAATGCTAATATCATCATTCAATAATTTTCCGCCCTTTGAGTAGTTCGGAGGCAGGAGACCACCTCTTGGCATTCGAACGAGGCCATTTCTCGCTGCCCACGAACGGACTATTTCTGCAAAAAGTAAAACAGCTCCATGTAATTAAGAACGCCTAAAGGTAACGTCCTCGCAGTTCCTCTTAAATGAATGGATGCATATTGTGCGCTGCGTAGCAACAACATTGAGCGCAGATGATGCCTTTTTCGGCTCCACTGGACAGCTGAAGATCCAAAGCTGTTATTATTTAGGAGATATAAAAAGAGAAATAGTGGAAGCCTAGGATGGTATCTTGGAAATGTTTGTGATCAACTGCCAGAAGTAATTCAAACCCAAACATGAAAGACGTGGTGTTTGAAAGTTGACCGGAGAATAGATGTTTCATGACCATTCGCATTTACTACCTGGTGAACTCTGAACAGTGTGCAGGCCTCGTTAATCACTTTGCCGCCTCTTAAATACAGAATGAGAAAAATCATGGTGACTTTTCGTTGTAACTTACTGTGAAAATTTTATATTATGCCTATCGGTTTAAGAGACCGGAAGCACTTAAAATTGTCTATTTTGCCAGCAAACGACTAGGTCTGTTAAAAATAACGCACCCAAAAGGATCGACGAATGACCAACTTTAGAAGCGGTCTCCTCTTGAAGAAAGCTGTCAACAAATGATGGTTCCAATGTGTTGTAGTGGGTCCATAGGCTATTTAGTGCCGCCAGTCTCTTTGTATCAGTTCAGCAGAGAGAACAACGAACAAGGTCGTAAAAGAAAGGAAGTTGTTTATTGCCTCCCTTAATGGGGACTATATGGAATGAAATCTAAAGAAGCAACCAATCAGCGTGTGCCTTATTCGCATAGGGGCTTGATTGGTCATCTCACGCGCGCGTAGGTCCTGGCTGCATCGGGTGACCTCGCAGGGGTGCGCGCATGGCTTTTACCCGCCGGCTTGCGAGGTCTTTGTCCTGTGTTCCTTATCTGTAGGGAGCGGGCCGATGGTGTGACCCGACGGTTCGCTCGGACTGCCTGTTAGGAATAATCCCGACATATCCCTTGTTTGAGATGAATCCTAGGATTTTAGCCGCGGATTCACCTGCAATGGAACCGTTTGCGTTCTTCTTTGACCTGACCGTCTAAGGTCTTGAGTATCTTGACTTTGCATTGTAACTGCGGCTTCTTGCCTTGGGTTAGGCAAATTGAAAGTGTCAAGTAGCAGTTCCAGGGATAAATTTGGTCTTGAATTCGTCTCGTCAGTACATTCGGTGTGTTTCATCTGATTGGTGTGGCGTACCCAAATGTCTGAGCCGACCTGAATCTCGTAGACAACATCACCACATTTTCGGTGAACATATCCAAACGTCCACTTCTCCTGGTTGGTCCTATAATCCTTTGCCAGCACCATCTCGCCCGGATTGAACAGTCGTTGCTTAGCCCCGTGGCGTCGATTGAATTGTAGTTCCATTGATGTCGGCTGGACCGGTTCATCTCCAACACCAACAGACGACAACGGGCGAATTACATCGAATGGTGTGCGAAGCTTTCTATGCATCAAAGCTTCTGCAGGAGACACACCATGTGGGGACTTTTGGTTTGGGGTGGCTCGGTAGTTCTGCAGGAACAGTTGAAGAGCTTTCTCGGTCGTCCCCTCCCCTTTTGACTTCTGCAGAGCCCGCTTGAAGATGTCGACGAAATGCTCAACCTGTCTGTTGGACTGCGGGTGATATGGTGGTGACCGCACGTGGTTAATGCCGGACTATTTGCAGAATACAGCGAAGGTGGCTGATGTGAACTGTCGTCCATTATCGCTCACCAAGGTTTCGGGATACCCGAATCTGCTGAACAGTCGTCAAGGGGTGTTGATTGTGGCTCCGGTTGTGGTACGTTCCATCAGGATGACTTCCGGCCATTTGCTGTATGCGTCAACACTGGTAAGGAAGTTCTGGCTATGGAGCGGTCCAGCATAATCACTGTGGACCCTGGAGCTTGTGGAGCAGGCCAGGCCTTCAGTATTGTCTTCGTTGGCGTCTTTGATGCAAAAGCGCATTTATTGCATGAGCGGGATAGCTGTTCCAACTGTGCGTCCGTGTGAGGCCAATACACGTAACTGCGAGCGAGAGCCTTCATGCGGTTTATGCCCGGATGTCCAGTTTGAAACTGTCTCAAGACTTTGGCTTGTATTTTGTGTGGAACCACAACACAATCCCAACACAATGAACCCTTCAAGTGGCTGAATTTAGTATGTTCAGTATCACGCACAGAAAAACGGATGGAAGGGTTTTTCAGCATCTGTTTCAACCATCCGTAGAAAACAGAATAAGAAGAATTGGATTTTTGATGCGCGCTAGTTGTTTACTCGCATTAAAAAGAAAACTTCCAGTGAAAACAGTCACAGGCACCAACAAGACGTCCTCAAAATGGCCCGGAACCCGCGAAAAACACATTATTGGTAGCTTCAGGTTGACCTTTCTCACGTTAATTCGCTTGTTGACATGATTCACACATAGCAAGAGAGGTATTTCAAATGAAAACTGATACTTTTATCAGCATAGGCACTTCCGGGTGCAATGACTTTAGTGGGGTAGCAAGGAGGAAATTTGAATTATTGTAAACAAAAAGTTAAAAAGAGCTCAACATAAAAATATATACATACATACAAGAAACAAATTGCAGGAAAGCGCTACAGTTCCTACTGACCATGATATTCTAGACCAGGTGTATGGTCGCTGTTATTTCCAGCCGAACAAGTTTGAAATTCTCCACGTCCTTCTTATGAAATTCACGTCGGACCCACACACGACAGTTCTCCTCCTCCGAAAGCAGTTACCTTCCTACAAAGATGCTGCTGCTCTCTCCCATTGACCTTTTTGCCAGTTGAATGCACACCGGTGCCAAAACCAGTCCCTCGGCCCAGTTGCACTTGAATAAGCCACCTCTCCCTTTATGGGACATCGACAGGACAGCATGCCAGAGACAGCAGCTGTTGAGCTTGGTTGACCTGAGTAACCTTTTTTTTCAAGCGACAGTTGTTTCGACTCCCTGAGATTAAGACTCGTGAAGTAACTTTGTAGTAAAGAGGCAGCTTTCCGTTCCCTCTTCCTTTTGACCCAGTTAGCCGTGGCTAACGCGATAACTACTCGACCTCTCGGAACACAAAACTCTAGTCTCTCTCCCCTTCGAACTAAATGTTCACTATTTTGGGCCTCTGTACACGTCCACCCCTCCTCTCTTTGCGCTGGTGGTTCAGACCAATGGGAGGCCACAGGAACTGCCTCTAGAAGTCATATAAAGGTAGTGATCGCTGCCTTTCCCACTAATTCACACACAGAGACTCTCCCAAGACTGATTTCGCCCTGCGTGGCGGTTTAATTTGTGTTGTTCTCTTGTCTCGAATGTGATGGTTTATCCGACTCACTTCGTTCTTGACTATGTGTTTTTTGTCTCTTGACTTCTTCGATTGTCTCTAGCAGCCACGTGTACACCAGAACCAAAAATAACAACTATCAAGGTGGCACGGTACTAGTAAGCAACAATAGTAAAGGGTAAATAGAGTACAAGCCTCAACAATGGACGCACCAAGTGAAGAGCGAGGGGAGTCTATACAAGGGAACCACACGAGTTCAAGGATAACGGCACGCAGGACGAAACTAGTTTAGAGAAACCTGATGTGTGTTAGTGGGAGAGGGGTGTGGATCCGATTTTATATGATTTCACGGGACAATTCACATAGCATCAGGATTGGTGTGAAATATCAGCGCGAACGGGGGAGGGGTTAGTGAACAGAGGCCATATGAAAGCGGAGGGTGGCTGAACGAGTAGTTATCGGGGTAGCCGCGGCAGCTGGGTCAAGAAGGGCGAGGAGGGGTAGGACAGCTGGCTCGCCACCATAGTCTCCATTTGAAAATGGGCAAATGGGGGAACCGAAACCGGGGAGGGGAGTATTCAGTCATGTGCAGTCAGTTAGTCGTGGGCGGCCAGCATTCCAGGGAGGGAGTGAGCAGCCTTCGAAAAAGGTAAACAATCATTTTGCAGGTCGGACAGGAGGTTCGCTGGAGTAGGGACGTGGAGAATTTCAAACTTCGAGAAGTAGAAGACAACTCGATCGCTGGGACACTGTGTTTATTTGCCTGACGTTTCGAAATACGTCTCGGATTCATCTTCAGAGACGTTCACCGAACAGTAGCAGATACAGTTTGTGTGTGCACAGGGTTCCGCCGTAAAATTTAAATGTACAGAACAAATCGATAAATCTCCTGAGTGTGTTCTAATTCGTCGCGTTAGCCATGACCAGCTGGCCGTGCGGTGTTGGCATAAGATGATGTGGTGGCCCATCTGTTCCCCAGATGGCGGTTTGCTTTGGCCAAATTTAGTCTCAACACCGAATATGAATTGGATAAATCGTTGCATTTTTTGATGGATTGGGGGCCCGTGAACCATGACTCAAGTAATTCTCGGCTCACTCGATTGTCACCTCTTGCGAGAATTTCAGCCTCATCAAATTTGAATGTAAGGCCGGGTATCGTCGAATGAGCCGCAACTTGAGAATTGGCATAATTTTGCCTCACTGAAGATGAATACGACACGGATTTCGAAACGGCAGGCAAATAAACACAGTGTCCCAGCGATCGAGTTGTCTTCTACTTCTCAATTACTTCCTGGGACTCGTATGTTTGCTTGCATTGGCAATTTCAAAATTCTTCACCTGGAAATAACAGTGTGTTTCCATTGTTGTGGTTTATACTTTGCTTATCCCTTACTATTCGTTGAATAGTACTCTACTACACTGATAGTTGTTAACAGTGGGATTTGAGGTACACGTTACTACTGGATACAGAATCAGAGAAGTCAAGAAAACACAAAACAGTCGCCTTCAGTACATTACAGTAGCTGTTTTGATAGTGCTTGTTTGTGTGGCCTCCTGGAAGGACGGAGGAGCAGAAGTCTCCCATAATACAAGTGGCCTTGCATGTAATTCCATTAAAATTGGCACGAAAACAGGCAGTTATTCTGGAAATTAGCGCGATATCACCCGTACTATGGGAAGCAGGAGACACTCTTTTTCCTCCGCTCTGCCGGGGGTTGGGTACACAAACAGTTTTCACGATATTTTTCTGTAGTTCGGCAGCCACGTTTTCTCTGTGGTGGGGAACCAAGCACTCTAATATGCTTCGTGTGCGCTAAAAGCGTCATTTGCCTCTTAGAGATGATGATAATCGCTTTCAGGCTTTGAAAATTATCCTCTTTCCACTAACAGTAACTCCGCTTAGCTGTTTATTTGACTTGAAAAGGATAAGGCCACGCTCACCGACAGGTAACCACCTTGCAGCGGCTTTAAATAATTTATTTTGTTGATGACCGTCTGAGGTTGACTAGCACAAGGCCTGGACATTTTGCCATAGCCCTCGGCAACTGTGGGCCGGAGAAGCGCACCAAACACATCAGAATGGCTGACCACAGTAGCTGGTCTATCTCCTTAAATACTGACCGAAATTCTATAATGTGTTTTCGGTAAAAAGGAATTACTTGGGCGGAGTTGGATGCAAGCGCCGTATAATCTCAACATATTTCAGGCAGGATAGGCTGCAGGCTTTAGAATCAATTTCTTTCCGACGGGCTGCAAAAATGGCGAGCAGTAAAGGGAATTGCCTAGATAGTAAACAGTTTTACACTGATATTCGATGCCCTTTTCACTTTACAAATGAAGAAATTGTCGTCTATTTTTTTCAATTTGCGAATAATTTGGAGCCCAATCTGCACATGCACTTGTCACATGGAATTTCAATGTTTAATAAATTCAAATATGTTTTATAGATTGCTGTTTTACTTATCCGGCAGAAAATTGCGTTTTCGTCGAAGTTGATACTTGAGGAAAGGGTAACCTTCAGTGTTACGAAGCAAATTCACAGCTCCTGATTTTGTCTCGTACAGTAGATTTCCTAGCTCATTAAATGTAGTGGATTCACTAAAATTTAATTTTGCGCGAAGTTAGCACACGCGACGTGCTCCCAAACTATTACAGTAGTAAAGTAAGAGCCTTAAGTAAAACTAAGACATAGCTTGGTGGACAAATTACTATTTACTAGCATAAGAATATATAAGTTACAAATAAACTCGAAATTAAGGAAATGACAATAGGACAAGTCACTGGTCCAATGTTAAATATAAATGTTTAAGGCATGGGAGTGGAAAAGTATGGAAATTAAATACAGAATAAGTGTAAATACAAAAACGTATGAGTAAAATTGCTCTCACTAGCATTAAATGTGTCAGAAATAGATGTGGTCACCTTAAGTTTTTTCCCAATGTGGATACTTACTAAACATTTCCGTTTTTAATGCATGAAGAGATCCTTGGCATACTAAAACAAATTTTGGTCGGATTAAGTGGATCCGACAAAGCAAAGGGAGACCGAAATTGCCATTTCTGGTTTATTAGCCGTCATCAGCCAGTCATACCCAATCTCGAGAGTTGGCACCCCCGAGATTTGAACCCGAGATTGAACCCTAGTCTACATCTTGGTATCCTGTAAGTTTATATATTGTCTTTAGGGCACAAAAAGTACAAGATTTGTGAGGAAAATTTTTGCTAACTGAATTCATTTACCTTTTTTCGATAATAATGCTTTACCTCATACGTACACTAACCTCAATTTCATAGAGGCAAAACGGAATTTTCTGCTTTGTGAACAGATACAATAAAAAAGTTCCTGCTCTTCATTATTGTTCTTTTGTAGTGCAACAGGCACAAACAAGAAATTCTTTTCCGCATTCTTTAATAGCGTAGGAAATTCTTGGCATGTCAACAAACACTGGATTTCGGCCATTTCCGCCTCTATTTTCTGCCAGTAGGCTGATCTGAACCCAATGAACTAAATAAAAAATCTCAAATGTGTGTTAAATCCACCAATCCCCAAGCTTTCTTCAAATGTATAATCTACTGTAGTTAAGGTGTTGTCTGTACTAAAGCCCTCCCTTTCTCGCTTGAATTTTAAAGATAACCAGGTCCGCCGGATGCATTTCAATTGCGTTAGTGAGATTATCCATAGCTAAAAAGTAAAGTTTGACATTAAGCCAAGGATTACGGGGAGTCCTTTTTCATTAAGTGGAGAACATTTTATTTTCTAGAGAGTTTTTATTTTAGGAGATGCAGAACTCAAATGGAAAACGTGTTACTAAGGACATCGGAGATCTCTCTGGGTCAAGCGAATATTGTCTAAAAAGCACTTTAATTACATGCTTCCATGTCGAATATCTTAGTTTGTCGACGTTTTCACATTGATCCCCTATGCCCTTTTCACTTTATACACACAGAAAGCATACCTTTCGGTTTTTTTCTTTAATCGACAACGAATTTAGAGTTTAACCTGCAGATGCACTTGCGCTTGTCCCATGGCATCTTAATCTCGGTGTTTTTTGCTTTTCTTCCCCATGCCATAAAGAAGCAGAAATGCATATTTCAGGACGCAGGCTTGCGAAGACACCAGCAGTAAGTTGAACCGGCGGTGAAAATGCAATGCGTAGTCTCAATTAGAAATTCCTATCACCACACGCAGACGTACCGGAACCACTATTGCTGGATTATTGGGCGTATTCTGGCAGGGTTGCCCCCCCCCCCCCCCCCCCCCCCGCCACAAAGTACTGCCGTGCCCGAGGTTTGGACACAGATTCAGTGGGAGTCTCAACGAGCAGAAGCGTAATCCCAAGATAAAGTCGATTGGCAGGCTCATGAAATGCCATGGTATAAAAAAGAAAATTGATTTTGCGTCACATCAGTACATGTGGCGTCTCCCCAAGTTTTACTGCAGTAAACTATGTACCAAAACTAAAAAAAGGGATACAAGCTGGCTGAAAAATTACTACTTATCAAAGTAAAAAGATTTAATTTTCACTAAAAACGGGAAGTGGAGATAATGGCTATATTACAGGTAATTGATCTGTTGTTAAATATAAATGCGCAAGGGGAGCGCAAAAAGTGGCAAATTGATATAATGTGTACAAATACAAATTTTAGTTCTTTTTGATTGTCCATCAACACTTAAAACAGCAGTATACCTGGGCTGTTTGCAGGACACGGAGAGACGGGCTGTTTACTAAAAATTTAGATTACATTTGAACTTGTAACCAAATTCATATCATCTTATGTATATTGAGAGAAATTTCCTTTCGTTCCATTCCTTTGGAATTATTTTGAGAACTAAAAAGCGGCGAGCTTCAGACTATTCTTGAAATTCAGCTTAACAGGTTACGAATTTCAGTGTGTTTATGCGCTTGTCCTTATATACCGATCTTGTTTTATCTGTTTACCAAAAACTTCAAAAAAGCTATTTCTTAAAAGCATTTATATAAATAGTGAGTTTTAAAAAATTAGTTCTGATGCAGCTGTCTGTTTGGGTCATGGTTTTAGAACCATTTAAACCTGTTAACTCATTGCAAAGAAAAATGAACATCTACAACAAAAGTCGCAAATAAATACGCCTGAAATTAATTAAAAACTTCCGATATCATGTTACCTATTGATACTTCGGCGTCGGATATATGTTTATTTTACCTTCTTTGAAGATTAAGTCGAAATCGAATGGGAAATTCTGACTAGTTTTTTTGACTTCCCTGAAAATTAGGGAAAAATATTCTGCTGAAAATGAAAGAACGTACTTTTTGATGTATACCGGAGCAGTTTTGAGCATATTTTGTTACTTCTAGGCCACATTTCTTGGTTACAAAAACACACCAAAGTGACAGAATGCAATTCAATCTGCCAAATTGTAGTCACGGCGGGATGCCAGCTTCTGAATGAGCTTCTTTCAGACTGCTTCCAAAAAATACACTCAGTAAAGGGGACTGCCTAGGTGGTAGACATTTTTGCATGGATTTTTGATACCCTTTTCACCTAACACATGAAGTAAGCGGTTTCTATTTCGCTTTTTTTCAATCTACGAATAATTTGAAGCCCAAGCTGCGGATGCACTTGCACTGAGGGGCTTCGAACTGCATGTCGTCTGCTAATAGTGTTAACATGATTCTACATTTCTCTACACTAGTGAGGTGTGATATATGACACACAAAATTCGCCATCGATGTAATCCATGCCGTAAAGTTCACAAGCAGCTTCAATAAACGAAAAAATACGATGCTTTGTTAATGGATATTTCTTTGTCTTAAAAATCGTATGATTAACAACTATGCCTCAATCGAAATTTTCCTCAAATGTGTTCAAGTACAAATTGAAGAAAATGTTATGAACTACAAAGCGAGAACAGAAATCATGTTTAATGCACCTTTCCTATAGACTATATTTTATAAATGTATCAAAATCAAGACAGCAAATGCATGCTACGCAAGCAGTAATTAAAGAAGCTCATGGAGAAACCGACATCGTGTTTTGACTGAAAATTTACCCGCATTATGCTGCATGATAATTCCTCACAAGTAAGCTATTTTAATCGACAGAACGTTTCAGAACCCCTGTTAACATTTCATGAGATAAACCAGATACTGCAGATTGACCAAAATTCACACCAAGGCTTATCAAACCCCGAATAAAATTTTTTAAAGTGTTCTGATAGAAAAAAATTCCCTATGCGAAACCTCAATTCTGTTTGGTGTAAAATGCAATCAGAAAATAAAAGCCATTTATTCGACGACTTTGTAGCAATTCATGAAATTCACGCAAGTGAATGAGTCACTAAATAAGTAGTGAACCGGTCTGTCCCTGTGTAAAGATAGTTGCAAATGGCTGAAACAAACGCACCTTTCTTTCATTTCTTTGCCCCTTTTTACGTAAAATTTGTTTAGTTCACATTTCTTAATTACAACAGGATGCTATCTCAGCATCAGGATATGTTGCTAATTGTTGTCTACATTTAAGCATAAGCTGCATTCTCACGTGCTCCCATACGTTTTAAAGTACATGCTATTCACTTCTCAAAAACAAAGTCTTGTACTTAATAACACACCCCTGAAGAGGTCTCATGTTAACAACGAAACACTGAGACGGATAACGGCCATACCAAAGTGGTAAAAACTAGTAGTATAGTAAGCCTACTGGCATTGGACAAAACAAATAGCCATGTAAGCGCCAGGAAAAGGCTCACACTTCTAAGGCAGAATGAAGTTTCCCTGTAGAAAACTTGATTTCCTACCAAACGAATGCAAGGTATGGATTTTGCACGCAGACATTTTCGACTAAACGGAAACCTAGAAAATTAAGTAGGTAGCTGGTTTCTAACTTTCGAGTTTATTTGTGTCAGCATCCGAACATAGTAAGTTCATGCCAGGAATGACTTTTGTAATGTTGCCCAAAGCTAAGATTTCTGCCGACCCAGACGCTTTGTTTCAATCAGGTAAACAAGGGCGCTAAAAAACGAAGTCTTTAATCCGTACCTAGAACGGATATTTAAGCAAGCAAGTGTTATCTGATCGGTGCAATCAGATTGTGTCCTCGAACGAATAGCGGCTCAATTGGCAATCTGATTGGTCTATACCCCATCCCGCAGCCTCGCTTGCTGCCAGCTCCTTGAAGGCCGCGTGTGTGTGCGGATTTTTGTGGGCGGAATAATAGCGTGGTGTGAGAGCATCTCGCCCGGGCTACATGCGAGCACGTCTGTTGGGACGGCTCCTAACAATGGCAAATTCAGTATCTAAGGGCTGGAGGCAAGTGTGAGCGTAATGGCTGACAGCCTATCCACGCGCACCAGCCACACAGAATGTACTAGACGTTCAAGAGATTGAGTCAATCGCATTCAGGAGCTATTGGGAAGGACCAATTTATATTGCCAACTGGCAGATTCCCAAATGGCGAATGTTGGCGCGTCAGACCTACTACGGTGAGAAATTGGTGATGGGCTGTGGGGGCAGATTTCTGTATTGAACTCACACACTCTCTCCTAAGCACTAATCAACTGTCAGACCCGCAGGCTCCCCAGTTGCCAGAGATGACTCTACGAAACTGCGTTAAGTGGAGAAGCAGATTTTGAAGCCTGATCTGATGACGGGAAAGGGATTAACAGTTTTGTAGTACACCTCAACGTCAACCCATGCCCTAGAGTCCGCCTTCATGCATTTTGAACTACCCTTGTCTGTAGACAACGATAGGAGTGATTGAGGTTGAGGTCGACTCCGCATAAAAAAATCACGCGCAGATAATCGCAACACTGAATGAATGCACAAACAGCGCAACAACACGGCCTCACAGGCAGATTACGCCCACACAATCTACCGAATATGAAAAAGGGTGTCAGTTTAATGAGAGAAGGAGAGGGAAGCATAGCTATACAGAAGTCAGTTGAAAGAAACGTAGTGAAGGGATGGAAGTGAGGCCTAAAATCGTCTGGACCAATCAGAACGCGGAGCCTCAACGAGGCAGTCAGGAGTCTCAACAGGGATGGAAACCTGCCAGAGCCGGGTTCGGAAACCAGTTTGGAGCAAGTGCGCACACGTAATCACAGGCCTATTTCAAACGACACATGCGGGCATCTCCGGTAGGCATCTCGGATTGGATTAGCGGACATCAAATCGGCAAAACAACAGCCAAACGTCAGCAAAAACCACCAATTTAGTGTTGGTAAGGAATGGGTGAGCTGAGAGGGGTGCTTGAAAGTAGACGGAGTGAGTTGGATGAAGGCAATTATTAGTGGAAGAGGTAAAAAAGGAGAAAGAGGAGACAGCAACCAAATACCGTGCCCACAATTATGCTGTCTCTCTGTTTGCGCCAGGAAATCTGATTAAGCAGTTTATTAACGATTGGGAAACGATTGCGTAGATTGAGCAGACTGTTTGTAGCCGATTTCAGAACATGGTGCTGCGAACGCAGGGAGGACCGAATGGCAGAGGCAGCAGCAATGCGCTCAGAGAGGGCCTGATCAGCGTTTAACAGGCTCTGATTCTCCTCCAGCAGGAGTCGCGTTGAGTCAAGGCGAGGTTTTTCCGGTGATTTTGTCAGGGCCTAAAAGAAGAACCGAAATACTTTCGTTCAAACAACACCCATCATCTTCTTACGGAAAGAAAAGGAAGTAAAAACACACCCCCCGCTAAACATCATAAAGATGCGTGTTAGTCAATTCTCAAGGTTGCACACAATTCGGAAACAACGTCACTAATAGATCTGCCCTGTACAAAACGTCGACAAACATGCGCGGGCCTCCGTTCTGTGGGTGTCAAGGCTGGTCATCTTGAGATCTCGCTGCGTCAACAGATTGATCGATTAGTTTGGCCCTAACACGCGTCTGACACTGAGCAGATTACGCATACTTGACGGACGTGGAGGAGGACAGCAGCCGCTGTGTCGCTATCGTTGTCTGCGCATGCAGTCGGCAACCTATTTTCGCCTAGGTGTAGACTCCGTCTGCCCTGATATTTTAGGTCCTTTCTTGACAGTGGGGATGTGTAAAGGGGGTGCGGTGGATGCCGCACACGTCGACTATTAATATAAACTAATCCACACGCAATTCGCCGTCTTTATGCGCGGCACACGGTGGACCTCGTTGGAAGTGACGGTCGAACCGCCATTTTCGTCCAATCAGTATAGACCATCCTATCACCTGTTTCCTGCATTGCGATGTAGATTTAACAGAACAAAACTTCTGCAACGATTCCCCGTAAGCGACCTTTATTGTTTTTTATGCTTGTGTGCTCTTTTATTTCACTACAATGGTCACATTCCACAAAGATTGACAAATGGCCGCCTGGTGGGTTAAGGTGCTGTAAAAATAGTGTGGACAGATAAAAAAATAGATTTTTGTTGACCGGAAGGAATCAGTTGCGCCAACGGGTGTTGCACTAAACCATGTGTATTTTCCAAGTGCTTGCCTTCAACAATTTAGCCGACAATTAGTATCACCTGATACGCAAACAATAAACCACATTCCCAAAATAATCGTCTACCTAGTTGTCTCAGCGCACCAGAGGAATATCGTGTTCCACTCACCCATCACTTGTAACGATCATTGTTTTGATCCAGTTTTGTAGAGGTACCACGGGAATCTGCTATGAAGCAGACACCTTGTTAAAGAGCCAGTCCGGAAGGACAGTTACCACGGAGTAAACCGAGAAGACGACTCGATCGCTGGGAAAATACTTTTATTCACCTGACATTTCGACATCCGTTACGGATTCATCATCAGATACATTAGCAAAAACGGAATAAACATTTAGAATATGCCCGATCTAAGGGGTGAACTCTTCTAGTAAAGACTTATCAGGTGACAGTTGGGAGGAGGAATAATGGTTAGTTCGTGACTTTTGTTGAGCGATCTCTAAGGAACTTTTGCCAGCTCAAGAGCGCGTCAACACCATATTTCCCGAAATACTACCTGGTTCTATTTCATTCTGGGGGACAATCACATTTATCACAAAAAAAGATAAAAAAAACTTCTGTTTAGATGTATGGCTGGGATATGTGAAACCAGCAATAACTTGAAATAAAGGCGATATCACTTGTTTTGTTACGGACATGCGCAGGTGAAGTGACGCTCAACAAATTCATTTTGGACCTTCTAGAGGCCTCCGGGACGATGCACAGTCTAGCAAGGTAGAGTATGGATACTCGCAGAGCGGCTGGTTACTTACTACGTTCTTAGGCGGCGGACATCGGAACGACGCCCGTTGGAGACCGCCTACACAATCAAAAGAGGCCTAGATTTTATGAACAAACAACCACCGACTAGGCGATAGCAACATATTAAAACGGCGGAGGACGTCAGTTATAAGATAGGTTTTGCCGATCACCCCGTATAATTTTTAGGTCGATTTTTCGAGTGACGAAGGGATGCACGAAAAAGCCCCCTTTTAACTAATGATATTATTTAGGCCATTCCACGCAACCCATGTCCTGTGACAGACCTAATGAATTATTTGATCACCAGCAGCTATGTTCTGCGCCTTTTTCGGTCCACGACATAGCGGGATAAGTTCCCGACCAACAGTCCAGGTGCACAAAAAGCTACGTACAACGATAATTCCTTATATCCTCACTGAGTTCACCTAAAAATCGAGGTAAGAGCGTATAAATTCCGCTCGAAAACACCCCCTTTAGATCTTCTGTACAGTTACCAGGTTAAGTAAAAAAGACTTTCCTTTTAGAATTATATGAGTGAATTATTCCATTATGTAGGGAGTATCAATTTGAACTAGGCAATAATCTCAGAGCAAAACTGCTGGTACAAAAATGGTCCAACGACGCAGCTCATGTCCATAGCAGACTGTGTTCAGAAGAATGAGTATACCAATAAGCTGTTCGCTGATTACGCTTAAACTAACGACAATCTCCCAAATGATCACAGGATCGGGCCTCGTCGCCAAGTCGCGTGAATGAGGAGAAGTTGCAGGTCTATAAGACTAGTCACCCCGATGCAGACCTATGCCCGGCCGATCTGACCTAGGTTCTGGCACACGAACAGACACGGTGCATACAGTAGGGCATAGGATCTGCATAAACTAAACCATTCAAAGTATATCTCACAGAGCAATTCGCAGTTTTGAAGATTTTAAACTGCTACTTGGCTGCAGTCTGCGGAGAGTCATCTTGGGTTCAAACAAAGTCATTAGAGTCGTTAGAATCATACAGGAATTTGAGAAGATCGAATTCGGCTCAGAACCTATAACTAAAATGAACCGTTTGTGCACCTCTAAGGTGTGGTTTCGTGTGTGTGTGTGTGTCATAGCCCATAGCTGGATCAGGAATCCCCGCCGGAATCAAAACTGGGAGTAGTTAGGAGACGGAGAAAAGCCATGACCTCGACCGGCTTGAGCCACAGGTCCGCGGGAGTGAGGTGGTTGTCTGGCCGAGAACTGCAGGCGAACAGATGACGGCAGTCATGCAGCGAGACGTCGCAGTCGGGACAGCAGTCGGGTATGGATGGGTGGAGCCGGTGTTGGTACTGGTGAAGGAGCATGCAGTAGCCACTGTGTAGCTGCGCCAGGGTACAGCGAGTGACCCTCGGGAGATGTCGTTCCGAGGCCGCAATCGGAGGTGGATAGCCACCCAAAAGGACCGGGGACGGTAACCTCGTGTATTTTCGTGATCCTTTATGGCAATTATTTACTTGTGGGTATAAGGGCACATGGCATAACCGGTTCAGAGAGCTTCATGGACCAATTTCCACTAAAACTGGTATGTGGCAGACTACCGTGCGCTGACGAGCTGGCAATAGTTTACATCCAGGACCGGTCCAGTTCGTGGATGAATATGCAGATGCTCGTTTTAAACGCGATCAAAGAAACGAACTCGGAGGACGGTACGTGAGCACCGTGGGGAGAGGTACAGTATCTACTGAATGTATTAAAGCTATCGATTTATGCGACTCTGGCAAAGCCAAACGAAGTCTGCGCGTGCACCACTTGATAGTCGAACTCATCCTTATCTGACCCCTTCATGGCGACCGTAAAACTTATGGTTAGGTTCGTTAGCCTAAGTGCTAGAGGAGACAACCTAGAACAAAGAACCTGAGCGGCTATTAGGGACCCATCTGTATTCCAAATACCCAAAAAACCCCATGAAAACTATATCCGATGTCTTCCATAAGAAAGTAAGACCTAAGGAGCAGACGTCTGCTGACTCCAAAACTTCCTCGTCTAGCATGACCGAGTATGCATTCCCGACCGAAAGGCCTGGCGCGATCTTCATAAATAGAAGTCATTGTCAGGTCCACGACGGCCGCAAAGGAACTTGTTAGCAGATCTGCTCCACGACCTACTGTAGAACTAAAGCGAGCCGTCAGTGTGCGCCGGGCACAAATCGCGTTCTTTCAATATAATCATCATCATCAACATGTTTCTTGTCATCAACACCGGTGGCAGCAACACACACACACCGGAAAGTGCATCATCATCCCGATCGTCGGTATCGTTATAAACAGCAAACAAATATCACTAGCAATCCACAGCGGCTGCCAACGCAGAAGACGAAAGCCAAAGATATGATAGAAATAAAACGCATGCCCGAGTATGAAGCCAAGGAAGGCACTATATGTGAAGAGTGGTCAGGCAATGAAATACGAATGTATGAGCGAAAAAGAAAGGCGAAGGTGTAGCATGTCTTTCAAAGAAGCATCCACTCACTGAAGCAAAAAGCTCTTCCCGATTCTTGGCGTTAATGTAACTGGAGCGAATGCGTTTGAAGTCTTGGATGTAATCGTAAAGAATCTCCCTATGCCGTTTGGCTGTATGCTGTTGGCTGATGCTGCCCACGGCCGAAGGTTCGATAGACGAGACGAGTTCGTTCATTTTGTCGTTTACCTGAGTCAGACTATACAATAAAGACAGCAGGCAAAGAGAGGATATAGATTAACCATATTCTGTTCCAAAATAGTAAGAAGAACAGATTTAAGGCCACGAAAGTATAAATCACAAACTTCATGTTTGAAATGGTATTACTGCAGTACGGATATAGCCATGGCCAGACCTGGAGTAAGAAATGACTAGCCAAAATGCATGGTTCCAATTTGCAAGATGGGATGAATAGATCCGGGCACTCAAAAAGCTATAAACCCTACAAAAATTTGCCAAGTAAAATATACCACTTTCGTATGAACAAAAGAAAACACACAACTATGATCCTATGATCGATCAGGGTTTAAAATCCCACAATGTCCAGGATAAGGCAGTTGTTTCCACATAAGAGGGCCTTGCTACGTAATAGTAACAAGGAGCACGAGAATAATGTGGGAAAAAATAACCCAGGAAATGATACGCACCGTTCAAGAAGATTTTCGATGTCACATGAGAGCAGATTATACTCAGAGGATGTGTCATTTGCGGGCTGGTTAGAGGGCTGCATATATCCATAATTAGTCATTCCAAAGGCACTTCCCAGCTTTCCAAAAGAGGCAAGCTTAGAGTCTAGGTCATTTTCCAGCGTACGCGCTTGCCTTCGTAGGTCATCCCATTGAATCGCACGCATGATCACACATAAGTTGAAAGATGTCTAACCCTCCAACACACTAGGAAGCCTATGGGGTAGAGTCGCGCGCAGGGATGGATTTTTTGAGATTCGATGTTCGTTTTTAAGACTGCAAAGGCCTAGGTTATTCAGTCCAGCTGTCATTAGCAAAATTAGGCTTTTAATTGAACAGCATAAAATAATATGGTTACACTCAACCGCACAAGGTGGCGGAAATGAGGCCAAAATTACAATTTATCTAGTCAACCCTACTTTGATATTAAAACCATCGGGGTGACAGATATCAACATAGGGACGTTAATTATGTAGAGAAAGCACCTTGAAAAAGATAGTTTATTAGGTGAATTCACGAAGCCGGAGATTCTCTTCGTCTTCAGACATAGAGAAAAGTGAATGGGCCGAAAATGGCTAACAGCTAACATCGAAAGTCCGTCGGAAAATCGATATTGCCGTGGCGTGGCGCTTCCGTCAGTACCTTTTTGCCGTGTTTTCATTCCCTTTGAATAGGCTCGCGTCTCGCCCACTTCTTCTCGAGGCTTTGGTACGACGATGCTAACTCGGTGTGCTTGTTTATGCATTGTGCGGCTGAGTGCATAGCTTCGAGAAATTCGCGGCCTTTCTTGTATGGACAAGAAACAACCATGCGGATTTCTTCCCATGCGAATTGGTGTTCAGTTTCTACTGTGTGCATTGCGACTTCGGACAAGTGATATTGCCCCTTTAACACTCGTTGATGTTCGCGAAGACGTGTGGAGGCTGATTATCCCATCTGTCCGCAATGAACTGCATGGCAGCCGCTACAAGGGATCTTGTAGATGACTTCTTTGCTGTCTAAGTAGCCAACCCTTTCCTAAGGGTGAACGAGCTAATTTCGTAGAGCATTCGTCAGTTTGTACGCCATTTGGACTTGATGCTTGCTCAGGTGCCTTTCAACAATTTCGAACACGTTCTTAATATATGGAAGCGTTCGCCATCTTTTTGGGTTGGACGCCTGATCGGAACAACCTAGTTCTTTTTCTTCTTGCTTTGACTGTTGTCGTTTTATGCATCGTGGCAACAACTGTCTGGGGTAACCGTTTTTTGGAAACAAGTTGACCACGTTATTGAGTTCGACTCGGTAGAGTTCAGGACTAGAACAATGCGTTCCTGCTTGGTTGATTAGGGTGGTACCAGCACTCCGTTTGTGAGCAACAGGGTGGTTGCTCTCAAACGAGTGTGTAGATTTTGCGCGAGTCTGCGTAAACTCCTATTTTCTTTCGCGCGAGTTCTCTGTGTTGCTCTTGCTTGCTGTAGCCTTCGTGTTGCTTGCCTAGCTCGCCTCAGTGTCGGTAATGGCTTGCTTGCTGTGGCTTTTGGTGCACGCGGTGCCCATCTTCGAAATCGACGGGGGAACTGTCGGCTGCTCTCGTAATGTAGGATGACATCCGCGTGCGTTTTCTTGCGGTTAACTGATGTTTGAAATGTCTCGTCAGTATTCCGCTGTACGAGGACGTCAAGGAATGGGAGTTTACTGTCAACTTCTTTTTTTAGCGTAAACGCGATACCTGGCATCTTTGAGTTGACAGCGTTTTGTAGTGTTTCGAGCTGCTTCTTTTTATCAATGGCAAACGTGTCATCGACACATCGTACCCACAATTTGGAGTTAACTAGTGGCAGGGCCATTGTTTCCAATTTTCGCCTTGTGACTTCAGCTAAGTGGCCCGAAGTGGCTGACACAATCGGAGCTCCTTTAATTGGTTGATAATGTCATTGTGCGAACGTAAAATTAGTTTCCAGGCAGAGATCGAAGTGTTCAAGCAGGGCAGATACAGAAAAGTCTATATCATGGGACTTCAAATTACTGCAGACGAAATAATGGCATCCTTTGATGTTGTCTCTCTATCTCTTCACGTCGATGCCATTTGATTTGGCAAGGCAATACACAGAAGAATTACTTAACTCCCATTCATGAGACGACAACAGTCAAAGCAAAAAGAAAAGGAACTAGGTTGTTCCGATTAGGTGCCCAACCCAAAAAGATGGCGAACGCTTCCATATATTAAGAACGTGACCGAACTTGTTGAAACACACTTAGGGAAGCATCAAATCCAAGTGGCGCACAACTCGACGAATACTCTGCGAAATTATCTCGCACACCCTAAAGATAAGGTTGGCTAATTTGACAGAAAAGAAGTCATCTACAAGATTCTTTGTGACGGCTGAACGCAGTTTATTGCGGTTAGACGGGAAGATCAGCCTCCGCACGTCTTCCTGAAAATCAACGAGCTGTAATACACCTTATGCCACTCGTAATTCCTCCAGGATTATTGCACCCCCATTTAGCTCCACATCGAACCATTCTCTCTTCTTTGCTTCCAAATATGCTTTCCTCTGGAATAATATTCCCCTCGAAATAAGGCTGTCGTCCGACTTAGTAGTTTTTAAAGTCAAATTACGTAAATACTTAACTTCGGAAGATATAAAGTCCTTGTTATCCGTCTCCTTCCCAAATACACAACTTTTGGACTTTGAAAAAGGTCCTCCTGGTATTTGAGGTTGTTATATTGATATTAAATTGTTGTCCATATATATACATTTCTTCCTCTATAGTGCGATATTTGCAACGATGTTATGTCCCCGTCTCTGTCCAGACATCATTACCGTTCTCCGTCTCCGTTTTACAACACTGACGATGGACATCATGGTCTGTAATCAAGCTCACGGTGGTTTTACTATTTTCGCCAGCTCGTCGCTGGACTCCGCAGTCCACAAGGTCGCATCTCCGGCGTTTCGGTGATGCTCACGTGACCTCTGCCGTTCCCTCATCTTGTCGACCCTGTTGTCTGCGATGGCCTCCTCCGGTCTCACCTCCCTGTTGGTTGATACTGAAGCCAGTCGGGCGGTGTTACAGTGGTGAACGACAGCCTCTGCTGCTATATGATTTCTCCAATTGACAAGAAGCGTTTCCAACCCTCATACGTTCTCATCAACAGTCCTGCCTCATTGCACTACAATCAATCCTATCAACCAACCGTCTTAATTTCGCAGAAGCAGTTTTTTCGCCAAAGTTTTGCTTTCTTTTTAAGCGGGGGCCCACTGAAGTCTGCCCCCGTTTTAATGGTTGTAGTTTTTTTCACTGCTTCCTCCTTAGTTCACCATGCGTTTTCAGAGAGTGTTGACTACTATTGTAAAATGATGATATGTTGGTGGGTATTAATTTCATCTGCCAACATAAATAAACGCTCCCGCTGCCTATGTGGTTGTTTCACGGAGAGCAGCATTTATCAAATTTGTATCTATTTTTCCACAGCGCTAAGTTTGCAATGACGAGGCCGTTCGGGCCTAAAATATAAAATTTATTTATTTATTAAAGGAGCGATATCACTTGTCCGAAGTCGCAATGCACACATTAAAAACTTAACACCAATTTGCATGGGACGAAATCCACATTGTTGGTTCTTGTCCATACAAAAAAGGCCGCGAATTTCTCGAAGCTATGCACTCGGACGCACAATACATAAACAGGCACACCGAGTTAGCATCGTCGTACCAAAGCCTCTAGCAGAAGTGGGCGAGACGCGAGCCAATCCAAAGGGAAGGAAAACACGACAAAAAGGTACTGGCGGAAGCGCCACGCCACGACATTATAGATTTTCCGACAGACTTTCGATGTAAGCTGTTAGCCATTTTTGGTCCATTCACTTTTCTCTACGTCTGAAGACGAAGCGGATCTCTAGCTTCGAAAATTAACCAAATAAAATATCTTTTCCCACGGTGTTTTCTCTACATAATCATACTTCTTAGGATGCCGATTTTCCAATTCATGGATGTGAATGTTTGTACTGATACACTGTACAAAGTTCTGGACCCACTTTTTTTCCGTTTTTTCCCCGTAAGAATATAATGAATGTCAAAGATGAAATCTTCTATCCTCTACCTGTCCTCCTTGACTGCGTAGACTTTCATGCAGTTTCCACCAAAAGACAGACATTTCTGTTTTGTTCTTCTTCCAACAGATGTTTGAGCGCGTAAAGAAGCTATCCTAAGCTCTCCTTATAATTAGCCGATTAGGTGAACTTCACTGAAAAACTCTTCGCTTAATGTTGCGAAACATTTTTCGCGCATAGTAGAAGCGCAGGAACAATGGCAGCACTCCTTCCTTCGAGTAGCCTTATGAAACCCCAAAGTTGACGCTAACTTGATCGCTGCCTACTTCAAGGCTTCCTTATCCAGAGCCTTCAGTGAAAACCTGGTCTAAACACTTCCAACCATCCGGGTTTGGACGGGAAACCCCCTCGAAAGTATAATGTTTACCCCTGGGACGTGGCCGTAGCCATTCGCCGTTTTCGTCAATCTCAAAGTCCAGGACCAGATGTCGCCCCGGTCAGCCTTCTAAATGCTGAAACGAATGATATTTTTCCGTCTCTCCTGTTTAAGGTCTATAATCTTGTTCTTAAAAGCGAAACTTTCCCTGTGTATTCGAAGGAATCGCGCATACTGCCTATAAACAAGCACAGCCAATCGACCTATTTTGACGATTTTAGGCCCATCAAAAACAGGATTATGCGTCATCTGACAGAGAACAACCTGAAAAATGCGGCTCTGTATAAGATACTTGCAAAATGATCCTGTGATACTTGGCAGCCCTCTTTATTTGATGTTTTACAATCCAGAGACAGTGTTTCTGCTCTTTTTAAAGTATATTTTGATTTCACCAAGGTCTTTGATCGTGTTGACCCTCCTCCTCCTAAAATTTACCCTTTCGGTTAAGTCAAAAAGATTATGAATTTAATACCCTCATATTTGGATGCCCGAACACAACGAGTTAAAATTTCTAAAGCCATCTCCAACCCCACACATGTGAGGAGTGGAGTTATTCAAGATTGTGTACTTGGCAGGCTCTTGTTTGGCCTTTTTCAATTACGTTTTTGGTTGCTGTTAGTATGGTGGACCCCATTTATGCATGTTGATGATTTAAAAGTCACCAATCAATATAAACTGGCAGACCGCAACATCGTGCTCTAGCTCATAAAAATGATCTTCAGGCATTTGCCCAGTGGTGCTGCACATGGCACCTCTCCCTTTCTTGGCACACATATTTGGTTATCGTTGTTGGTGACGATCATCAGCTTGAACCAATCATATACGGTCACGAAATAAATGTGCCTGGAGTTGCTGGGTATATCTTATTCTAATATTTTCAGTCTGTCAAGGCGGTGCGCCCTGAACATCTCTGAACCACGCTGAATTACTGAACCATCAAAGTGAGAACTAGATACTAATGTCTCTGATGACGAATCCACGACGGGTATCGAAGCGTCAGGCGAATAAACATATTGTCCCAGCGATCAAGTCTTCTTCTTCTCAGTCAAGTTTGCTGTTAAAAGTGTCAAAAGTATCTGAGAGAAACACCTTGTTATGGAGTCCGGTCCACGCTACGATGACCCTCTGCGAGAAGGCGCTCCGTTGAACGTCCATGTCGGTCGGCTTCCTCTGCAGTTTAAAGGGATGACCCCGCATATGATTCGTCCGAGCCAATTCGAAGAATTCATCAAATCTTAATGCGCACTCACGACCTTAGACAATTCGGTAGGTTTGGATGAAGTAACCGTGGGTTTGAATGTAATTGAGAGGAAATTAATCAAGTTCAGTCCATCTGTCTTCATAAGGCAGATGACCAACATTCTTCACCATTTTTGTAGCCCTCGCCTGCATTCGTTCCAGGTGCAGGTAATCTTTCTAAAACGACAGGCGCCAGGCCTGGACGACATACTCCAAGTGGGACCAAACAAATGCCTCGAACGTTTTTCAGAAGCTTTCCTTGTCGATGTGGACGAATCTCCATCTTATCGCAAGTAGCACCCGTGTCGTTCATTAAGCTGCCTTTGGACACTGTGAAGATGATTTAAGCGAAGAGTTTATTAAAACAGCGATGCCCACAGATTGTGATATGCCCTGTGAAAAAAGTCAGTGATCCATGCCAGGAAGTTTCCACTTATTCCAATTTCTAATAATTTATTAATCAGTCGTTTATGTGGAACGCTGTGGAACGCTTTCTTGAAATCCATATAGGTGAGCAAAAATGGTGCACATATTTCGATAGATCCTTATATACTAGCTATTGGGATAATTAAATCCAAACCCATAAGAGGTTTGGCCTTCTTAGACGTTTTCCTTTATGAGCAAACTAAATTTCAAAAGGCATAGCTTCTTGACCAGCAAGTGCGTTTTAACAGCTGGAAAACTATTAGATGTTTAAAAAATCAATTTCTTGTTTCAGTTTAGTCATCCTTTGCTCCATCCGAAAGACTTTCTGGAGAAGGCTGAAACATCCCCATTCAAGCTTCATCTTCTTAGCCTACATTCGGTAAACTAAGTATACTTTTTGCCCAGTTGGCGGGAGGTGAGCAATCAATTAAATTAGCCAACTAGTCATAGAGGCGGTTGTTTACTTATTATATACGATCAACGCCCAAACCTCCTCCCCTGTTCCCATGACTAATTTGTCTGAAATGATGAATACAACAGCCCGCATTTTACATTAACCCCTACCCATACAAATGCAATGGCGCAAGGAGAATTTATCGAAAGCTACGCATGCCCCTTAATACGCTTCTGAATTCTCTGATGGGAATTCTTGCAACGTTCAAATAAATATTCCCGCACAACGCCCGTGAGTTCAGCCATCATTCGATCGAAATTGCCTCGGTTCAAGGTAAAACAACAGATTATTTCTTTATCAGTGTACGTCGTTAGTCGTTTTTTCTGGCACGGGTATACATTGCTTAGCTGCTTTCAAAGGCCCAGTGGCCTTCTAATATGATTTCCACAAATGAATTCAATGTTCCTGTTGTTAGCATGCATACATCATAATATTATCCTTAATAAACGATTTTCATTCTTAAATTGAGAAAGTCCAAATAAACGTCACTTAAAAACCCTTAGATCCAACACGTCGAAAACCTTCTTAATCAGATAGATGCCAGCTTACTAACCAAATGCTTATATTCGTTCGAAAGTCGGATACTGGATTTTGTTTCCTATTTCACATAAGTTGTGCTTAAAATATTCCCCAGTTCTCACCCCTTACCTCTGGAAAGCGCCCATGCAAGTTGCGTCCTACCTTGATTATCAACCAGCATTCTCAAACCCTGAACATTCTCACTAGTTTGCTTCTAATACGAATTTTCATTGCTGCCGCCTGTAAATCCATATTCGACTGCCAAATTAAGCTTTTTAAGGCTGAACCGAACTAAATCTACCTATATGACGGTATATTTTACTGAAAATGTTATTTTGAGTTGATGGAATATTATGTGATCTAAAGGGAAACTTTGCTTTGTTTGATTGAAGCGCATGTGAGGTCGATTCCAATTCTAGCGTATGCATTGACGCCCCGCGCTTAAAGAAATTGAAGATGCTTAAAGAACCGTCAGTTATTAGCGAGGATATGCTAAAGGAAGCAACCAAGTTGCCTGAAAACGGGCAACAAACCTATGAAAATGTTAAGAGTTTATCTCTTGAATTTAAAAGTTTGACTATTTTCTACTAATTTTGCAGATATTTTAAGGATCGATTTTTTGTGGGAATTCAAAAATATAACAAAACTGCAGTTGAATAATAATCACATCGAAAAAATTGAAGGGCTTGACCATCTTGTTAATCTTCTTTGGCTTGGTAAATTTTACCCACATGCTTACGTATAGATCTCTCATTTAATGAAATCACCTCCATCACCGGACTTAGCAATCTAGTCAATCTACAAGACCTTTCTTTGTACAAGAACAATATCAGCTCCATTTCTAACTTTGATGCGTTAGAAAATCTACAGGTCTTTTCGATCGGTAGCAACAAACTGTCTGATCTAAATGAAGTATGTAGCTTTTATTCCTAAAACTTCAGCTCATTCACCTCCGTCAATTTCCTGAGCTCAGAGTGCTGAATGTCGCAAATAATCCTTTCTGCAGTACTGAAGACACAGAAGGCTTTATCCTTGCTTTCCTCCCCAAGCTAGTTTATTTAGACTACGGGCTTTGTGATGAGCTAAAGGTATTTGTGAAATAGAGAAAGATATTCACCATAGAGGTCAAATGCAATAGAAAAGTACCATCTAGAGTTACGCGAAGTTCAATCGCAGGAAGAATCCGCCCAGAAGAAAGCAGAACTTGAAGAAGAGGCCAAGCGACTTCAAGAAAAGTACAAAGAGGCATTTATTGATGGTTCAGAAGACGAAAAGCTTTTTGTATCGGTTTTTACGGATTCGGCCGATAAAGTTCTGCCCCAACTACCTGGATGTTCACCTATAGTCGAAAGATATCCTTTACAGTACACTTTTAATCATAATCAGTGCCTTATTGATGCACGTCTACTTGTGTCGTATGCTTTCTTTGAAGACAGCTGTCTGATTTTTGAAAGGTTATAGATATCACACCAAGTCTACCCGATTATAACGTCTTGTATTTTTCGTGATTTCCTCGTTAAAATTTTTGGAATAGTAGTATTTGCTTCAGCATTTTACTTTCTTCAAATTAAGGCACAAATGATGCTTTTTGTGCGCAGCCACGGAAATGCTCTACATCATGGGCAGCAAAGAATGAACAGATACTGCCTCACTGAAACTATATTTGTGATTGCACACAGCTCTCATAAGTAAATAATTGAGCAAATAATAACGAGACTACTTTACAGGCGAGGCTGCCACATGCGCTTATGGAAATATAGATAGCTGTCGTTAAGGAAGAAATCTGAAATATGCAGCCGTTCTTCGCCAACCTGTAAATAATTGCCCTGATACGGGGATCAAGATCGAGCCAAAAAATGGAGAACGCATGTTTGACAGGAAGCTAGAACTCCGATTTGTTGCAAATGAATTCTTTTGCAGAGTCTATCATACAAAAGCGTATTAAGGTACAATGAGAAGTGTACGCGACTAAATGTGTTCTTATCTAGTTAGTACCGAATCAGCGGGATTATTTTTTACCAATAGCAACATATTGGTAAGCATAAACGCCACCAACGATGCAAAAAATCGTCAGACTGTCAATTCACAATCTATCTGGTAACGAATAAGTATATCTGCATTTTGAAATCTGCTATAAACAAAACTACTGGGGTATTCAAAAATAAGAAGGAGAGGATAAAGTATGCGGGATGCAACCTCATTATCAAGTGGTTATAGTTATGAACGTCTGCGTTGTAGACAAGGTAATATTCTACCAGTTGATCCTGCTTCTGCCAGACTTAACTCATCAATGTTGAATGCATTAGTCGCTAAATGACAGGAAAAATACCCGCTAAACTGAGTTTAAGCTTCTTTTTGACTACTTGTTAACATGAAAGTACCCAATTAACAGCCTATTAAAGTAAATGGTTCACGAGTTGAACTTCCTTGGAAAGACTCAAGGACTTCTGCTTTTTCAACTTCTGACCTTTCGCAATAAAATTTTCCCATCTAAATATAATTCGATGTTATGATACGCGGTCTCAGAGACAACATCTTTTCAATCGAAATAAGTGCTGGATTTTCTGTGGGACGCAAGACAAGATAGGATAAATTGTAAAGATCAAGCATTGAATAGAACCATTTCGTTCGATTTTCTATAAGTTTCTTATGGCCAAACAAAGCAAACCGGCGAATATTTCTGTAGTTTCTCTCTTTACCTTCCCTAAAGATTTAGGGGAAATCAACTTCGGCCACTTACCTACATTTTGGTGTCAAGGTGTTGATAGAAAGAAAGCATACCATAGGGCGTCCACTGACTACTTACCGGCATATTTAACGATTTCAGTTCACAAAGAAGATAGAGCGCTAAAATAGGTGGCAGTCGAAGTTCTCTACAGGCTCAGACTTCATGGCATTCCTTCTGAGGTGAAAGAATGTGCTGCCATAGAATTTGGGCAACTGTTTTGCTTACATGCACAAACTTAACACGAGGGAGCAAACTGCTTTCCTGCTACGATCGCAACTGCCCATACGACGATTAAGGTGTCGAACGTTTTGATAAAAACGCTGTTTCGAGGAGGCGAAATGCTATTTTCAGTTACTGCTGGGAAACCGCGGAATTTGTTTTGTGGATATGTCTAAAAGACAGTGCCAGGACTAGGGAAAACATAAGCCTGCACTGCAAACGGGAAAATTATTTAAAAAATTTCGCTTGCGTAAAATATGTATTGCAGGATAACACTGTTGATGCGCAGTTACTAGTACTTCTGATGTTTAAGAACCCTTTAATGCGTAATTACTATTCCGTCGATCACTTCCCCTCATTTTATAGGTTATGCACTCATTCAATCCATAAAAAAATTCAACCCGTATATTTAAAGGACAAAATTGTAACTATCTTAGCTGACTTATATCCCCGTGTCTATCTATAATATTTCAGTTTACCAAGGATTAATTTGTTATCTGCTTCGCATGCACTGAATCCACATTCAGTGATTTGCAGACTGGGGTTGCAAACTAAATGTGAGTATTCATTATGCATTTTAAATTATGAGTGAATTTTCTTAACTTTTGAAAACATTTAAAACAAAGATAGTAGCAGTTAGTGAGGAATTATTTAACTGCGGAATTCGCGAAAGAGATGAGCGAGACGCTGAAGTCAAACATGTCATACATAGCTTGTCGGAAGCCAAGGCTGGGATCAAGGAAAACTGTCTTCGTCTTATCAAGGATTTTCAAACTAATAAAAACGCGGTAAGAGTCCCATACTTCAAACATAAGCAATATATGCGTTTAAAATCTTGCTTTTTGAATGCTGATTTTATTATTTTATCCGGATATTTATTCTACATACTTATTTAGAATGAACGTAAACTTAACGAAGTTCTACCCCTGTTAGATAGAGTGCATTTGTTTACTTAGTTTTACCACTTATCAATTTTTGCACTAGAAATTTGAAAAATTGGCTAGACAAGAAGATGCGCAGGAGGTTCAGACATCATTAGAAGAGTACCGCAAAGAAATCAATAACCTATGGAACAAACTTATGGGCTTCGAAGTTTCTTTAATGGACCAAATGGACGATATCATTAAGGAGTTCGAAACAACTATGAACGACCTAGTTGACAGATTTATACAAAATGTGGAGGTAAGGTGCAGTTAATTGTTATTTTAAAGTTCACAATGAATTCTTGATACGCATACATGGCTTTTAAATTTCAGAATTCTTTTGCAACTAGATTCTGCTTGTCTAAATAATGATGCTGTCTATAGGAATTGTTGCTGTTGATATGGTACGGTTACCATGAATATACTCTAGCCTGGACCTATGAAACTTTCAAATGGATCCGACAAAGCAAAGGGAGTTTGAAATGGCCATTTCGAGCTTGTTAGCCGTCATCAGCCAGTCGTACCCAAGCTCAAGAGTTGGAGCCCCCTAAATTTGAACCCGGGACCTTTGGTCCTTGAGTGCAATACCCTACCATGGCACCACAGGCTCCTTGCTTTGTTGGTTGACAACTTTGACACTTTGACCATCGTTACCGGCACTGTATACCATGTGGCACATAGCCCGACGAGCGCAGGAGCAATGATGTTTCATTACTTGGTTTACCGTGATAGTAGACTAGCACAGCAGCCGTCCCACTCTCCTCTAATCCATGAACTTGAGCTAAGCATCTAGACATCTCGTCAGGGCACGATGGACCAGCTTGTCAGGCATTCAAGAAGGAGGCAGTTTGGATCTCACTTTGGCAGGAGTGTCATTGAGCCCGTTATCAGGAGCCATTTCAGCTCCGTTCTATGAGGATCGATTTATTCCCTCAGTTGGCAGCCTACTAGGTCAAGGCTTTGAGCACGTCGTGATAGATGTAAGTGCACCGGATTGTGTAGAGTGATTAATACGCATTTAATGCAATAAAAATTTAAAACGTCAAGACTAAGTGAACATATCAAACAATGGCCGTTTTTCGTAGCCTACATGCTCCTCAACCCCGTTGACCATGGTGACAGCTGCCAACTAGATCTGTCTTCTATCAAATGATCATGCAAATCCAAGAAGGGTACTGGCGAACTGGTAAGGCTTTTGACTTCTAGGTATCTTGCCACTTTACATACTTACAGGGGTAAGAAGAGAGCAAAATGTAGCAATATTGCTATTTCCAGGAGAACAATCTTTTGAGGCCAATAAACAAAACTATTTCCCCGGAGCAGCGGATTACGCGAATGGAATTTCGAAACGGTTCTCCGACTCACCATCAGAAGTCCTTTTCTTTGCCAGTAGATTGCTTGGCCAAAATTTTTACAGAGCATCAGTGGTGAAACTGGAACAACCCTTCAACTTTAACTGGTCCAAGACTGCTTAGGGCTCATATCAACGTAACATCGATTAGTTGACGCTTTGCAAACTGCTCGCTCTAAGGCAGTGGAGATGATCCACTTTCAATACGCCCATGTGCTGGCAAAGTCTGCACTCACCAACCTGTGCTTGTGCGAAATTTAATTTTCGTTAACTTCTGCAGGACTTGATTGAAAAATAAAATAGGAACTCAGGCTACTCTTCGAGTTAGAGCTCAATCTTGGCGCTTCCGCTCTTATAAAGAATGGTAGTTCATCTGTTCGCCAGATTTAGACAACCAGTACATAATCTCAATCCATCTTATCCGATTGCTTAGATTGTTTTCGTTAAACGCCTTTAGAACGTCTAAGTATTATTCAAGGTTTTCTAATGAACAGTGTTCGCCTTCATAGCCAAATCCAGAAAAGGAGTCACGCAATCAACATGTTGGGTATAATGAGCGCCCGTATTAAAAAACATTTGACACATCACTTTTCATGCTCTGTTGATGCATTGATCTTACTAGTTAAGCAGCTATTATTTCGGGTGAAGACAAGGGAGACTGAAGTGAACATTTCTAGCTTATTAACTGCACTACTTTTGGTTGGGTATGACTTGTTAACAATGGCTTATACGACATAAAAGGCCATTCCCATCTCCCTTGTCTTTGACGG
>JAYGXS010000003.1:11857689-11898171 GCA_036362985.1 Ligula intestinalis
ACTGGCTTACAACGGCTAATAAGACAGAAACGGCCATTCCCATCTCCCTTGTCTTTGCTGGCAATCCAATCTGCCTAGACTACTTTGCTGGCAATCCAATCTGCCTAGACTGCGGCATCTGTCAGGGTCCGACAATGTGCCGAAAGGCATAGCAGGACGAATGAGTTCTGTTAGCGATCTGTGAACGTTCATCAACGAGAACACTATCTTCCGATCTAAACCAGCTAGACAACGAGGTCGTGGCTCAATGGTTAGGGCATTTGACTCAGATCAAAGTGTCGCGAATTTGCACCTCGGGCGGTACACTACTGTTCATTGGGTATGACTGGCTTACAACGGCTAATAAGACAGAAACGGCCATTTCCGTTTCCCTTGACTTTGCCGGCAATACTAACTGCCTAGAGTACGGGCCACTGTGCTGCTGCTGTTGGGATCCAAGACCCAAGATAGAGCGGGACGAATGACTTCCGTTAGCGATCGGTGAACGGTCCTCAACGAAAAGTCGAATTTTCTGGAAAATAGTTGCATTCTTGGGGAAGGGAACTTATCATAAGAGCAGTTGTGTAGGTCCACACAGGGCATGCCTCTTTTCTGCCGAAATACGCAAAATCCAAACTCCCAATTGGAGAACACATAATGCATTGGATTGAGCATATTGTTTTCTCAGTACTGTCGTTATAACTATAAAGTCGGCACAACTTCGTTTTATGGCAAAAAAATTGGTTTTAAGCAACAATAACTGACTTGAGAAAAAAAGACTCAATCGCTGGGACAATACGTTTATTCGCCTGACGCTTCGACGTTCGTCACGGATTCATCATCAGAGACACGAGTAGGAAACAGGAGCAGAAACCCGTTTCTGCTACTTTTCCCTTCTCAGGTCTCTGATGATTAATCCGCGACGGATGTCGAAACGCCAGCCGAATAAACGTATCATCCCATCGATCGAGTCTTCTTCTACTCAACTGCTTCCTGGGACCCGCATGTCCGCTTGTATTGGCAATAACGGACTTACCAAAATGCGAAGAAATAAAATAAAAATTGAGCGAAATATAATATTTTGTATTGTGTTGCACATAAATGTTCTCAGACTGTAGTAGAACACGTTTCAAAACGTTCTTCCACTTGGTCTCTTTTTACTGTCAAGGACTACATGGGCACATGCCGAGATGCGGAGCTGCACTATTACGAGCAAATGTGTGAGCACTGTTTTCAACTTCTCGAACGGATGGCCAAAAATGAAATCCGGCTCAGTCTGAACGAGGATCTGTTTGAGGTGAACGAAGTGTAGCTTAAAGCTGTCAATGCACAGGAAACCTAAAAAGGCTAGAATTTCTTTAGCTATAACTATGTGTATGAGCATTCTTCGAACGTACGCTATGCCCGTCACCGCTAAAAATTCGTTTGATATGGTGTTACTTGCTACGTTTGAGTAATACTTATTTATGAAAGTTCGGAAATTTCCGCCAAGTGTGGCGTACAACTCACCACACTTCGAACAATGAACCATTGTTCTAAGTCGTGGTTTAAAGGTGCTTCTTAAGTCTTCAGTGAACAGCATCGAAATTTTTGGGGCTCCTTCTGTTCTTGAATATCCAGATCGTGCAGAAGTTTTACTACTTTATATATTTGCGGAACCATTGCATGTTTCACCGAAAACTAACAGGACTTACATGGTATACTTGTGTGCTATAGTTTTCCATGGCGTTTGAGAGGCTTCTTAGGATATTATATACGTATGTTAAACTTTCCAATGGCTCAATCTGCCGGCCTTTTGTACAGCAAATTGCTATCAACGTTTGCAAATGCCGTCACCGGGAAAGGCAGCTGTTACGGTTGCCAGGATCTCTGGCGGGGCCCAAGGAAGAACGATACAGACGGGTTCCGTTAGTGGTCGGGCGAACGATCATCAATAGGTGTAAATTGCCGTTTGCTTTGGAGTCAAGATGCAACAATTCTCCTAATCTCTGTGAGTAACACTCATCGAGGTATGCATGTTCGTCGATACGTGACAGGCGTAATGAGCTCTCGACCTCGAAAAAGAAGGCAAGCAGGCATTTCCAGTTACTAGTAAGGATTAGTGAATGAACTGAACCTTCAACCATTCAGTTATCCACGGACACATTGGAGCCGCGAGCATTTCCAGTCTAATATCATTTTATGGTAGGCTATGGATGACAGACGGTTTCGTCCCTAGTGAAGTATTTCGATACATATGATAATGAAGAATGATTGCGATCGATGTAAAATGATGTTAAATCGTCGCACGTTTCGGATTTTCACTCGAAACTTCCATAGAAATACGGATGTTTATAGGGGTAATGGACGCAAGGGGAGCAGAGTATTCATATGGTATCACCACTTCCTTGCTAGGATTATAAATTCCGGCATTCCCTCGCCAGTCCTCGCATTCAATACAGTGATTCCTCGCTCGTCCACATCCGAGTCGTTAATCATCACAACTTTGTTGCTGTTGTCCATTAGTGCCGTTGTTAAGATAAAAAACGAAGAGAAAAAACTACACTTTTCAAATAACAAGTCACGTAAGAGAGATTAGGTGGGGAAAGCTTTACTAGGCAATCGATAACTGAAGTGCATCCACTTGAGCTTCGTCCAGCCAGGACGAGGAGTGGAATGCTGATTGTCACCAAGCGTTTGCGGAGGCTGTCCTAAGTGCGTACGCAGTGCATGGCAGGCGTAGGCGTCAAATGTCAGTGGCAGCGGGCAGCTACAGTGTTATAATCACTCAGACATAAAGTTTTCTGGCACTGTTAATAGAGGCGGAGTTCGCCCAGACTTCCATTCCATGACCGAGTAATCTGTCCGAGCAAATGTTCAGCGTTTGCTACGAAGAAGCAGGTCATTGCGCTCCTTGACACCGGGCTGGCTAGCGCACTGTGACTCTACCGTCTCCTAAATGCAGGGAATTTAACATCTTGTTTCGGCAGCCTCAGTTCGCATTTCTGAGCCTCTTTCTGTTAACTCGCTGCTTCGTTGCTATCAGAACGCTCACGAGTCCTCGTGCTCATAATCGTTCGAGCCAGTTACAAAAGTCAGTCTTCAATGCACTCAGTATCTGTTTAGGCCTTCATAAGAGTTAGTCTGCACTCCCTTCAAGTCACAGCTTGGACACTAGCTTGAACTTTCTAAATGCACGACAAGTACTAGCATAACATCGAAGACGATGGTTGGTGAAACTTGGAAGATGCTTCGGCAACGGTCGCTTGTACACGACAGGAAACACTCTTCAGTTTGAACATAGGCACGACTTGTGGTCGGCTATGGTCACTGATATCGAAAACGTATCTTCTGCGTCCCTCGCACGAATCCTTCCAAATTAAAGAATTCCGTCACCGCGTATTCTAAGGAAGATCGTCATGTAGTGTGCTGACCAGAAGACGGAATTTCGATTCACGTATTCCTTGTCCGATGCTTCATATTATGATTTAATATTTAAGCCGAAAACCGGTGAAAATCACAAATATCCTACAGGTACCAAAAGCTTGAAGTCCAACATATCCAATAACGACGCCATTTTACTTAAAGAGCCGCGCAACACAGTCTTTTCTCTCTCTCACACACACGCACACACTTGTTAATAACCTTTTTCAGTCTCCCTCATTTCGTGCTTACCAACGCCCATCCACTCAGTCTTGACCACCCTCACGGGCGTGATTAGTTAAATTTAATTAGTTAAACGGTAGAAATCAACTTTACCTCCCAGAAAGTGTCAAAATAAAAAAGGTATGCAGAAAACATTTCTTATTAATATTAATTAAGTACTTATCGTTTACTTTAATTTATGTTCAGTTTTATCTTTGTAATTAGTTTATTAATTGAGTTTTATTAGTTTAATTATATTTTAGCTTTCTTTAAAGTTTGCTTGATTAACTTTATTGTAGGTTACCTTTGCTTATTACTTTCGTTAGGTTTAAGTTAACTTTTTGTTTAGTTTTAGATTTATTGGCCACATCCGGTTGTTTTTCGAGTTATCATCTTTACAAGCTTACTTTACCTCGGCTTAGTTGATTTGGTTTATTTAACCTATTTGTATTTTAGTTCTGTTTCTAGTTTACTTTTTAGTTCATCAATATATTTCATTATTTTATTTAAGTTTCGATTACTTTTCAATAAAGTGATTTCGACTTCTTTTAGTTCACCTTTTGGGCTGCAAATAGGGCACTTTTGACTTTGACTTAAAATAAAGAGGTACTTTCACATTTTCAGTAGCCCGACTTTCCAACGGTTTTCCTTTTTCTCGTCGCTGTTGCAAAGTCGGACTTCTGAAAATGTGTAAGTGCTTGTTGTTTCCTTTTTTTTAGTTTAGTTTTTGATAGTTAAGTTACTTTTCAGTACTTGCGTAGTCGCGTAATGCTCCTGTGTGGTCGAGGTTGTGGAGTAGTTGGTAAACACTGCGTAGCGTCGAATGTCGGTGGTAAGTACGGTCTAAGGCAGGACTGAATGAAGTTGTCAGCGTCGTCATAACGAATACATACGATAGAAGACGGTTAGGCTGATGAGAATGTTAGACATGTACTATGAACAATATGGGGAGAATATCAAGGGGAAATGGGTGTACAAGAGGACAAGTTACGGCATATAGATGGAGGGTGATACTATCGAGTAAGCTATAGAACCGGTGGGGAACACAGAGCACGCTGCAACTGCAGGTAAGGGATTGGAAGCCGGAGTCGTTGGATGGGCGTTGTTTCAGCCGGTTGTGGGGAGGCATGATGAGAGCCAGTTGGATACAGACATGATGAGGGGCTGTTGTAGAATGCCTTATGGAGCTAATTCTGGGGTTGCGGGAAGAGGATCGGCAGTTGAAAGGAAGGGGCACCGGCCATTTTCACTCACCCTCGAGCTTCACATTTTCATCCGAGGTTCGCGCGTAAACAAGCCCCACCTCAGTCGAACAAACCCATTCAGTTCCCTGGGGTCGTTACAGTCACTCATTTTAATTATGGCACGCTTTTTGTTGACAAACATTCGATAAGTTAAATGATGATTCCTACTTTTTCAAAGTTATTAACACTATTTCTGTTATTTAAATTTCCTTTCCTCTTTATTGCTCAGACTTTATAATCTTCATTACCCCAGGTCCCGTATCAAAGAATAATGGGGTTTAGCTTGCTAAGCTGGAAGGTAAACTAGATGTCTAGTAGTTCAGCCTCTGTGAGCTCACTACCTCATGCCGGTATGAGTAGCAGTGTTTCAGATTCTCCAAGTCTTGTTTTCTTTTATCCTGTACACCGGATATATTTACCTCGCTGCTTTACTCAGCGTGTCAACCTCCTTTTTATGCAGTCCTACAGTTACATTCTCTTCTGACAAAACTCTTCAGATATTCATCGACAGAGACAGTGTCGCCAATGCTCTCGCGGGAATGCACGATGCGCACACGCTGGCCTTTGACAGAATGGCGGACTCCATTACAGCACGCATTCGAACCTGGTCAAAAAATCTGTATGCCAGTCTTCACGAGGACCACGAGACCAAACGCAGTCAGGAGCGCATAATGGAGATAAATTGTTTCATTGACTTCCTGCATAGTGAACTGGACAACTTATAAATAGCTCCGCTGGGTTAAAAAACACAACTACACTGAGCTGCTAGACTAATCAGATGCGTGCATGTTCGTATTGGGAAAAGATCAATAGAAATGTGAAAATAAATGACTTTTCAACAAGAAGTGATACTTTGGCAGCTGGTGCCTTATTCAAGGTAAACTAATTAAGAGTGAGTCCTAAGCTTACGCTCAACAACCACGGTCTCACTGTCACCAGGTGGTACTGAAGTACACATACATTTGTAAACTCAGCGTAAAGTTTGATGGCAACGTCGGATACAAATACAGATACACTCCCTCGTGACTTAGATTTACACTGGAGAATAGAATGTTTTTCCTGCCATTATTTGCCATTGTAGCACGACGAGTGAGGCGGTAGATACTGCATCAGTCTTTCCAACTATTAAATAAATCCGCGGAAAGTCAGACTGCATGGACTCCTTTTCAACGTGATCTCTGGTTTTTACAGACATGTGAAATGTGAGCTGTTTAGTCGCATTTCGACTGAAATCTTGGTGCCTTGTTTTGGAAGGTTACGTCATTTACGCTCTACGTGCAGATTAATTCATTGTCAACATCAGCAACTGCTGCAATTACCCTCACCGCTCCACGGACGGTGGCTGGGGCCGTGAAAAGTGAAAAGAGAGTGAGTTCAGTGACTCAGCGCATTTGCTCACTCTGAGCAATCTGGCGCGCCTGAAGCTAGCATGGTGTGCTACAAGCAATGGACACACAGGAAGATAAAGAGCCGTTAAAACAGGGCCTGCCATGTATAGATGACAGAATGTCTTTATGTGAACGTTGTCTGTGAAACAAGCAGAACTCGGGGTCCAGAGAATAGACGTTCGCGAAACAGCAACGAAATTGTCAGTTATATATGAGGAGGACAGTGGCCTGGCAATTAACTACCTCGAAGGTTAGTGGAGACATATTAAACTAGAAAATATAAAGCGCTAGTTAACTACTGCTTCCAGTGTCTATCTTACAGTTTTAATGTCGTAAGTGTGCACCAGATCAAAATGAATTCAGAAACGGTAACTTGAGGACGATTTAGTTTATAGTGGGATTAGAATTTCGCCAAATCTACCGTTATCTTACCTGCCCCGCTTGGGTCTGCGTTCATTACCCAGTCAAGGAGACTGGTGATTTTAGATGATGCAGTTAACTGAAAAAACTAAAACCATTCGCATCTGCGTACAATTCACACTGAAGCTGCGCACAATGTGTCAGGTTTTCACACCAACAAGGAAGTTAGGATTCCCATCCCAGTCAAGTGGGATTGTAATAGATGCCACAATAGACAGGAATATTTTGAACCTGACCCTGTTTTAAGAGGACCATATGATCCCCACAAGTAACAGCGTTCCAAGCCCCGCTTTCAATGCACCGTGATAGATTACGATCACGTCATACCGTTTATTTTGGCAAATATGAGCCAAGTGCCGTTTCTAGACACAGGTCCACTGGAAGAGGTTTATTGTAAGCGTAACGTTTCGGGTTGGTTTTCGTCTACCCACGTTCAGTGAATGAACACTCCAAATCATAGTTGTCGTCATTATGTCACTCTTTCTTCCGTGTGCGTGTTCTACCAATCTCTGCTGAGACGCTGTTTGTGTCTCGCATCTCGCCTTCAGCCTCCTCGTTTACCCTTTCTGTCACCGTGTCATGTGTGTTGGTTTCGCTCTCATGTGCGTTTGTCCCGTTGGCCCCCATTGCGCCTCGGCTTGTTTCATGTATATACATGTCGATCGTGGAGTAAGTTGGCGGCCCCGATTGTTCCATGCCGTATCTGTCGTCTGCTACGAAGGTTCTTAAAAGAAGGTATAGTCCAAAACAACACAATTCTACTGCCTGAGCCGGTAATTTATTTGATGCAGAGACCTGGCGCAGTTGAATGGCGTGGCGTGAGTATTCATAAAGGTGTGTCATCACAGCTGTACGTTTACACCCGGAATAACTCCTATTGCGTCTTCATGTTGGTTTGAAGGGTTAATAGACTCATTGCGTCAAATCCGATGTTTTAGACGGGATATATTATGAAAAATAAACGGAACCATTTTTCTGCCGGATAAATGCCTTTCCCCGAAATTATTTGCAAACAACTGGATGATGTGTCCGATATAGTGAAATTCTCATGAAAACGTTTTCGTGTGGAATGTATCGTCTCTGATAATTTAGGAACAGAGCTATTTTAAAGGTTAGGTTTGGACGTTAAGAACCATCTAATTTATGCACTTTTGGCCCAGCACATGCTCGATAGGACAGATTCTAGTGTTTCCAGTGGCATCAGATTCACTATTTAGCCTCCTGTAAATTCTTTCAATCATTGTTTCAAATAAAAGGCTCTTATCTTTAAAATACCGTAACGTTTGAGCTTCAAAACCTTGAGCCTTGCGGTTTCGCCGATTACGAAACATATTTTTTACTGAAAAACAGGCCTCCCAGGAAATTTAATTTCAAAGAAAGGCGTGATTTTTTCCAAAGGACGCCTTTTCTTGGCATATTTGTTACTTTTTAAGCTTCTAAACAGATACACATTTGGTTCTCTTCTACTCAGAGGCAGCTTGGTCATCGTTGGTGCAAACGAAATCACGGTGTATTTAATAATTCCTCCTTTACGCCATTGGCAACGCAGATGAATTATGTTTTTAATCTTCAAGAAATCTGTCGATGATAATGAACAGAAATGTCCGCGGATAATTAGGAATTTTCGTGGCACGTCACACCTCATTTGTGTATAGGATAGGGGAAACAATCTAGACTTAATCAGTCTTTAAGTCCTAAGAATATCTTCCAGTCTTGCTGTCCGTTGTTACACCTGAACGATTGAATCACTCCTTATTTTCATCTAAGTCATCCATATTTGCACTGCGAATTTTAAATGCGGTCTGACAAAAGTACTGGATGTCTGCACAAACAGTTCGGGCGGAAACAGTATGAAGGCATGCTTGATCCAGTGTGTGATGCTTATTGCTTTTTGGGTATCAGTAGGTTTGAAGCTGTTTAAATGCCTAGATATACATTTGTATCCACTTATTTGAGTTACGTGCCGTTTATACAGTAATGGTTTTTTGAGAAACATGTCCGCCCACATTCCAACCATAGCACTACATATCGTAGACTGAACATAAAAAGCGATTCCCTCTTATCTGTTTCCAATGCCTCTTTTAACGCACTGAACCATTGCAAATTCTTGGCCATATTACCGGAAAATGCTTATTATCAATTTATCTTGTTGATTGTGGCCTTTATTGTATCGAATAATCGCAACAACTATTTCTTCGAACAGTGGAACGTCAACGAAATGTTTGCATAGTCTCCTTAAGTACGACGTTGTCACTTTGACTTAGGGGAGGCAGACACCATATTTTATGCAGGCCGTTCAGCAATTTAATGGGCAAAAGTTTCAGCCAATTTGATTTCTGCCTTTTAAATACCCTGGTCAGAAATAGAACATGCTTACTGTGTGATGAACTTAGTGCCAGGTTCAGTCAACTGCGGTTGCCAGCTGATCCGGGATAGATGCGTATGTTGAGATCCAGTCAATTAAGAAGACACTTTCGTTAGAAAGTACTCAAGATTTTGCTGCATTTTTTCCAACATTTGGAAAGGGCAACTCGTGTTGATTTGAAAATGTAAATAAAAAACTGTCCATTTTTAAGTCATTCTCTACTTATTATGCATTTGAAGTGAATCGCAATTTAAACCATATGTGGACTGATATGCAAAGGCTCGTGCATTAGAAGGGTGCGATAGAGCAATTTATCTTTTAACTATTTGACTATACCATTGACTTATTATGTTGTTTATAATTGCATTTTGTGTCCCGCAAATATAAACAAAAAGGCACGCGAAATCAGGTGGCTCGTGGCTGTTTTTGCACAGCTCCCGTATGAGTGCATGTGCACATATGCTTGCTTCCGGAGCGGACACTTGTAATCTTCTCAATCAGTGTTCTGAATGCGTACGTCCTGAACTTTGTTTTTATAGCTTACACAATTTTGATAAATTAGTTTCTTTCAATTGACTTTTGACAAGGCCCATACTTTTAACGAGCATATTATTGTTAAAATTACAGATAATGTAGCGAAACAAATCTACAGGTAGAGGCTTCATGCATCTACATTTTTATGTAACTGCAGTCGAAAGTAATCAATTTCGATTAATTGTCATGCTTGCGTCCTGTAATTCGGGACTTTAGCATCTACACGCGTTCAAAATCTTATTTTTCCCATTCCATAGGCAAGTGATCTGCTGCACGGGTTCCCGGTAGGTTTGCTATAAGTGGTCTGTAATTACGGAACTTCAGTGCTGCCTATGGACAATTATACGAAATTACTGTTAATAAGACGTTGAACCGTACAATTACATTTGCGAACAACCATTCGCGTTGTAGTTTGCTCAACCAGATTGACCATAGAAAGCCATAGATTTCTAGAATAAACAGTCAGGTGTAAGTGAATCAGGAGAGCCTAAAGAGGATATACAGACGGCTTCAAGTATCGCAATTTGTTCGGGCAGCGATGAGGATCATATGGGATCGTGTTCGCGTTTCTGGCACATCTGTAAAACCTGGTGAATGCATGTGCTTATTATTAAACTTTATTGCTGAAATTAATGCCCGTAGTGCAGGACGCACGTAGGCCCTTTTATTTTGGGATAGAAATAGATTACTTTCTGCATGTCAGGTTGCCGTTGTTTGCTGCATTGTTGCGTGGTTTAGGCAAGCATTTATGACCCTTTTCCTCACAGAAGCCGCATGGACGTTTCAGAGAAGTTGTTAGCATTATGAACACTGATCGTTTGCTCTTATTTCTTGAATTCGATGATAAGGAGGGAGAGGAATATGCTTATTTTGACGCGGGCGTCCATGAGAATTTTTGTCTTTTATGCTAGGCAGTGAAATATGGGGACATAAGTATTTTCCGCACGCTAAACCCAATGTTATGAGTCTGTCAGGAAATTTGTGTTTAAGGCGACTTCAGCAGTTTTGGGTTATAATTATTCAAAAATTGATACATGTGCGTGCAATTAATTTAAGTGCATGTTGAATAATTAACGGTGTGTCAGTTAATCCAGAGCCACTAGTTGGGTCTGACAGATAAGCATGCTCCCCTAGCTATTTTAAATACCAGTTATTTGGACGGTTGGGTGGTAGGTGATATAGTTTACGGACCTTTGTAGTTGGTACGTAAAACACCACGCATTTCTTTTACGGGTTGATGTCAAAGTGAGCACAGATTTCCAATAGCTTTGAACGTGTTTTTACTCCCCCAGGTACCTTATGCAGCGTACACGCTGTAAGGTGATTCCATTTCGTCAGGAGGAAGGCGTGGGGCTCAGCCAATGCAGCTTCACATAAAGGAGGATAATTTCGAAATTAGTCTTCATTGGATTGGCGAAGGCACTTTATGTTCTTAAGGACGGCAAGGCAATATTTCCAACCGTCACAATGATAATTAGACCTGCTCCCTAGAGTTTATCACGTTGATCCAATAAATATACTTTAATACCTTGACTGGACGGAGGATCATGACTACGTGATCTAGTGCTATTTCTCAGAGCAGACATCCGTAGGCTTCTTTTGGCAAAAAAAACGAATGTAGGCGCCACTGACTTAAGTTAATAAATCGGCCGGTTGTCACGCGAACTGGATTTCACTTACTCATTTCCCATTCAGATAACATGGCGAGAGCAGATTTCTGAGCGCACAACCTTGATAGTATTATTGTTTTATGCCCTTAAGGCGACATGCAAAAGACGCTTTCGGTTCGAATGGAAAATTTATTTTGAAATTGATATTGAGGGAGACATAGCTTGATCAAATGCTCTTCCCGGTATCGGTTTCAAATTGAGAGTTTTTATGCACTCGGCTACGGAAAATTTGGCTGACTAAGGCGTGACTATTTCGGATGCAAGTGCTTTGCACAAAAACCCGGCAATATCGAGCCGTAGTGGATACCTATGGGGCACTTTCGATCGCCGGTAGTCCCATTCAGTAATTTAAATGCCGATAAGTGCTATTTATAATTATATACTGCTATAGTAGGTGCACATTCTCATGAAAAATGTTGGAAAACGTAATGAATGTCATTTTGCGGGAAGTCAGCACACGTGGCGTGCCCCCAAACTATCATAACAATATAGTTAGAACTATAAGTAAGAACGTCAGAGTTTGGTTGAGAAATTACTTTTTACTAGCATAGAAAATGTAATTTTCACAAAAACCTGCTAACTCAAGAAATGGCAATATGAATATTTACTGGCGCAATGTGAAATAAAAGTGTGTTTGAGGCATGGGAATGGAAAAGGATGGCAAGGTTATACAAAATAAGTACAACTACAAAAGTTTTATAATTTAAGTGTTTTCCAATAACATTTAAACTTGCACTAAATGTGTCAGAAATGGATGAAGTCTCCTTAGGTACAGTTATTTCCAAATTTTGAATCTTCGGACACAGTTCCTTTTTTTATGCACGAAAAGATTCTTGTCTGCTTTGTATCAATTTCTATTGACAATTGCAAAAATATTTTCTATGTAAATCACATCCCGGCTGTTGAGGGCAATAAAAATACATTGACAGCCACACACGGATAGGCTGGCTGTTTACTAAAAATTTAGATTACGGTTGTACTTGTAATCAAGCTCATACCATCTTGTGTATGTTGAGAGGAATTTTCGTTTGTCACATTTTTCAAAATTATTTCGAGAGTTCGAGTGCGATGAGCAGCAAACTGTTTTCGAAATGCTGCTGAACACTTTACGAATTTCATAGTTTTGCTTTGTCCATAAATACCGATTTTCTTCAACTTATTTACCGAAAACTTAGAAATAAGAAATATCTTAAAAGCATTTACCTAAATAATGAGTTCTTAAACATTCCTCCTTTGATGGCTGCCTGTGTGGGTCATGACTTTAGAATCGCCCAAACATGTCAATTCATTGTCGAGAAAAATTTATTTCGACAACACAAGCCAAAAATAAGTACGAATAAGATTAATTTAAAACTTTCTAGAACAAATTACCTCCTTAAAAAGCGCTGTAGTTAGATATTTCGAAGTAGATTATCTGTGTACGATACGTTTTTCGAAGTTAAAGTCAAGATCAAAATGGCATATTTTGACCGGTTTTTGACTTCCCTAAAACCGAGAGGAAAAAATATTGCTGTAAAAGAAAGAGCTTACATTCCTACGTAAACCAGAGCAGTTTTCAATACGCTCTTTTACTTCAGGGCAGTGTTATTTGATTTTAATTAGACAACAGAGTGACCCAAAATATCCTCCAATATCTTTAAACATAGTAATCTTCTACTTCTTCTGTTTGGAGTTTTTATATTTATTGATTTCCGTCTATATTTTGACAACATTTGGATGGACTTAGTTTAGGAGGTTAATTTGAAATCATACGAGATTACGAGGGAGTCCATCTAAAGTTAAATAGGCCTTCTAATTTCGGCGTAGTAAAACACACATTTTTTGTGTCTTGTAAGTTTATTACGTATCTTTAGGGCACCAAACGTAACACATTTGTAGAGCAAATATTTGTTAACTATATTCATCAACCTTTTCTTGACTCTAGTCCTGTATCTCGTAAGTACACTAACCTCAATTTCATGGACGCAAAACAAAATTTTCTCTGTAGTGAACAGATATAATTAAACTTTTTCTGCTCTTTGTGAATGTTTTTTATACTTCAGCACGCACAAATGAGAATCTTTTCTCCGCAGTGCTTCGTAGCATAGGAAATTCCTTGGTAATCAACAAACGTTGGATTTCGCCCATTTTTGCCTATATTTTCTCAACGTATAGTGACCTGAACGGAATTCAATTCTAGTAAACAGCATTTAGCGCCTCAAGCCAACCCAATGAACTGTATAAACGACCTCAAGTTTGTGTTAAATCCTGTACGCCTAAACCTTTCATCAGATATGTCACCTACTGCATTTTATAAGGTTCAATCCATTAATGCACGCGTTGCCAGTAAATTTTGGCATAGTGTTTTGTGCCCTTAGCACTCGTAAGTACATCTATTTTTCAATTGACTCAACTGTGAAACAATTGTGGCCTCAGTGGGATTCGAATCCACACCAGAACATCCCGCACAACCCACATCACGGTTTTCAGAGCGCTTTTGTTGCTCAATTGGTTGGGCGTTGGCTGTACTAAGGCCTTTTCTGCTGGTGTGGGTTTGAATCCCACCGAGGCCATGCATTTTTCATAAGTGAGTTAAGTGAATTATTCAAATCTAATAAATTCATCCTAAAATTAAGTTGTCTGGTAGTCGGTATCGTGATTTTCTGATGATTACTTAGGGAATCCTGCCTGGGCAGTTAGCATAGTAAATCCGTATTGGTAGAATCCACACGTAAATCGTTCCAAGTGTGATAAGATTCACTGCTTTCATCGTGCCGTCGTAGCTAAACGGTAGAGCGTTTGCTGTGCAAAAGCCTTCCCTGCTGATGTTTGTCCGGTACTCCCCAAGGCCGTGAATTTTTCACAATGGGGTCAGTCGAATTATTCACACTTGTCAAATCCCTCCTATCAAATATTTTCCTCGTTAGGATGTTGCTTCGTCCATCCACATTTAAGGCTATTTACATTTATTACATTCCGAGGTTTTCGCAGGCATTTGTGAGTTCATTATAACATCGACAGTTCCAGATTATACATCCTTCTTCGTACATTTCAGACTATTCACTTAAGTCTTCAACATTTCACCAATTGGGACTAAATTGTCTCCTAAGCCGGATATTTAGTTCCGCTCAATTTAAGGTCATATAATACCCGCAGTTAATTACATCTACGTTTATTGATACAATTTATACGTTTTTTACTTTGTCACAGGTAGTAGAACTTACCAGATCCTACTTTCAGCCTTTTATCCAAAGCATCCCATTAATTATGTATGTATGCCCTCCACTTTTTTAGTTGGAACACATAAATCTAGATGAGTGCTCCTACCGTGGCGAAGGTAACAATAATATTGTCCTTGCAAATAACAGGGGAACGATCTATCGTATTCGAAAGAATGCAGTTAACCCACTTGTATGTTTCCATTTGTTTAACAAAGTCTTTAGTTGCCCAACAAAAAAACCGCAGCCTTTACCAAAAAGCACCAGCTGACGGTTCTATTTGGTCAACGCCGAATGGCTCAATTCTTCACTGCTGAATTTCTCCCCCAATCGGTATGGCAAAAGTTTAATTGTTATGTCAATGAATATTTTTTACTATTCACTTATTTGGCTGCGTTGTTTTTTGCTTCTCATTTTGATCTTTATTATCACTAGTAGAGATTGATTGACGTGGACTCTGCTTTTCTGGAAGAAGTCGATCGGAAATTCGCACCACAACGACCGGGTATGTGCGCTCGAAATTTCGAATCTTAACCTTTGTGTCCTTAAACTGTGCTCGCATGTGTTCGTTTCGAGAAGCCGACTGAATCGAGAAAAAATATAGTTAACAAAAAAATAACGGATGAAGTGGATGGAATTCATGCACGCATACACCAATGTAAAAATGGACGGCTTCCTTTAGGTGCCGACTATGTTGCCTTTTTTGGCAATGACAATTGTTTTAAAGGCAAACAGGACCAACGCGTTTGTAAGGCAACATATCATGCTATGCATACTTAACCACACTAACATATTGTACCATCATAAGCGGACCACTTTCTGCGTATGGTAATGTCTTTTCGGGAAAGTGGTTGCGTGCTTCTGGGTGACGATTGAGTCGTCCTGCCACTACCATTTGCGGTTTTAGCTCACCTTAAGAACAAGAGGGCATCCATAGCCTCATTTATATCTGGGCCTCAACCGTAGGAGACGGCCGCCGTCCATATAATGGACCGGCAATGAATGTGCGTCTGATAATTCGAAAAAATATTCTCCTTTAAAGAAGTGCTTTCTTAGTATTTTGCATCTGAATTTCAATATCCGTTACTTTTTGCTTCACATATCGACTAATTTTTTCATAGCCAGGTCAAGACGAAAAATAACATAAACTGTCCTTTAATTCCCTCGCTAATGCTAGTCATGTTTCTTACGCCGACGAAAAGGCATGTCGTTGCTTTTGTTTTTGAACTGCGTAAAAGTATCTTGGCTAAATTATAAACCAGCGTTCACAAAAGTGTACGCGCCGCATTATCCACATAAATTTTAAAGTATTTGCAGAACGGCTATTGCAAAACTTCTTCTGGCAAGATTTTTTTTTCACTAACTCGTGAAATCGTTGTATGTGCCTAAAATTGAGGTAGTGCTAATAGAGAGGAATTGTTCGACCTTATTACTGCGTTTTAGGGCACAGAAGTTCACACCTTAAAAATGCGGACTTTTGAAAGGGGGCTTTTTAAATGTAAAATGAGCTTTGCTCCTTACATTCTACTTCAACTGATTTACACGAGCAGAACAATCGTGTTTCCTGCTGGCAAAGGTGTTTTTGTTGGACCCTCTATCCGACCGACCGTGCTTACGCTCACCCTCTGAACATAAAGTGGAACTGCTCTTGTAGAGGTCCATTAGCTCTGGAGAGAATCTTCATTTGAGATGGAGAAACTTTCCTGACGAAAAATAAACAACAATAACAAACTCACACGAACAACTCAGATTCTAGCAGGATTGAGTTCTACAAGCACTTAATTCTTTTCAAAATCATGCAAGCGTTGTCAATAGGAGGCAGGTTTGAACTAACAGAAAGGAAAAAAGGTGACCGGTCCCTTGCCTTGTGCCTACAAGATTTCTGTTGGTAGCTGGAATTGGCAAATAGCAACTCAGTGTCAGCAGTTTGTTTTCCTTGCCAAAAAATAACCGTTGATCTGTTAAAAATTTCCAATGGTTATATTGCATACATGTCTGTCAGAATTTTGCTAGGTCGTCTGTTGTGATTGGTAGAGGGAGAGGCTTCCGGAGGCTGATGCCACTTTTGCCTTCTTTCCGCCCAGGTTTCCGCCTGAACAGGTGCGTGGACGTTAGCACGCGACAAATTCTGGCAGCTCCGGACGCCACTCAGCTCCCTAGCCATTTGCAGGTCCATGCTACCGGCCCCACGCTCTGCATTGAAATAAAGGTGACGTCGTGGCTGTTTCTCTAACCTTCTTTCCCACACACATTTTTGTGCTTTCTCGACGACGATTTTGCCGGCTGTGGTTATTTTTGATTGGTTTGTCCTCCTCCGGTACGCTAACCAGAAGAAAGTTTCGTGATTGGACGAACGTTCATGATTGCAGGATTCGAGGTAAACTTGGCATCAGAAGGGTAATTGCCTTAAAAACAATTAGGTCTTTGTAAATACAAGCGCATGCATGAATTTGCCTAAGCAAAAGGAGCACTAGTCGCTGGAACAAGGATTTTATTCAGCTGACTTTCACTCGAGCTCATCCTTAGAAGCGAAGCACGACGGGGTTTCCGTATGTCTTTAACTTGCTCCCTCAAATGTAAATGGGATGGCTAGGGCAGTTCTCGGTCCACAATATCTGATGCAGCTTCCAGTTTTAGTATTTGCGTCTACATTGAAAATGTACCCGGTAAACTGGGAAAGCCTCTCTGCACCAAAAACCTTGTGTGTTACGCTGTCTTATGGTGCGCCCTAGTTTGACTCCGAAAGGTCAGGCGAAGAACTTTCTTGTTCCAGCGATCGGGTCTTCTTTTTTTAGAGGTCATTTTCGTCCGTTCATGTTTGTTAGCTATTATTAGACTGTAGAAACATGAGTATGACCCTAGGACCAACCAAACAGAAACAGGGCCAGTTAGTTTGGCCGTTCACGTAGCGCTAAGGTACCATCAGATGATCAGGTCCGAGTGTATATATGTAAGCCACGTTTCGAGAGTAAATTTTACTAATACTCCATTTTTGTCACATTGTATCGGTATCGAAATAGTGTCCAAACGGTTCGTTGACAGCTATAGCCTTCTTCACTTAAATGCCACAATTATTTTGTCATCGAAAAGAGCGTTCAACACCATGCAACGAAACCTTCGGTTTCATAGTCTTTGTCGTCAATGATCAATCACGAAATTCCTGTTTTTTCCTCTTCGCTATCCATCTTTTCTCGTGTTATGTTGATTTCGAGTGCTTCTCTCCCCTAGTCCGCCCTACGCACCCGTCTACAGCCGACTTGGGAAGAAGGTATTTGCCGTTATTAGCGTTCCTCACAAATTCTTTTTTTTGGAAGTCAAGCTTTTCGCACTTAATGAATTTGCGACGATTGCATATTTTGCTCCCTTCAGAAAACGGGAGTCGAGAGCTCCTGTAACATGGAAATTGTGTAAATTAGAGTTTTTTTAATGCGGCAAAGTAACTTTGTTTGGCTAGTGGCTCTTTTCTTCAGAATGTGACGTTCATGGCATCCCGCCCATGTAAACTGTGAGATCTTGAGGTCAGTTTCGTGTTCATTGAGGGACTGGCATTCAAAGTAGTTGAAATTTGGCCCACTTTCTAGGATACATTTAGATCAAACGAAGAACAATAGTTCTTAGAACAAGGAGACATCAGCAGCTCAGTAATTTTATTCGTTTTGGGCAAAAGTTCTCAAGACTCTTTTGTGATCGACTCGAAGTACTCCTCTGAAATCAGGACTGCACGATGACTATTCTTGTTCAGAAGTGCAAGACAAGTCCTTACTGTCCAATTACGATGGTCAACCGGAACGAGGTTGGTATTCCAAATTGATATCACCAGAGTTAAAACGTGTGTGCTAACAGTTCAGAAGAAGAAGATGCGATCACTGGAACAAGGACTTTATTTACCGGACGTTTCGGATTCCCTCGGGAATTTTTAATCATAGGTAATCGAAGAACAATCTCAAAATATGCGCAGATTTCAGACTGTTCTTCGATTACCTATGATTAAGGATTCCCGAAGGAATCCGAAACGTCAGGAAAATAAATTCCTTGTTCCAGTGATCGCATCTTTTTCTTCTGAACTGCTGCCTGGAACTCGTATATTCTCCTCTATTGGTAATCTGTTTGGGTGCGATGCGCTCCGGTCGGCTCGTCGGTGGGAAACATTTGCCCTTCGAGAGTCATCTACTTATGCGCAGATCAGATTCCTGCATAGGTGTCTCGACAATAATGAGTTACCGAAGTGTGTTTCAAAAAGACCTCCGGTTAATACAGAGTTGGCGGGACGCAAAGTATTCAAGAAACCCTATCTGCGCATGTTTCAGACTGTTCTTCGATTACCTATGATTAAGGATTCCCGAGGGAATCCGAAACGTCCGGTAAATAAAGTCCTTGTTCCAGTGATTGCATCTTCTTCTTCTGAACTGGTGCCTGGAGTCAGATATTATCCTCTTTGTACCAACAGTGTTGTCGTGGACGGCCCCTTCTTGGGCATCACAGATTTCCTTTGCAGTTTTCTTAGTCAAAAGTCCGCGTTTCCAGCAAAACCGAATAAAACTTCTAAGGTTATTTTCATTTGAAAACATCGGACGTATAGGAATAAAGTTGAGAGCGAAGGGGTTTGTAAAATATTATAATTTAATAGAAAATGCGAATTTATTCTGAACCATCAAAAGAGCGTGTCAATATGGATAAGATCTTCAATAAAAAATGTGCTAAAACGTTCACCGTAAGTAACACTGAACCGTTGTCCCTAGCTGGTTTTATTGAAAACCAAAAATTCAAATAACAGGTACTTATAAGTCAGCTAAGACCAGTTGTAGCAGTGCACGGCGAAGATTGGTTCATAAGCAGGAGAAAGTTCAAGAAGCTCACCAAAATAAATTTTTTTGTACTTAATGAATTTTCCTTTTTGTAGATAATGCACTGATAAGTCCATCCGACGATGAAGTGGCGTCATCCTACAAAATTATGATGTGCAGTTACCTTCCATTAATTCCGTTTTAACTAAAAGTATCCTTGCAGGTGTTGATGAAAGCCTTGCCGTTGCTGATGCCCTTTTTATATTTTAAGATGCGATTCCAACATTTCCATCGGCATCCCTTCAATTAGACACTTTTCTATCTCGAAGTTGTCGGAGCTCACTGATTAAGGTCCACTCGAATCGCTGCTACCATATCGCTAGCTTTTAAAAGGGTGCCATCTGGTCCGCGTGTGCCTAGTAACACGCTGATAACATAACCAGAACTAATAGCTTTATCTCGCTCTTTTCTGACTACCATCATGACATTAGCTTCGAGTGCTTTTCCTCTCATCCTTTGAGTAGCTTCGAACCGGAAACTCGGAATCTGCTTTAATCCACAAACCGGCTAGTTTGCCCCCCCCCCCCCATGCTAACTTAATGTCACTCTCTGGCTCTGGCACTTCAATTGAACCTTGCTTCTTTGCCCTATTTTTTAGCCAAAATTCGGTGCCATACTGCAAAGTCCGACGGAGGATAAGCTTGATGCCGTGAAGAATCAGAACGCACTGTTTTGCCTGATGCAGTTTCATGAGGTGAGTTATGTCTACCAGCGTTGCAACCGGTTTGTGCACAGGTTTCTACCTCTACCCGTAGGCAGCAGTTACCATTGTGTAAAGCACGGTATCAGTGTGTGTCAGGCATGCTATAGTTTTACAAATAGGACCTTTTAAAGTTTGACTCCAACAACTCCGTTTGGATACGATATAGGAAAATGTATAATGCTTCATTTTTGTCCTGCTGTCATAGAATTGGCCTAGAAGAAGAGGCCAGCAGATGCATAGAATGTCGGTTGATCATCCCATCTGTTTATCCAATTCACGTGGCATTGCCAGGCTTCGATTACCCTTCAGGATATGCTGCTATCAGTCGGATGAGAAGTGCACTCGCAACCATCGTAGACTGTGCATTGGAACAACTGAGTGCTTGTCTTATGTATTTGTGCAGCCATTCTTTTGTGTGTTTTTTCCCAATAAAAGGCGGTGCAAGCCTTGTATCTTGCACCACATCTGACTAACAATATGCACGTATAATAGACGAAGATTCGTCACCCTAACTCGACTACTCTATCGCCTACGCACGTGCTTTCGGCGTCGTATGTGCACAACGCGAACTCAGAGGGTATCCTCAGGGTGTTTGAATTAGAGTCCGGAGCGTTCTGCCCCCTATAAACGTTAAAAGGATCGAACATTGATCAAAATGGAGCCTGCGTCAGTAAAGCTGCTGCCATACCTTGGCCACTGCATATTCTGTTTCAGTAATTGTACTGCGCCCATTTTATGAGCCCCTGAACTCTTACCGTTGGGGTCTCAGCGTAAACTACATGGCTTCTACAGATCATTTAAATGAACTGTCAGTTAACCATGTTGTGTTTGCTAAAAGTGCAGGTGCCGTTGTCAAGCTTTTAACCTAAATTTTATTGTGGAGCACGTAGAACATAGGTGACTGCGGGTTACTTCTATACCATTTATTTTCAAAAAGCCGCCGACCCTATCAACTTTTTTCACTAAATAGGCTCAGTAGGATTCAGAAAACCAATCAAAAGCTCTTCTTGATAAACTATTGTTAGACCCCTTACATGAGATAGCAAGCCGCTATCAGAATTTTAATAAATTATTAAAAACGGAATATGGCATTGCTTATTTCTCACGACCCAATAAATGGGCGCGGAATGGTGCCTTGCACAAAAATTAGTTTGTAATGCAGTAGTTTGGCGCAGGAGCTTCTGTACTCTCCCTACCTTGCTTTGATGAAAAAATATTGTCAGGACGACAAGGCTGGACAAATCGTCTACACACGGTACCTATTCCTTAGTTAGATGTCAATGCCAGTAGAGTATGCATTATGAAAGAGCTTAGAAAGAATACAATAATATACACTGATAACGATTGCAAAACTGACCGCAGCCGGTTTTGAGGGCCAAGTTATTCCACCAGCGACCGACAGACGACTTGTCCTTGTGAGATTTTGACTCCGTTTTAGCTGACTCTTTTTTGCTAACTGTTTATTGCGAAGGCTCCAGCTACCATTCACTCCCTGCGACTGTTTCTTCAAGAAATTAAGGACCATGGTGCCATAGCGAGTTAGGCGGACAGGGCTATCAACCCCTTCAGGTACTGAACTCTATCTCGTCTTCGCTCGTATCCGGCATTTTAAAAATTGCTTCATAATTGGGGAACGTAGAGGGAGTTAGTTCGATCCCGCTCCATCCTTCTGGTGGTCGATGTCCCTCTTGTGATGTTGCCGCATGGCAACGTGCGACTGCACGTATTGGGCACATGTAACCGGAAGGTCAGTGCTTCATTTCGTTTTACTTCCCCTTCCCAGGTCATGTACATATGTCCGAGCAAAGTACGATGGCCTGTACAAATTTTTGGTGAGCGCCGCAACATCGCAACCTCACACATTCTCCTCTTTCGCTGCACACCAATATTGAATATAGTGCCTCATTCTATGGCGTTACGCTGACTCATAAGTTCATAACTGCCTTCTTCGCTTAAATGTATTCTGGCGTAAATCCATATTACCGAACTGTATCAAACCTGTCCCATAGCCGTGGAAGTTTACAATGGGGTCAGCTTGTGCTCACCGCTTTCCCGTGTTATCCTTATTATGTCAGTTTTCGGACTTGTCTACTTATCGCTTTACCCAGAAGGAAGACGAACGTTTTTGGTATGCTGTTGCCCCTCCAATCATCATTCACAGGCAGTACTCATAGTATACTACCTACTGGCCTTAATAAGCATGATTATTAGAAATTAACACTTTTAGCATAGGCACGTACCTATAGCAGCAGTATCTTAGTCCGTATAGCCCGATGGATAGAGATGAGAGTGCGGAAACCAAGGCAAACGCTGCTGGGCACAGGACCTGAAGCATGTACTTACTCGAAATAGCTTAAACCCAGATCCACACTCCTTGTTGAGACCAAGGGAATAGGGGCCCTAGCGTAGGATTGATCAGCGTCACCGCTGGAAAATGGTGGCGTCAGTGCTAGCACCAGTACTACTACGCTTGTTGTTGAGATTGAGGGTATATGAGCCCCTTGCTGACTTTGACCAGCGTCACTTCTGACTTACAATACAGTCAGTAATAGTGCCAGCAAAAATATAACTCTGCTACATCCTAGTTAGTAGTATTTAGAAAAAGCAGTAATGGTAATAGCAGTACGAGCCCTGGCTTACTAAAGTCTGGCTAGACACCTACTATAGGTGAGTGAGGGTAGACAGTAGTACCCGCGCAATGTCTACTGTCACTACAGATTAAGTTAGACGGTGTTACTGGCCTGCATCAGAGAAAGCGGCTTACGCCTGATTCCTGCTCGGTCATCTCGACTTTGTCTTGTCACCGTTTTAAGCGAGGTGAGGGTATAGAGTGGGTTAGATGGCGGCTCGTCTACGTTCAATATACCTAGCCACAGTCACCGTCCTTGCTCTCGGGCAAATGGTGGGCATCACCGATTACGATGGTCGAACTAACACGACGTCCACCATGAGCTTCAGCAGGCTGAAGGCAGACGCGGTGACCACAACTGGATTATAGTGAAAGTAGGCTCGCCGGATCTACCCCACTCTCTCACCGCTTCTACACCTGAACCCGATGCCAAGAAAAAAGTCGAGAAGACCAGAGATGAGGGAGGGCGTGAAACACACTCCAACAAGCGCCACAACAACACCACGTTGTTAGGAGCAGCGCTTGACGCGCGCCTCGCATCATGCTGTTCTGACACTACGGACGGGCATACATAGCATACACAAGGGAAAGGAGAATAGCTGGAGGAAGTCTGGCTTGGGAGACCACGTCCGCTCAGGAGATTGACCGGGTCCCAAGTGACTGTTTGAGAGCAGTCAGGCCAGTAGACAGAGAGAGCGCATTCATTGGCTAGGTCGGCCTGTGATTGTTTGGACAGCGTGTGGGTGGTCCACGTCACGCGCGCTAGTAAGTCTGGCGACCGCAATGACCTTGAGCTCCAGACAGATTGAGGCCACGGCAGGAAGGCCAGACATCGGCAGGCAACGGCCCACTACAGGTTGTTTTGGCAATTAATTGCTATCTCAATCAGTTCTCAGATCAATCCTGGCACTGACAGTTCGACCTTCACTCTCAACGATGTCCACCACGAGCTTCAGCAGGCTGAAGGCAGACGCGGTGACCACAACTGGGTTATAGTGAAAGTAGGCTCGCCGGATCTATCCCACTCTCTCACCGCTCCTACACCTGAACCCGATGCCAAGAAAAAAGTCGAGAAGACCGGAGGTAAGGGAGGGCGCAGGTGGTGTGCGCGAAACACGCCTCACAACAACACCACCTCGCTAGGAAGACTCCCACCTGGGGGCGCCATGAAGACCACGTTATGAAGGAGCTTCTTTTCGCCCGTCAACTCGCCGCGGGTTTCTCGGACGATACTATCTCTAACGTCATCAGAAAAGTGTCTGTTAAGTAAGTGGGCGTTCAGTTCCGTCGAAGCCAGCGTGTCAGCTAGCGTTGCATGATTTCCAGGTGAACTTTCAGTTTAGCTTTTTGAGTTGACCCGCTTAGATTATGAGTTATGTCCATGGGCTGGTTAACCGAATGTCTGGGTTCGTATTTCCGGTAAATAAATACGAGAGGACTTTCATTTTGACCTTATTTGACGACAAAAAACATCCTTGTGGTTTTTGATATCTGATTTTCTCTTTTTTGTCTGTTTCATCTCTGATTGCCTTAGCAATTTGTTGGGTTTGACGGATTTATTTGAAGTACCAGTTCGTGCATCACAAACGGCAAAGACCATCGCGGACACTAAGGCTACAGCGTTGACTTGTACGTCAATTGTAGCGACAGTTCGACCGTCGCATAGGCACGTACCTATAGCAACAGTCTGGTTGTCTGTACCTAGTAGAAAAGTACACAGGTCGATGGATAAAGTTGAGAGTGCGGAAGCCAAGGCAAACACTGCTGTGAACTGGACCCCAAGCATGTACTTACTCGAAATACTTTAAAACCACACTCACACTCCTTGTTGAGACCAAGGGAAAATGAGCCCTAGAGTTGGCTTACTCAGCGTCACCTCTGACGAATGGAAGCGTCAGTGCCAGCACCAGTATTACTACACTTCTTGCCGAGATTGAGGGGATATGGACCCAGTGCGGACTTTAATCAGCGTCTTTTCTGACTAACAAACAGTCAGTAACAATACCAGCAAATACTATCACTAAGCTACACCCTAGTATTGGTAGTAGCCTAACCAGTCCTGGCTTACTAAAGTCTGGCTAGACACCTACTATCAGTGAGTGAGGATAGACAGTGCAGTAGTACCCGCGCAAAGTCTACTCTCATTAATGGTTATGTTAGGCAGTGTTTCTGGCTGCATCTGGAGAAAGCGGCTTACGCCTGATTCCCTGCACGGTCATCTCAACTTTGTCTTGTCCCCGTTCTAACACGGGGTGAGGGTTTAGAGTGGGTTAGATGGCGGCTCGTCTACGTTCAATATACCTAGCCACAGTCAACGTCCTTGCTCTCGGGCAAATGGTAGGCATCACCGATTACGGCTGTCGGACTTACACATCTGTCTAGCCATCTTGATCATTCATATTTTAGTGTTTAACACTTTCTTCAGCCAATCATTTTGCCATCATTTTTCTTCTTCCTCTCCTCTTTCGACTACAAGCTACGACCTTTCGACCAGGGAAGCCGTATTTTTGTTTACCGCAGTACTGCAAACACGCGCAGCCTTGACGTATGCGCCATCTTTTTATCTGGTCAGTCGTAAACCAAGCAATGTTTTGCTTAGGGTTCTACTTTTCTTCTGTATAAGACGCGTGGCCTTGGTCAGACAGTATTGCTGCCGCCCCACTGTGAGAAGACATGGCAGAAGGCTGACGGAAGGCAAACCCTCCGCCTTCCCCATTGCCACCCGTGGAGGTTTTACTGCTATATGGCGGAAATCCAGCCAAGGATAGTATATCAAATTTCCCCCGCATCCTTTAAAAAAACCAAAAGCTGGCTCTTCACTTTAGGAAGCGGTTTTTCGGTCGCTGCGCTGCTCAACTTCATGAACACTCGTTAACCGCAGTTCCCTTTTAAACGCATCTATCTTAGCTAATCTTGTACTTCTCATGCGCATATTTTTTTATTACGGACTGCCTTGCCTCGGTACCTTTGTCTGCAAGTAAGGCGTCTTAGCTGTCTACATCATGGCACCTCTAAGCTGCGTTAAATTAGGCCTAGTGTCACGGATTGGTTGTTGATTTATCTTATCTGTAGATCCGGTACGAAGGGTGCCTTCGACGTAAATTTGACATATCTGGTCTGTTTCCTATCCTCCACTTCACTGCTTTTGTTTCGTGCATTTTTTGGCGATTTCTTTGAGTGCCTTGGTAAAAGAACTAAGACCGGTAATATAATTCTTTCTGTCAGCTTATAAACGTCACCAGTGCCTTCTTGAGAATTGATCTCCTTCCTAGATTGCCTATTTTTAGTTCCTTCCTTAATGCTGCACTTGATGTTTTTTTAAAACACTTTTGCAAGACATCCAAACTGACATCCAGGGCGCTCATTTTATTTTTATCTCTGATGTGCAGTCTGAAGGCTCTTGCATTCGTATTTCAAAGCCTACGATATAAGTTCTATTTAGAACTGCAACGCAACTGAACGACCTGATTGGTGAACGGTCTTCCACTATTGTTAATACTCACAATTTCTACCGACAGGACAGCGGGCCGGGGCTCAATGTTAGACCGTTGGACTTAAAGCATTTCAAAGGTCAAAAAATCTGTGTTTAAACTACAGATCGCGTAAATCTGCGATTAAGTATGGCCAGAAATGAGGACTCAGGCACGTTGGTACTCTTTACTGCATGCAGTTGCACGTTTCAGCCAACGCGCCGTCGTTCTTTTAATGAAGTTTGTGGATCAGTGCCGATGCACATTTGAGTCCTTTCACCTGACGTTTTAATTTGGCCTAGCCGCCTTTCTTTTGGCACTCTGTAGGGCCTACCAGAAAAACCAAGTATATTGGATAAAAGTTATTATTTTTTTCGTTTTTCTTGTGTTTCAAGTCCAAGAAACGCATGTGGTCTCAGAGGTCTTCGTATTGTCCGTGCGACCTTTTCTCTGGGTATGTGAAATGCATTCTCCCTGCCTAAACCTTATTGGTCTTTCGCCTTTTCCAATTACCCTTTTATTACGGCTGATAAAAAAATTTCCGTCGCTTCGGAACGCCGGCTGGGCGACGTAAATTGAGGCATTTTGGTCACAGTCAGGAATCTTCGATGTCCTGAATAGACAAACTAAGTGTAATATTTCGTTTCGTTTACAATTGCTCTCATACTGTACTCTTTACCCGTCCTGGTCCTATTTTATGTTTTGTTTTACCGTTGTATAATCGGCCCTGTCTCGTAGCATTGCCCTAGTAGCAAGTGCAGATCAAGTGGACAAAATCCGGCTTATGTATCCGGATTTCTCCAGTAGGATTCCATGATGGAATCCGCTTGGATTTGCTACTAGACCCCTCTAGCACAGGAGGCTGTCATGTTTCTCCCTTCTCCTTCGCTCACGAACCTACCATGACTCACCCTCTCACAAGTCAATGGTTCGTCTGTCTTATCGCGCAAACCGGTCTAGTTTGACCATCAAAGTTTTCTCACTCGTTTTACTTTCTTCTGACGACGGTAAGGACCATTGGTGAATTCAAGAGCGACGATTAAATTATGATTGTCCGAGCAGACTAAGGACGGACAACCGTAATTATGTGCAGGTCCAGCCGTTCGCAGTCTGCTTGATCCGCGTCCTCCCTAGTAGCAAGTCCAAGCGGATTTCATGGAATCCCACTGGAAAAATCCGGATACATATGCCGGATTTCGTCCACTTTGCTACAAGCGTTGTTTATGGCGGCCTAATGAGCATGAAGTTCCCCACGGCACTTGTTCCTTACAGCGCACTGGTTCGCACCGGATAACCTGCCCTAGTTGCGTCTTAGCTGATCAAGAAGAAACTTTCTTACTACCACAGAACTTATTCTCAGGCTGCGTGCAATCTTAGCCTATCTTTGCTGCCAAATGTGACCCCATTCTGCTCTTCTGTCAAGTAGTAGTCGCTTCCCTCTGATACCCAGATCCCGCCCGTGACCTCATAAAGCTGCTCCGTGACCGCGTAGACGGAAAAGCTCAACCGGTTGATGGTCCGGTTAAGTGCCTTCCGAATCGTCGAAGATGAGGAGCCGCACCTGTCTCTTTGCGCTTTTATCTTAATCGAGCCCAGTGCCAATTATAAAGTACATAGTTGTGCGCATCCAGTACATACCTTTAGCTCCATCTCTGGTGCTTAGTCGTGTGTCTTAAGGGCTCCATATCTGTGTTTGCACAGGAACTGGCTGTTGCTCGCCCTCATTCTGCGCTCTCCTCCCCCCCCCAAACTGCCAAATCGTTTTATTATGGCAGGTTTAGAACCTGTAATAAATCTCGAAGGTCCAGACGAGGGGTGTCACGTGATCAACATATATGTGACTTTGACAGGATTAGCTGTGGCAGTGTTTAACACGTCTTTATCGTCTGTTTTTTGTCCTGTCCCCCTTTGGAGGGTTCGTTCGCCTTCCTCGCCAAACAGCCCGCCCCCCCCCCCCTCTTTGTGTCCGTCTTGCTCCTTTTTTACGATCTCCAGTAACCACAGTCGTACCTATTGGAGGAAATTCCGCTCTTCAACTGTTACTTGCCGGAGAAAATTATGCGAATCAGAACGAATCTTTTTGCTTGACGTGCGCATTTTCCTGTCTTAGCGCTGTGCTACCAGCTTCAGGTTTCTAGTCCACTCTTTCTGTCGCCTCTATTAAATAATGAATGCGTTTCCTCATCCGTTTTCCGCAATTGGGATCCAAAATGAGTTTTTTTACCCTTGAGGTTTGGAACAGTTCGCCCTATCATAAAGTTTTAAGTATCTCGGCTTTGTCTGACGAGTCTTGCCAAGATCTAATTTTTTCCTGTCCAATTTCGGTTTTAAATTACCTTGTGTGAGAGAGCTACTCAGCCTTAAGTGAAGTCGCCCTACAGGTCAGAACGCACACAATACGGGTTGGTGCTGGCTGGGAACTTGAAGATGGCGTTTCGAGTAAATGTTTCTGTCCGCGTGATAAAAGCATACAAATAATTGTTTTGTCTTTATGCATCAGGAACCTAATTGAACTTTAAGAAGTAAGGTCGGCGAAACAGTACTTTCTTTTCAAATATCCGTATTTAATAATATCATAATTTTGGTACCCTTAACAACACCTTAAATGACTCTAGAAATAGTGAAGGAAACGGGACAAACGCTGGGCTATTTTAAACGCACTATTCCCTTTCTGCCCATTATAAATATTTCCTTTCGATCTTTTTTAATTTCGTGTAGATCTAGAGTAAGGGTTGACAGTAAATACATACAAAGTGCTTTGCCAGACCTATGTCCACCAATAAGCCTTGTTTTGGAGTTATGTGCATAATTATAACATTTTTTGCCATTATCCCCTCGCTCAGTCTCTTTTCTAGTCATTTCCACAATGAGCTCTTATTATTGTTCGTTGTCTTCTTTGCTTTCAGAAACCGCAAACGAATGCTGGTGGCACTCAGAGCTCTGGAAAGCGTGCCCCAGAACAACTTTCGCGTGTTCCTTGTAAGTTTCTTTGAAATTACTTCCCATTGCTCTATTTCACACGTTGTTTCTCTGACGGCGGTTTCTTGGTACTTCGATGAGCCTATTTAGTGTAAAAATACAGTCCCGTCCTCCCATTGCAAACAAAACCATCTCTATACTTCCTATCGTCCCTCCGGACCACTGCTCCACGCGAAATTTAGTTTGGCCGCCACAAACGATGACAGTCACCGCGTACCCGACCGAGTAGACGCAGTACTGGCGAATTAGTTTATAGTGAGCCAAACTTTCTCAAAATCTCTCACACAGTTTCCTCTCTCATCCGATTGCCTTCGATGTCAAGACAAGTAATTGTGTTCGTCTGAGCCTTCAGGCTCTTGCGGGAGTCCACCGTCAGAGATAAACCGCCCCACATTTAGTTCGCAGCCGCGAGGATAATTACTTACACCGGCACCAAGAGAGGACGAGAACTATTTGAAGCCTGGTCCTCGGATGACAACTCCGTTAACCACTATATTGAGTTGGCGCCCGCATTCACCGCCCTCCGCAGGCATATCTGCACGGCTGACACTGGTGATTAGCGAGTTCCCTCACCCCTCTCCTCCCCCTATAACGGTTGATTGACTTCTGCCGCCTATAACTGTTGCTCGTTTCTCGTTGACGCTTTACCTCTGAAGATGGACTCCCACAAGAGCCCGAAATCTCAGATGAATAAAATTATGATTCCGGTGATCGAAAGGCCTTAGTTTTCGATTCACATACCTGGGATGCGAAAATTTGGCTCAATTCATGGAAAGAAAGGGTCAAGATGACGGTAGATGGGCGCAGATGCAGTGGTTTACAAAAGTGACCAACTGGTCTATTCATAATATCCATAAGAGTGCATTATAGGACACACCAAGCAAGAACCCATACATCCTGCTACACTGTCACTCTAGACTTCTCTCATATGCACCGAATTATGTAGCCAGTTGGCACTCTTGCAAGTCACGATTCTTAGCGACAAATAGGCGGTGATTAGCCGCGAAAATCACTGCCGGCCATAGTCCTTCGCCCCTCCTGAACACCAACCTTCTGCCCGAGCCTATCAGCCAACTATTGTTGGGATTTGAGTGAACTGCGTGGCTGAGCCATGCGCACGCGTGTTTATCTTTCTTGCTGGTTTTTTTTTTCAAAGACCCTATTGGTTGTTGATACTGTTGTTTTTTCTTACACTGCTGTTTTGCTGACAATCACCAGAATGGCCACCACGTTCTGAATAATCTCTCCGACCACCTCGACGAGGCGCTTGCCTCCTTCTTCGCCGATTTGCCAGACCACGCTGCTACTGACTGCCCCCGGCATCATCGTTTCTCGCATGCCAAGACAATCGTTAAAAACCACGAGTAGGTCCTTCATCCTCTCCTCCTCCCCCTCTCGGTGTTTACATCTCTTTTCGGACTGCGACCTCTCCTTCCCGGCCACATTCACCTTACTACCGGCTATACGCTAGAAGGGGCAGAAAATTTGGCTGCTTGGGCTGAAGCCTAAGTCGCCTAATCCCTGAAGAATACAGTTGCTACGATAAATGCCTGGCAGTCTGTGTCTACCTGTATACACCGGGAAATAAGTCTTGAACGCTCAATTAGAAACATCCGAGCTTAGTTAGCCTGCTTAACCCGCCTGTTCGTTTTTTTGCATTGCGAATTATCTGCTAGATTGCCGATTGCTATTCCACTCAGGCAAGCGCAAATTACGTTAATAGTAGTGGAAGAAAACTACAATCAGAATGCAGCTTAGTACGAAATGGCTGGACGGGGTAGGTGTTCGGCGGCATTTGTGATGGATTTCAGCTAATAAAAATTTTGAAGAGCAATTGGCGAGCCTATGTATACTTTCAATAAATTCTCATCAGGCCGTTACATTTATATGGGAGGGGGTAAATTGTAAAAGGTAAAATTGTAAATATATTATGTTCAACGTTGCAAGAAAATTAGTCAGGGGATAGGGGAGGGCGTTGAGGTGATGAGGGAGAGGGGGAAAAGGAGAGAGGAGACTCGGAAAAATACCGGTAGCTAGATGGCCGTTGGCATTGCTAAGGTTGGAGCTTGCAGCAGGTCCTTTTGCGCGCACAAAATCGGCTTCCTCAACCGGATAGCAGTTGCCTCTGCTGTTGCTAGCAGGCGCTGACCCTGTGACTTAGGGTAGTTTGGTGGGACCTTGTAGATCTCCCTGAAGACTTCGTTGGGGTCCACCTGATGTCCGGAATCCAACACGTGCGCTAGCATAGAGCTGTTGATGGTCCTGGTGGTATTGAAATCACCCTTCCTTAGCCATTGTGGGAGGTGTTCCTTTATTCTTTTGGATAGGCGCCGACTCGTGCGACCAATATAATCTGCTCCACAGAAGCAAGAAAAGGAGTAGATACACATGGACGTGGTCTGATTCGGTAACCTGTAGCCTTCCTAGCTCGGTTGAGGAAGCCGATCTTGTGCACGCAAGAGAACCTGCTGCAGGCTCCAAGCTTAGCGTGGCCAATGGCCACCTAGCTACCGCCATATTTTTCCGAGCCTCCTCTCTCCCTTCCCCCCGTCTCACTTATTGCCGCTTAATTAGCCGCTTGTTACTACCCCAACCCACTTCCCTATCCCCTGGACTAATTCGCTCGTAACGTTGAAAGTAATTTACCTTTTACGCATCACCCCCCTTCCATATAAATGCAATGGCCTGATGAGAATTTATTGAAAGTATACGTATGCTCGCCAGCTGCTCTTCGGATTTCTGTGATGGGAATTTTTGCAACAATAAGAATTTTGTTCAGCAAATCCCAGGGTATGGGGATACCAGATGATCTGCGAATTGTGACGCCAATCTCAACAGTGATTAAAGTGTGTCTGCATCTCCAAATCAGGACTTAACAGCAAGGACGGGAAGCGAAGTAAACTGACGCATTCTTGCAACATACGCAAGGTAAAAGAGGAACCGGCGGAACTGTTTAATTTCGGACCGCCAATCACATAGTGTCTTTTAGTGGTTAGCGTATCGACTACATTCGCGACTCATGCGACTGGTTTGGTGAGCTCCAATCCTGTCGGTACCTGGCGCGGCGTTAGCACGCGCTGGACTTTTGGGGCGGATCGATAAAGCGGCATGCGTGCTTTCAAGCATTACCTTCCTCAAAGTTAGATCATAAGTTTAATTCCTTTATCAAGCCGCCATTAAAGGTTACTGCAGAAAGCAGATGAAGAGGCATTCAGCGCGAGACGGGTACGTCAGTTATGGTGCTTCGAGCTGTGCCTTCATTCCCAAAGACTGTGGAGTCTTGCGCACAGGTCACAAACTGTATAGTCTAACAGTCTGGACCGCCAGTGAGGGCAGGACAGGGGTGACACGGTAAACCAGCGGCCAGATTGGGCTGCAAGGTCTGCGTGGGCGGCCTTCGCATCAAGATTAATGCGCTAATGCTTGTAATTACTTCTGATCTTAGATAGCCGGCACCGCTGCTTGGAAAGCCTGACCTAATTATCTCTCGCTATGCTTTAGGATTTTCATGAATCGAATACGAGATTGGCCGCCTCATGGACATTTCAAGTGACTGGTATTATAGCGTTGAAAGGGTTCGGTTAGGTTTGCGTCTTTCTTAAAATAAAGGGTCAAACTTTAAAGTACCGAACAGATTATCAATACAAATGGTAGTGTCTGGCTTATTTACTGCTGTCCGCCGATGGGTCGTGGGATTTAAAGCCGCGTTTACCTACCCATTCAGCTTAACGGACTCGCTTTCCACAGGGTGTCCCAGAAGTAACTGACCCTTTTGATTTTCCACTAAAACGAAAACTATTAATGCTAGGATATTGAAACTTGTTTTATTCGAAAAAACCTTTTTATGCTTTATTAGAACTAGGTTTTGAATATAATGTCTTTTAAATGGTGGCCATGGTTGTTTTGACAACCAAGGGTTCGTTTCTTTGTCGTTTCCATAACGCGCCTTAGTGTATCAGGCGATAGTTGTCTTATTGCAGAACAAATGTTGTTTTTAAGTTCTTGCAGATTTGTTGGATTTGTTACATTAACCCTTGACTTCAGGTAGCACCATAAGAAGAAATCGCATGGGGTCAAATCTGGAGATCGAGGGGGCCAAGGAATGTTACCGAATCGTGAAATCAAATGGTTTGGAAAGCACTCATTTAGCAATGTCATCGTTTCTCTTGCTGTATGGGCCGTGGCTCCATCCTGTTGAAACCAAGTATTGCATGGGCCATGTCTCACAATTTCAGGAATTAGAAATTCGCTAATCATAGTTCGGTATCTTTTACCATTAACTGTTACTGTTGCGCCATCATTATTTTCAAAAAATTATGGGCCAATCACATTGGAAGCAGTTAATCCGCACCACACCGTCAAACGAAGAGAATGCAGCAGCCTTTATTGGATTTTCATCGCACCAAATTCTAGAATTATGTCTTTCGAATAAAACAAGTTTCAATATCCTAGCGTTAGTAGTTTTCGTTTTATTAGCAAATCAAAAGGGTCAGATACTTCTGGGACACCCTGTATCTTCTATGGTCAGTAGTTTTTAAGGTCACATAGGATGAAAAATTGGTGTTGTGACCGGGAGCGGGGGTGCAATGAAAACAGTCAGCAATCTAGCTGGGTTTACCAAATGAGGTGGCTGATGCTGTCAGGACTGCGTCTGGTGTATTAGCCTTTATGAGACAACCATAGTTCGACCCGAAGAAACATGTAAATCTCAATGTCTTCTTTCAGAATCCGCAACGGTGAGACGTGTGCGCCTTCGCCTTGTAGCAATGCGAATGTGAATCACAATGACTGTTACACAACAAGGTCAGACTGTCTGCGCGGCATATTCCTCAATGACCTCATTCTTGAGGCTCTTCTCTTCAACTGGCTTCCCTCGGACGCCTTTGTATCACGGACCTCGGCATTTCGTTACGACTGTAGAATGCATTTTCAGTCATCCAGCCCCGGTAAGTTTGTCGATTTATCCTCCCCCCTCTCCTCCCGTTGTTTACGGTTCTATCGCAGGCGGTTAAGTGTGTCTAACCGTGCAACTGTGATCTTCAGACCATGGTTACTTAGTGCTGAGGAAAGAGAAGTCTTTAAAGGCCAGAGTAGATGGAAGAGTTTATTGTGTACACAACGGAAGAGGAGAATAGATTGACTTGGGAGAGATACGTCCGATCAGTAGGTTGACCGGGCCCAAGTGAGGTCTTAGAGTAGTCGGGCTAGAGGACAGATAGAGGGAGATCTTTCATTGGGTAGGTCGGCCTGGAGATTTTGGGCAGAGAGGCAACTTGCGTCGGGCGCGCGTGCAAGCTTCTCATTCGTCGCCTCATAGATGCGAGAACTATGATTGGCTGATCGAGACGTCGAGAAAGCACATCGGTGAGCGTTTTGGAAAGTGCACTTCGACGCGAGCTAGTCAGGCAGGCACGACCCGCTACAGTTCTTCCTGTTACTCTCTACTCTTGCCTTGTTGGTTGCCTCCCATCGTTTAGCCCCTCCACTCCCCTTCTTTATTCCCTTTCAGAGCCATTTTGTTAGCTCACGGGGTTAAGATCAAGCCAACAAAAACGCTTTATGGCCGTTATTATTTCTAAAGGTAGTGCTCTTACCCTCTGCTATGAATATCCCTGTTCTACCTAGACCTTTTCCGTCATATTGTTCCATGTGACGCTATTTCGGCCATATTGTGTTTACACTAGTAGTATTCCGGCAAAGGCAGGCAACCCTAGAATAGCTTTTTCTGGTTTATTGACCGTCATCAACTAGGAGTAGTCAACTTTAGTGTAGCCGCTGAAATTGCTGCTACACTCGAGTTTCGAATTTGCGCCTCGCCGTTCAGAGGCAAACGTCCGAACTCGCAAAGCATCATCCAAGTGGGTACATCCTGAAAAACAGATCGGTCTACAATTAACTACTATATTGCGTTTATTCTGGGATGTGTGGAGAGTACCTAGGGTGTAATAGTAGTCTTATTGAAGTATTTAATAATCACACTGAGCTCAGGGCTGTGCTGGGTGCAGCCATTGTACATGGCGGCCAAAAACAGTTAAGGATAGCCACCACGTCCCCTTTGCGAATTCCTTAAGTCTAGTTCGTCTTGGACGCAATGTTTGCGGGACATTGCGGTAAGACGAAGCTGTAGTTTGAGCACAGGAATCAATGTCTCCTTTTCCCCCTTCCCCATTAACACTTTTCTTGAATAAATTCCGTGGATGATACAAAATTACCCGTGTCCTTAAACAGTCTGCTCTTATTTACGACAGTGAATGCTGGGCTGTTTGAAGGCCATTGTTTCAGTTCAAAGACATGTAAAATGCATACTGAAGACGGCCACACAGGTGGCTGGCGGGGTTTTTACTTTAAGGCCAGCATTCTGCTATGCCGAATTTTGCTTAGCATTTTGTTTCCCGCTAGGAAATTTCATAAACACGTCCAGGCGCTATTTTCCATTTCAAACCTTATCGCATGTTCCCTTGCTTTCGCCGTTTCTCGCATGTGAGTTGCTGACTGACGATCGTTGCTATAATATATCCACCACTTGTGCTGTATTTGGTCACTCATATGCCAGCGCGAGTCAATTTTCTGTAAGTGACGATAACTGACCTTTATGGCTATCGTCGAGGTCATTCTCTCCCCTCTCTTCCTCTATCTCTCTCTCCACTTGCTCATATTGTATGAATAGTAATACCGACTTAGTCGGACTTGAGAGGCTTACGCATTAGGTGGTAATGAGGAGTGTCGCTTTTTGGTCTTCCGGCGTTGACTTCTACGCAGAGTAAAATCACCCACAAATACATGGGAGACCGCAATGGCCATTTCTGGCTTATTAGCCGTCATCAGCCAGTCATATCCAACTGCAGGTGTTGTAACCCCTGTGGCTCGAACCCGCGACCTCTTGGTTAAAACTCCAACGCCCCACTCATTGAACCACGGGCTCGCTGTCTTCTCGGTTGTGAGCACTTCGAGGAACTTAGAGACAAAAGTGAGTGTGCCTTACAGGAGGGATGTCTTTCCCCCGTCTGGGCACATCATACCACTTTGGCTGACTGGTTTTTGTCACTCGCCTAATCAGGTCTCTTTGACAAGAGTTATGGGGGCGTGAGAAAGGCCGATTGTTTTAGTCCAGTCTGTTATGACCCGACTGGTAGGCAGAAAAAGGAATAGAGCAGTTCTGTTGGCAACAGCTTTAGTTAACACCCCACAAAGACAGCGTGTTTCTTTAGCCTGTCCGCCCCGGCCTATCTATAAGGTTATCGTCTTTCTAGAACACTCGTGGCGTATGATGTGCGCCTGGGCACTGTGGAACCTTCTCGACTGGGGCCACTGCCCACGCTGTGTGGGCTGTCGTCTCGTTTGCTCGACGCACGGCGTCGGCGGCTTGCATTCGGACATGACCCAGCGTGTGCGGCTTGAATGCGACCATGACCCAATGTGGGCGGCTTGACTGTGGGCATAACCTAGCTGGCCTGTTCTTTTCGCTGACTTCCGTGAGTGCGTGGGGCGTACCGCCTCCGTAACACCGACTATCCCCAAGCTTCTATTAATTCTTGTCGAAATGCATCCACACTGGTTGCCCAGACGTATCCCCTACATGACTCGTAGTATGCTATATGTTTGCAAGCCCTGAATAAAAACACGCTGTCTCAGTTAAGTATCAACGACTAAACCTTGGAAGGGAATCCAGTGGACTTTGGTGTCGGCAATTCAACACTTACTTGTTCAATCATTGATAAATATGTTTTCCCTGATTACGGGACCGTAAGCTTTACTTCACACTCGACAGTGCATGAATATCGGAATGTTTGCCGACTCCCCCGCCGTCCCCAGTCTATGCAATACACGCTTAGTAGTGAAAGGCTCGCTTTCGCATATGGCAGGAACTCAATCGGTGCCTTGGGATTTGTCCGCTAACATTAACCCCTTCTGTATCTTGAAGGCTTATATCCATTAGTGTGCTTCATTGTATACCTTTTCCAGGTATCCTCCTCACTTTCATCACTATTGCGTGTACTTGATTGACTTGTGTGAAAGCAAAAATGCAGCCCTCATTCTATTTTTTTATTTTTAGGTGACGATCAGTCGGATCTTCCCCTGAACTCCGTCCTGGGGCGCATTTTGGCCGCCCAAATGCTGAGCAGTCTTGGCCACAAGGATATCATTCCGCACTTTAACCGCGTGCGGACCTACTTTGAGGAAAACCACATTAAGTGGTGCGTTGAAGTAGCCTGTGCTGTTCTACCTGCCTTGAACAACACGCGAACAGCGTATAGTCCTATTTTTAGAAAACGAATATATGATTCAGCAGCGAGCAGTTGGCGGGCATACGGGAGCCTTCCATAAATGCTTATCAGACCAGTGCATTCATATGGAAATGGGGTAGAAGTTAAAGCACACGGTCAATAATTTTCATCGTTTCGTAAAATTGAATATGGAAGGGGGGTGGATTGGGGTCGATAAGTTGAGGCTGGTTTCGTGGCGGTGAGAGTCTGGTGGAGCCGGTCCGGAGCGAGGAGAAGGGGAGGGGGAGTGGGTAGCGCGGAAAAGTGCATGCAGTAGAGCGACCGTTGGCCATGCCAGGCTAGATCGGGCATGGTCTCAGCCGTAACAAGTCGGTACATGCCAGCCGCGGAGCCTGCAGGAGCTTCTGCACATAAACCTGGTTTCCTCAACCTGGTAGCGGTTGTTTCTGCTTTTGCTAGTAGGCGCTGGCCCAGGGATTTTGTATGGTTTGGTGAGACGTTATAAATCATCCAGAAGATTTTGCAGAGGTCCACAAGATGTCGGGACGAGAATAGTGCTGTTTTTGCTCCTGACCTCACCCGGCAAGACTGAAAAAAGGTGAAGTCACGAGCATGAGCAGCGCTAGACATCTCCCGTCTCGACTCTACATCCTATTCACTACCAATGACTACCTTATCGAAGGTTTGTCCAATCACCAAAAGGCCTCTTTTCATTTCCCGCCTTTATACACGGTTGGACGCTTCTTGCTCTCAGAAGATGCTGGCTTTCGGATTTTTTGCCATGTTATCATATTCGTTCCCAATTTAAGGAATTCCTTCATTGCGGGCAAAGTGGACGTGGACAAATCGAAGGTGCCGCGAGAAATCATGGAAAGCCTCACTGTCGTATGTTTCAGTTTTTGCATTTCAAGCTATGTCCTTATATTTGTGCCATGTGGTTTTCATACAACGTATAAAAGCACTTAACCGCAATTTTGATCACCGTGATAGAGTGCTGAATCCCGTGCTCAGTCTCTTGCGTAATAACGAAGGTGCAAATCTCAAGTTTTCGAAAGTCATAATTCCGGGATAAGAAAGGTTCTTAGTCTGTTAAAAAAATTCATTTTTAATTTCATTAAGTATTTGGGGTAAAATTTGTCGTTTCTAATAAAAGGGGGCTACGTTTGAGCAACTGATCAGCAGCTTTTTAATCGTAACTCTGTCCCCTCTGCCAAACGCCACGCCCGGCCAGACTGAGGAACACAGCCGGGTCCATTTATTAGTAGCTGCGGCCCAGATCCACGCAACTAGGCCCCGATAAATAAGGGTGACGCTAATTTACTAGGTTCCCTAATAGAACTACTTTCCTTTTACTGTAAACTGCATACCTTACTGCAGCTCAACTGTCCGTGTCCCGACTTCAAGACGTTTTTGTCATGCAAACGAAGTCAGCCTTGCCCACATACGTGTTGCCACCTTACACCCGCACGCTTTTTTCTTCTTTCTAGGTGGAGAACCATCTTGTTGCCATGGTAGCGCGTGACTGCTCCCTCATAATTGCCTTTCAACGGGCGAAAGATGAGTAAGTTAATTTCCGTTAATCCCCACCGCCCCGCCCCCTGAACAGAGTTTGTGTAGCTTAAGGTGGTTGTGTAGGCGCAGTGGCTGACTTCCTAGTCTGCATGCTACACGCCCTCCTATCTTTCGCTCCCCATCAAACAGGCGCCGTTGGACACTTTTTGATAGGATATTTCGACACCGTTACAAACAATTACTTTCACTGTCTGTCGCCCGGAGAGAACGCAGCCGTAGCTTGCACGTAAAAACTTGTTATGGTGGACAGACATGCGCACCTCCTTTCTTTCACTTGCGTTGCCCCAGTGACTGACACAGCCCGCCTACCCGTACGAAGCACATCGCTTGTCCACCCTTGTCGACATATCAAGGTAGAGAAGCATGCATTTAAGTCTACATTAAAGAAACTTAATTGCAGCCCTGAGCCCACTACTGTGGGCGAGGACCGGGTTACGCTTTTACTTGGAAAGTTCCTGTGGGCTGGAACTTTTGGCGCGTCTGTTTATTATAATGAACAGACTCTACGAGAACCTTGCCTTGGCCTTCAGCCTTCATGTGAGACGCTTGACTGACAGTGCTGTGGAATTCGTTGGCTGTAAGGGTCGTGTAGCTCCTGCAACCAACCAGTCTTTCCCTTTTGGGGGTGGCGTAACGCTAAAACGTAGGCCGTGCTGTTGTGGGGGTGATACGTTTCTCCCCTAACCAGTCACTTTATCACCACGCTTCGAACAGAATTGCCCTCTGCACTCCTCGCCCGTGTGATTCTCAATAAGCCAGCCGAATTATGGCGTAAAATTAGACTACCGTACCTGCTAATCCCTCCAGGTTACACTGTCCAATAGAAAACGATCAGAATAAATCCTAAACGGAGTGCGGAACTTGTAGGGATCTAAGCCACGGGTGTCCTCAGAGGACGATAAAGAGAAAGACCACCAGGAGCTGTGTATTCTGTACAGAAACTCAGTGGTGGTCAAAGGTCTCCGACGCGCGCGTCTGTTCGCTATCGTGGTAGGGGCGTAGATGAATAAACGCTATGTGAGAGTGAGTCACTGGTCGCTTGATCAATTGATTAACCGGTAGCAGTTTGTGGGCATATGGTATTGGCTATGCCAGACGCATGTCAAGACTTGCGATCACGTGAACTCTTGTGCGGCGTGGCGCCGGAGGTGGAAGGCGTTACAACCCTAGTAGTAAAGTGGACGAAATCTGGTATAAATCTGGCATATTTATCCGGATTTTTCCAATAAGAATCCATGATGTAATCTGCTTGGATTTGCTACCAGGGTGGACGTAGATCAAGTAGACTCCGAACGGGTGGACTTGCTCATGATTACGGTTGTCCGTCCGTCGTCTGCTAGGACGATCATAATTTCATCGTCGCTCTTGAATTCACCAATGGCCCTTACCGTCGTCAGAAGAAAGTAAAACGAGGGAGAAATTTTGATTATCACACTAAACCGGTTGACGCGACAAGACAGATGGACCATTGACTTGTGAGAGGGTGGGTCGTGTTAGATTCGTTAGCTCAAGCGATGGGAAAAATGACAGCCTCCTGTGCTAGAGGGGCCCAGTAGAAAATCCAAGCGTATTCTGTTATGTGGGGCTCAACAGCTAGCATGGAAGCAGCAAGTAGCCGCGCCCATAATAGGCTATCGAT
>JAYGXS010000003.1:11898181-11932679 GCA_036362985.1 Ligula intestinalis
GGAGGGGCCCAACGGCTAGCATGGAAGCAGCAAGTAGCCGCGCCCATGATAAGCTATCAATCGGCCTATGCGCGAACTAGACAATCAATCGATAATTTGAACTTCTAGCTACATTCATCCACTGAGCCAAACAACCAATGGGGCTGGCCACCATTTCAGAAGGAAATCTGATTGTCTCGATGGACATCGTTACACACGTTGGTTTCCCTAAAATGTTTTGTACATAGAACACTAAAAGACTTCTGCCTTTGCCCCCTTCTTGTCGTGTTCTCTCTTCGGGAACTCACACAGGACGTCATTGGGCGGCAATATCTCGGCCTAGGTATCCGTTATAACAGATTCCACCATGGAATCCTCCTGGAAATATCCGGATACATATGCCGGATTTATACCGGTTTTTGCCCACTTGATCTGAACGTGCTACTGGGCAGGCTTGTCCAGATCCGACTACATCTCGGTAGTCAAGTCGCCATTCCAGATGAATTACTGCTCAGTACAGTTCATGTTATTCTTCTTTGTGCACCAGGACTTTAAATGAATATCACATCAATTCTCTACGATTTATTTTACATTTATGGCTTAAGTGACCGAATCGTCGGCATAAAAAGCATGCCCACGACCTGGGCCTCTTATGAATGTGCTCCTGGTACCTTTAAAAACCTTCTCTCTTGGCGTCTTTTGCAGATGTACGCCATTAAATTAAGGCAAATGTTAGCATCCCCGGTATGTGTGTAGATAGAGAGGGAGAAGCGTTTCGATCACAGGCATCATAATTTTACTCATCTGAGCTTTCGGTTTCTTACTGGAGTCCATTGTCAGAGGTAAAAGGTGGCAACGAAAGACAAACAACAGTTATAGAAGGCAAGGACCAATCAGCCGTTATAGAGGGTGGAGGCGAATCAACTACCAGCACCATCAGTCCGGAGGTGCTTGTGCAGGGCGATGTATGCTGGCGCAAAATCGATAATTCGATTGGCCCAGGCTTCAATAAATTCTCGGCCAGTCTTGTTTGTGTGCGATTATTCTCGCAGTTGCGAAGTTAAACTTGTGACCGGTCTCGCAGGTGTGGGCGGCTACTTGCGATAATGCGTCACCCCGTCGTACAGCCAGCTTATATTAGTGTATGCGCGAACCCAGCATGCGTCCTCTCTATCCTATGTAATTTCGGGGACAGTTTGGACATGACATGATTCTGGTGATCGAAACGCCTTCCCCTTCTCTATTTACGTTAGTACTCTTTATATTTTTTAAAAAAATATCATCTATAAAATTGAAAGGCCTTTCTCCCATATACACTTCTTCGAAGATTGTATCTGTCGCGAAGGAAATGCAAGTCCATCTTCTCTTTATTGTGGGATCGTTATTGTTATCATGTGATTTTAAATGCGCTGTAGGTTGGCATATAAATATCAAAATGTTTCTCACTTGACTAACCTATCGCAAAACGGCATCACACTGAGGATGTAATGACACGTGGGTAGGGTTTTTTCTTGGTAACTTTTATGACTGCCTTCGGACTTTATTGCTACTTGACGGCGTGAAATTACCAAGATGTGTCAGTCTTGATCCGGCTCAACACAGGAATATGGACCCCTCCTCCTGTACGGCCTTTTGTTTCATTCCAGCGCGATGCGTATCCCCAAACCCAAAAAAGGCAATTTCCTAAGCCAAACCCTAACGGCCCGTTGAAATCTGCCCATGGGTGGAGGGCGGATAAGGCTTCTGTCTGCTCGTAACTAATTCAAAATTTTCGGATCTTCTCTTCTGAAAATTTCTGTTTTATTCTCCTATTGTCTAATTTGAGATTAACGGACGGAAAAGTCGAATTCCAAGTTGCCCATGGATGTTTTGGTGAAATACTTCCATTAACATTACTGGTACCTACTAGAAACATGTGCAGACTGTCAACTGCGGCTTAGGGCAATGTCTGGCTGAGGAACATGCTAGAGAAAAAATAAAAAGGGGATTTTTGCTCAATAATAAATTTTTGTTGATCATAATACTTTTTGAATATTCTAGGCCTGACATGTTGGCTTCATGAATGATTTTACCCTACATTGGCCAAGCATAGCTGTATTCGTGTATTACGTATTCCCATACATAACTCAAAATTTTCATAGAGTCTTCTCTTCTGAACAAAGATATTTTACTAACAGAACATGACCGACAGAGCCAAGGATAACTTGGATGGCCATTATGGGCTTATTAGCCGTCATCAGCCAACCGTAGTTCAGATTATAGTTTTGTGTGTTTCAGTCCTTTTTGTGCTCACGAATCCTCTGCTGGCCATTGTTAAGTAACCAGTAAATTGAATACTCGACTGATGCCCCAAAAATTATCGATCAATTAAGTTTGTTTTTAGTCCAACATGTCTGCTCACTTTATCATATCCACCAGCGGGTTTCGATGATGCCTACCGCATCCTTCACGTCAGACCAGCGAATGAATTAGTTTTAAGCGATGTTCACCCTCTTCCCTTACCCTTCCATGTCCGGTTTTCAAACAGAGTCTAGAAGACCGAAGGTAGGAGCGGGTGCAGTTAACTGGCATGCCGAAATCCACACCTAGATGTAACACCACACTTTCTGATCCGCAAAAAAAACACTTAACCAGGATTTTAACACGAGTAAAATTGGGCCAGTGGCTTTGGACCCCAGATTACACAGCGTTGACCAACGTGTTATTTCACCCTTGATCATAGCCTACACTTTAAGGGCGCGTAGTTTAACCAGCAAATTTATAATCTTACACTGTGTACGACTGGCTGATGATGGCTAATAGGCCGGAAATTGCCATTCAGGTCACGCTTTGCTTTGTGGGATCCATTTCATATAATATTTATTTTTGAATTACTTTTTATTGAGCACCTCCTGGGGTGCGATCTGGAGCAGCTTTTTCTCTGCTGATTGGAAAATTATTGCTGTTAGCATTGGCTGGAATATGAGGCCTGGGGGGTTAGTACTGAGCAAAGGTTAAGTCGCAACTAATTCGGTTACTAAACTTTGTATGCACTTCCGTGGAGGTAATAACAGTTCAACTAAAATTAGCTTACCTTTTGTCCTCTTCGATTGCATCTGCAGTCATGCAGTCAAAGATATATATTGGCATGCTTTCTAACCTCCGAATCTATAGACAGCGCCTGAGATTATTTTAACCAAGATGAGCTGCTCACCGGGTGTTGTTCATTTCTCTTCCTTCCAGTTGTCCCGAATGGGTGCCTAGTGTTGGCGGCCAGTGTCCATGCCTTCCACGCACTATCATCAACGTCACTGTCGTTGATCTGGATCCGAAAAACCTCACCAACCTGGCCGAACGTTCTGAGATGGAGCGCATCGTCGTGGCCCAATACTTGCAGGCCATGGTCTCCTAACGAACAGAGACCCCGCATCTGTAGAATCCGCCGCGGCCGCCAACTCTGCATGCACTTTTCAATTCTACCCAGCCTTTCGTAACTCTTCACCCCCCTCCACCAAAAGCTTCTACACAGTATTACTACCCTGAGGTACGGGGGGAGGAGGAAGGACAAGTCGTGATTGTCGTCTGCGATTTGTAGCTTTACCCCCTGCTCAAAATAGACAAGCATAATTGCTGCTGCTAGCCTAACTTTCTCCTCCGCCCATCTGGCTTCCTGCCTTCTTTGAGACGAATCATTGTCTACGGAACGCTTTTCTGTCACCCCACTTACTCTTTGCTTGTTCATTTGGTTGGCTTTTACCTGGGCGCTTTCGCCCATCCACACGTCGGGTGTTTGACAGCTTCTGCATAGCCCCCTCTTTCATGTTTATGCGCAGCGAAGTCAAGGAGATTGCTTTCTTTTTGTTTACTCTATTTTTGTTTATTGTTTTATTTAGGAATAAACCAGACCATCTTCTGGGCTGGATTTGATAACCGACGCGTCTGTCGTGTGCGCGTTCTCTTTCCCATTTTGTATTTTGGGATCCTAGCCTTTATATTCACACTGCTAGAGACAGAAATCAAAGAAAAAACCATCTACTTTAGCCTTCATGGTGTTATTTCTACTGTACCAGGTGGCGTGCTTTTTGTCGTCATTGGTGGACTTCCATTCGGAACCGAAGTGCTCCTTTTCTTGTAGCCGTTTCTGACTTTAAAAGTTTTTTAATCATGTGAGGACGCCGACGACCTTTGATAGACCTTCCGGTGTGATCGCTGACGCCCAGGCACACTATGTTTTTGATCACTTGGTTACTTTGTTGGCTAGAAAATAATAACTACGCTTGGCTGTTCTAACTGGATGCCCAGAAGGTGGGACCTATCCAATAGCGGGTTTGTGTCAAAACGTTGAAAATAGTGATCAGGAAAGTATGCGCAGTTTCAAATTGCAAAGCTGCTGCCGTAACTGTTTCATGCAATGGGGGATGGGTCGACCCCGGACCGATCCTTGTAGTTAAGGTCGCGTTTTTTTGAACTTTTAAGCGTTTTAGACAGTGGTTACGTGACTGCTCCAGCCCTTGCACCTGGAATACGTCGGTAATAGTACACTTTAAACAAACTCGTCTTCTTACCTGCCGAAAGGCAACTGTTGCATGCTGGAACGCACCTTAAACCAGACCACGCCGTTGCCGAGTGGACGCTGCCGTGTACGTTAAAAGCCTCTCAGGCGGTAACCAGCCGCTTTGATATGGGTTTGCATATAGACCACCCAGTAACAGGTGATGCATTATAATTGATGAAGAATTGTATTTACGTGCAAGTTTCGGTACACGCAGCGGGAGCTGTCATCGAACGGATTGAAATTCTTGCGGGATATGCCATTCAGGCGATTATATGACTGTCAGAGTTGTAGTTCTCCTGCCTACAGTGTACCAACAAACAGTCGACCTTCTGCCTCTCCGTATACATCACGAAGACTTGACGTGAACAAAGTAAACGGTTAGGTGGGAAGCGCGCAAGTGCATACAATTTCTGCTGACGGCAGTTGTGATTCAGCATTCCAAGCTAGTATCGCACAATTTGACAATCAAACAGCGTCCACTGGTGGTTCAGATTCGGACAGTCCCGTAGGTGAATCAGTGAAGGCTCCTAGCTTACTATTAGTAAGTGTACGCTTATGTAGCACCTCCATCTGAAACACTATGCGTCAGATACCTCTGACTGTTACGGAGGCGGGACCGCGCATGCACTCACGGCAGTCAGCGAAAAGAACCGGCCAGCCGACTCATGCTCGCATGCAAGCCGCCCACGCCGTGCGTCGAGCAAACGAGACGACTGCCCACATGGCGTGGGCAGTGGCCGCAGTCGAGAAGGTTCCACAATGCTCAGGTGCACACCATACGCCACGATTGTTCTAGAAAGATGAAAACCTTACAAATACACCGGCGTGGACATACCGAAAACGCCGCAGGCGCCGTTGCCTATGCGTGGTGTTTAATAGGGCCGTCGGCAACAGAAGCGCGCTCTTGCCTTCTTCTGCCTATTAGTCCGGTTGGAACAACTGGGCTAAAACACTGACTATGGCAGCCAGCCGGTGTGAATTCCATAAATCGGACGAGGATAACTTTTAATCCGTGCGATTCCGCTCTTCCTGTGAGGGTCGCAGCTTCAGTAAATGCACTCTGTATGGTAGCCGAAGCTAGAGGGCGATAAGATCTAGTTATCCGCGTTTGTACTTTGCTGTGAGTTGGAAGAACGCTAGTGGGTCAGTACGAAAGGCGTCAATCAGGGAGCTCTGGAGTTTTCGGACGATGTTTGCAGCTGTCTGACAGGGTAATGTGTAAATGAGATCTTGGTTGGTCGGAGCGCTAATGCTTCCAACTGTCCGATAAGCCTACAAAAAGCGTCATCTCGGCTCAGCGGAAACCCATTAATGCCGGTTAGTATAGATGGAGAGAAATGATCGGTGAAGCCAATTTGTACACTGTGCGCAGACTACACACGACACCGCGGAGTCTGTCCACCCATATGGTAGAATGGTAAAATGCACTGGGACCAACTGGATAAAATTAGATGGCTTCGCTGACACTCAAATCCACGACAGTAAGGACCAGGCTCTAACATTCCAACCACCAGAGCTATGAGGTTTCGACTATCAGCCGTCAATTTTGTTAACATGCGGATCAATTTACGCGCCTAACCTACCGAAATGTCAACCACCTGTAGTGGCTGCTAGCGCTACTTAGAACCCATGATCTGCCGCACGTGAATGTCCGCCACACACTGACCCATCGCGTCCCACTGCTGTTGACGGCGTGCGCCTGAGACCAGGCGCAAACGGGCTCACCTTACCCCTTCCGTCCTGGCCTCAATCCACAGTGGCTTGCCCTCAATCCGTCCAATGAGATTCCCGCGTTATTAGGCTAGCCTTATTTATTAGGTTGGCGTAAATGCGTCTGGACAAAGACCGCAATGCGTTGTATGCCCCTAGACATCGCTTCGGGCCACGCCGCCCTAGCGGAAGGAATTGGTGCTCCGACAGTCAAATCTGTTTCTTCTTCGACCCCTCTGTTCAGAATATACTGTTCCTACCAATCTGACTTTCTCATGACTTCTCTCTCATAAGGAACCGGGCCTGGAAGATCGCAGCTTTTAGGGTTAAACTCTAGTAGCCTTGGCACAAACCATGACAGATCTATAGGAGTTAAGGCTATCACGTTTAACCCTAACAACTACAATCTTCGAGGCCCGGTTCCTTAGGAGATGGGAGAAGTCTTGGGAAAGCCAGATTGTTAGGAATAGTTTATTCTGCAGAAGGATAGGAGAATAGATGGAAAGAGTGTTAACCCTCGGATGACCGCAGACCGGCTGCTAGAGCGTCAATTACGGAGTGACGCGGGCATCAGAACTCGCCGCAGTGTCAGTGCATGCATTATTAAAGCGGCCAATGACGGAGCTGATGTCTAGACTAGCGTGGGCACGCCACCTTAAGATGGCCGGCTAGCGTGAGCGCGCGGTCACGCTGAGGCGTATGTGCGCGTCGGTCAAGGACAGTTAGCGCCAAGCCCCAGGAGGCAGTGGGCGCGCAGGCAGGCTAAAGGCGTCATGCGTCAGCGGCTGGTCTGGGGTTCCAAGTGGCTGCAAAAGGCCACTACTGATCCACCCATTCTGATACAATGAGCTGACTGCCCAAACAGGACTCCCTAAGCAATATATATAGAATCTGAGTTGACCCAATTGTGAAAAAACTCGAGGCATTTGGCGGGATTTGAACCGGCGCATCATAGAAGACCTTTGCCGGAGGTCAATGCTCTAACCGCTAAGCTACAAACGCCCCACCTCGCGCCATGAATTTAATCACACTTGGGTCGGTATTACCCACCCAACTTTATCGACTATATAGAATCCACCAATACGGAACAGTAAGCTGACTGCCCAAGCACGATTTCCTAAGCAATCACCTAGAATCCACCAGAATGACTACTAGGATGACTTTATAATAACATATAGAATCCACCAGATAAATAACAGCCTTATGCAAATAATCAGTGTTTGAACAACTAGCCTATTTGTGTTAGAGGAACTGAATCACGGCCAATCGTAAAAGACATCTACATGCAATATCATCAACAGGACTCAGATATAACGTACTGACATCATTAAGAAGGGGTTTGTCAATATACCTGAAGAGACCAATTCCAAGAAGCAGTTGTGAGCACGGCAACACAATTGCTGGAAAATAATTATATTAGACTCATCCGACGATGGATTCGCGCGAGGATCTGAACCGTCTGGCTAATAAAGCTTGTGGCAGCCTGAATTTGATAGTGCTGCGCGCATTCACCCCTCCTCATTCTGCCTAACCGTTGTCTACTCGCGCGTCCAGCGCTAATTCACCTTCTTACCACTGCCTGCTCTTGCACTAACGCGCCCCCGCTCTCACCGCGCGTACGCCGAAGCTAATCGATTCCTTGCGAACTCTGACGTCAATAACCCCACACTTTCCTGATTGGCTGATGACTAGAGGGCTTCGCTAAACCCACGGACATAGACACATTATTACACCTACGCAGATGGACTTGCCGACAATTATTACGGTTGTGCTCATTCCTTCAATATTATCCATCTTAACACTTTTTCGTGTTACGTCCTTATTATTTTGGGATAATACTCGCTAGGAGTTTCGTTAGTTAGGCCGGGCGTCGAAACCTGACATTGGTGAAACTGACTTTAGAAAACTTTTGATTCCTTCGTCTCATCATGCCCAGCTCTTCTCAACAATCTGATGAGAACGCTCCCTCTCTTCAGGCCGTTCACGTCACTCTCCCTGCTTTTTGGGAGAATGCACCATAACTTTACTTTATCCGCACAGAATCTGCCTTTTATTCCACAAATATTACAAAGGAGCTGGATAAATACCACAAACTCGTGGAGGTTCTTCTGCCTAGTGTTATTGCGCAAGTCCAGTCACTTTTGTCCAAACCTCCAACCGATACACCATACACTACACTAAAAGAGGAACTTCTCCGCATCAATTCTGTGTCCGACCGTCAGCGCTACCATCAGCTGATGAAAGAAAAAACTCTTGGTGATAGGAAGCCCTCTGAACTTCTTCGCCGCATGCAATCCCTACTTGTGGACCGCCAGATCGACGGGCAGTTGTTTAAGGCGATGTTTTTAGAACGTCTCCCTGCCGATGTCCAAACGATCCTGGCGTCTGGTTCCGATGATCTTACCATCTCGAAGCTGGCGGAAATGGCGGACACGATGATTGAGGTGCAGTGCTTCCAGCCACCCTGCATTGCCCAAATTTCTGCATCCTCTTCGTCAGTGAACGAGCAGCTTGTGCAGTAGGTTTCAGCCTTGGCGACCGAGCTGGCCTCTCTTAAACTCCAATTTTTCCGTTTTGCCGTCGTCGCTCATCCAGCCGTAGTCGCTCTCGCTCGCGTCCAAGAACAGCTGAGGTGTGCTGGTACCACACGAATTATGGGCCAGAAGCTCGCAAATATTCTTCTCCCTGTTCCTTCAAGCCTTCATCGGGAAACTCGTCAGCCAGAGAATAGACGCGGCCGTATTCTCTGGCTCTCCTGGCTCTGGTCGCGCCCTCTATGTTTGTGACAGCGTCAGTCGCAGACGTTTCCTGGTAGACACTGGAGCTCAGTTATCAGTCGTCCCCCCAAGTCCAGCTGATCGTAAATCTCCCAGTCTTGATCTTCACCTTCAGGCTGCAAACCGTTCCCCAATCCCAACTTTTGGCAGCCGGTCCCTCAACCTAGACATTTGACTTCGAAGATCATTTTCCTGGATTTTCGTCATCGCCGATGTTCCCCACGCCATCCTTGGGTCAGATCTTCTTGCCGAATTTGACCTTTTGGTTGACTGTTGCCGTTCTCTTCTTGTTGACCGCCTCACCGGTCTTTCTATTCACGGCTTGTCTCCATTTACGAACTCTTGCAATTTATCTGTCTTCGATACAGATATTGCCTGTCCTTTCTGGGACTTACTTCGCAAGTACCCTAATATTATTAACTCCCAGTTTCGCACTGATGATGTTCAGCATGATGTCCTTCACCACATCCGCACATCAGGCCCTCCTGTGTTTGCTCGGCCTCGACGACTTGCTCCGGCCCGTTTGCAGGCCACGAAGGTGGAATTCGAGCACATGCTGCAACTCGGCATTATCCGACCGTCTGAGAGTTCGTGGGCTTCCCCTCTTCACATGGTGCCCAAGGCCACATCCGGCGACTGGAGACCCTGTGGCGACTATTTTGCGCTCAACAATGCCACGGTTCCCGATCGGTATCCCGCGCCGCATCTTTAGGATTTTGCTGAAGCTCTCTTTGGCAAAACGGTTTTCTCGAAGATAGACCTGGTACGCGCCTTCCATCAGATTCCGTTCGCCCATGAGGACATTCCAAAGACTGCTGTTACCACTCCATTCGGCCTTTTCGAGTTCATCCGCATACCCTTTGGCTTACGCAATGCTGCCCAAACGTTTCAGAGGTTCATTGACCATGTTTTACGAGGTTTGCCATTTGTCTATGCGTACATCGATGACCTCTTAGAGGCTAGTTAGACTGCTGAAGAACATGTGAACCATTTAATCCAGATCTTCGACAGATTCGAGAAGTTTGGTGTTATACTCAATCCCTCAAAGTGCGTGTTTGGTGTGCCGTCTCTTGAATTTTTTGGCCACCTTGTCAGCTCTGAAGGTTTGCGTCCCCTCCCATCTAAGGTTGAGGCCATTCGCGATTTTCCTCCACCAGCTTCAAAGCGTCATTTGCAACGTTTTATTGGCATAGTCAACTTTTACCACCGGTTCCTCCCGAACTGTGCCGACCGCATGCTACCCCTCACCAATCTGCTGTCTGCTCTCAAAGGTCCTCTTGCACTTACGGGAGAAGCATTGGCTGCTTCCGAAAGAATCAAGACTGCCCTTGCCGACGCCACCCTGCTAACGAATCCCGCTCCCGAGGCTCAGCTGTTATTGATGGATGACGCTTCGACCGTAGCCGTGGCTGCAGTCCTGCAACAACATCTGCCTCGTTCGACTCAACCCTTGGCCTTCTTCTCCAAAAAAAAACTCTTGCCCGCTGAGACACGCTATAGCACCTTTGGCCGTGAACTCCTCGCTATCCACTTGGCAGCGAAAAATTTCCGACACTACCTCGACGGTCGGGACTTCACCATCTTCACGGACCACAAGCCGCTTACCTTCGCTCTTCGGTCCCACTCCGATAAGTACAACCCCAGGGAGATTGGTCACCTAGACTACATTTCTCAATTCCCCACCGACATCCGCCACATTGATGGCACGAAGAATGAGGTGGCTGACCTTCTTTCTCGACCTTCCCTATCTGCCCTTCAATTCTCACAGGGAATCGGCCTTAGTGCTATGGCGGTGGAGCAAAAACGGGTTGGCTGTCCCGGCGATGAAGATGTCACTGGTCTCCAGCTTGCGGACGTTCCCCTCACCACCGGAACTGGAACCATTATTTGTGATGTGTCGACTCCTTTTCATCGCCCCTTTGTGCCGCCCTTGATGCGTCGAGCTGTGTTCCAAACTCTTCATGGACTCTCCCACCCTGGGATTCGAGCCTCACAAAAGCTCCTCGCGGAAAGGTTCGTCTGGCCTGGCATGAATAAGGACGTTAAAGCTTGGGCCCCTTCCTGCCCGAGTTGCCAGCGGAGCAAGGTTCATCGCCACAATAAGTCTCCACCCAGCACTTTTCCCAGCCCTGACGCTCGATTCAGCCATGTTCATCTTGATGTCGTAGGCCCGTTGCCTCCATCCAATGGCTATACCCATGTTCTTACCTGCATCGACCGCTACACCCGTTGGGCTGATGCCATCCCTTTGCCCAACGTGCAGGCAGAAACCATCGTCAAGGCCTTTGTCAGTCGCTGGGTCGCCAATTTTGGTGCGAAATCTACCATTACCACTGACCGCGGTGCCCAGTTCGAGTCCGACCTTTTCAACACCCTTGTTAAATTCCTTGGTTGCACTCGTATCCGGACGAAAGCCTACCATCCCGCTGCCAATGGTATGGTGGAAAGATTCCATCGACAACTCAAGGCTGCCCTGTGAGCTGCAGAAGATCCAGGAAACTGGTCAGACAACTTGCCGCTTGTCCTTCTCGGAATCCGCTCTGCACTAAAGTCAGATCTGGATTGCAGCGCGGCCGAGCTGGTGTTTGGAACAACTCTCCGTTTTCCCGGCGCTATGGTCAACCCGACTCCACGTGGCCCCAAGAGACACCTGCCAACTTGGTGCATCGTCTCGGACAATTTATGTGCTCCTTTTCCCCGGTCCAGCCTCGTACTCCAGCGACCGAGCCTGACGTCGAGAAAGGCCTGGCCCACTGCACACACGTGTTTGTACGCTGCGACCGGATGCGCAAACCCCTGGAGCCGCCCTACGAAGGACCGTTCCATGTTCTCTCCCGTAATGAGAAGACCTGCCGAATCCCTCGTGGAGACAAGGAGGACGTGGTCAGCATCGATCGTACAAGGCTGCTGTCACGGAAGAGCCACCGGACTTGCCACCAGGACAAAATTAAGCTGATTTCCTACCTCAAGCTCCTCCACCCCCTGCTCCTGCTCCTTCCCCTTCCATTCCCGCAATCCCATCATCCCGTATCCTACCTCGTCCTTCAGTTTCTGAACACTCATTTACTACGTTACCGTCCACAACCGTAACAACCACTCAGCCCGCCCCAACGGTTCCTCCCGCTTACATTACCCGCAGTGGACGTCACGTTCACTTCCCTGACCGATTCGTCTCACATTTCATCTAGCCTTCAGCATGTCCTCCGGCATCGTTTTACGCCGCCTTTCAGTCTTGGAGGGGGGTACTGTGGCAGTTTGTATTTGGTAGTGCTGCGCGCATTCACCCCTCCTCATTCTGCCTAACCGTTGTCTACTCGCGCGTCCAACGCTGATTCACCCTCTTACCTTTGCCCGCTCTTGCACTAACGCGCCCCCGCTCGCACTGCGCGTACGCCGAAGCTAATCGATTCCTTGTGAACTCTGACGTCAATACCCCCACACTTTCCTGATTGGCTGATGACTAGACGGCTTCGCTAAACCCGCGGACATAGACACATTATTACACCTACGCAGCTGGACTTGCCGACAATTATTACGGTTGTGCTCATTCCTTCAATATTATCCATCTTAACACTTTTTCGTGTTACGTCTTCATTATTTTGGGACAATAATCGCTAGGAGCTTCGTTAGTTAGGGCGGACGTCGAAACCTGACAATCTGTTGCTGCAGAGGTCTTGTTTGCTTGTACATAGGGGAGGTGAGCGGTGCATCGAAAGGGTCATGCTGACCTATTTGGAGGCAGAGTGCGTCTGTCAATGAAGCCGCTTAGCGAATTATTTGTATGGCCTACAGCAACTAATTGCTCTGGAGAAGGTAAATTGAGGCGGCGCTAAAACGTGGGAAGGAGTTGAAGACCGCAGTCAGTCATTACAAACGCATTTTCTCCAACTATGATGTCCTGACGGAACATAACCTCTGAGTGAAGCGGTCATGGGATATTAAAACAATTCAAATACCGAATTGAGGCAAATGTTCACATCCCAGATATGCATGTAGATAGAGAAGTAGAAGGCGTTACGATCACCGGAATCATACTTTTACTTGTCTGAGCTTTTGGGCTCTTTCTGGAGTCCACCGTCAGATATAAAACGTGAGAACACAATCAATCGATTTATCGATCCGGCGCCGGCATACATCGCGCTGCGCAGGCATCTCCGGAATGATGGCACTGTTGGTTGACTGTCACCCCCTTCCTCCGCCCCCTTCCTAACGGCTGATTGGCCCCTGCATCCTATAACTGTTGCTTGGCCTTCGTTTACGCCTTTTATCTCTGACGGTGGATTCTAGAAAGAGCCCGAAATCTCAGACAAGTAAAAATATAATTCCGGTGACCGCAACGCCTTTTATTTCTCTATCTAAGTCAATTACCGCACACACTGGGTGATTTGGGCTCAAAATAATTGCGCATTAATCGCCACATCGCCTTTAAACGACTTAGTTGCTGAAGAATCTCAGTGTTTACTTTCGTCGGCAATGCTCGCTATGATCATGGGTTTCGTCAAATCTGTGGTTGGAATACTCAGTCGCATATTTAAAACAAGCGTAGCCAGCAGGATTTATTGAATTCAATAAATTTCGGGACGGTTTTTAAACTACATCTTTTCGTTGTATGAGTCTGATAACGAATAGAGCATAAGACATTTTGAATTTCCACAGAAAGACATGGCATGACAGCAAGGGTTATAGTTCATTGTAAACACTGTTTGAATGAAGGACACTGCAGTAAATCAGCGTATAGGAAGGAAAGGGTGGAGTGAGGGAAGTTAACGAAAATCACGTGGGGATTAAAACAAAGCACCCAATTACCAGGGTAATTGACGGTTGACCAGATGGTCAAGCTGCTTGCGTAGGTCGGGTTTCTTCCGCCGTATTACGGCCGGTTCCAAGTAGCGCAGGGTTCGATTTGTTCGTGCCCGAGCAAGTACTCGAAAAGCTGTTTTGACGTCGACAGAATGATCACTCTTTAGCAGATGCTTAATAATTGAGGACCGTGCTACTCTAGCTTCTTGCTTGAAAATCCAGTTAGGCAACTGCACAGCGGCCTTGCCTACCAGTTGCCTTTGCGTACGCCCGATGTACTTGCGTTCGCAAGTGCACGTGAATTCATTAGTACAATTTGAGTTGGCGTGCAATGGCAAGGCATTCGTTGTCCGTTCGACCGGAAGGCTTTTGGTAGGACTTAAGAAGGCGAGTTTAGCTGCGTTGTAGGTCCTTTCTACGTTATAGCGCAACCATCACTTGGTTGTATTCGAAATGCCCTCACCTTTAAAGGGTCACCAAATTTATTGAATTAAATCAATTCTGCTGTCTACGCTTGTTTTAAATTTGTACAGGGGAACAAGTGCTACAACTCAGTCGCCTATAGCTGTTGAACCTATAGAAGGAACCAATAAGCTAGCCAGCAGGAGCTTAAGCTCATATTTAAGTGCTGAAAGACTTGTATGCTTGGCAATCGAAAAGCAGCCGACTGGTATGCCTAGATGTTCCCGTTTGCTCTAGCGAGCCAAACGCGCGTGTGGACGGGGAATTTCCTGACGTGCTCGCGTCTGATTCAAAAGTGATCCACGTCAGCATTCCATGGGTTGCGCGAATTCCGCACGTGTCGTGACGCAAACCCTTGGATCTCTGCTATGCGGCATTTGGAGGTATGCATTACAAAAGTATGCATTTTTGGTTAGGGCGAGCACAACCTACATCAGCAGTCGAAAAAATTGCCCTTTATCCTGGAGGATACGAAGTAGTCCTGCCGGATAATATAAGATCAACGAATTCCAGAGTGTTATGACTGATGTAATAGGGTGTAGAAGTAGTAAAATATAAGTGCTGGATAAGTGACTCCCAGAAAAGTGCAGTCCAACCATGAGCGGGGCAGATCCAGAGTCACATTCCGGCGAGTGTAGTCACCGGGGCCACTGTCCGCAACCGGTCATGAGATCGCCGGCTCCGGGGGTGTCTGAGCGTAAGCGATCCCTGCAATGAGGTCCTTTGTGAACCGGCCTTGAGAAGTGGTTGGCCAGTGGGGCCAGACACGTCTGTGACCTTGACTGGAGCTTTGACACTGTCTGGCGCGCATGCGCTGATGAACACGAGAGCCAGACATGCGGGACCTGCATGTGTTAGAATACAAGGTCGCTACAGTCAAACCGATCTACCTGTGGCACCGGGAAGTAGCGGAATCATCCTCTAATCCCATGGAGAAAATCCACTGCGCGGATTCCATCAGCACTCCTAAGCAGAACCATCCGCGTGCTCGCATACTGGCATACTGTAGGCAGGAAGACTCGAAGCTGGCATATGTGTTAACAATAGCCATTATCTCCCACAAATTAACGCTCTTACTCCGGTAAACCGACCGCACGCCGCTTTTAACTCCCCCATGATAATTTCACCACCTCTTAGTTCCACATCTAACCATTTTCGTTTTTACCTCTAAATATACTTTCAACTGAAATAATCTTCAACTTAAAATTTCGTTGTCCTCTACATTACCTGTTTTCAAAGGCAAAATATGTGAACATTTAAATTTGGAGGGCATAAAGTCCCAACTGTCTGTTTCCTTCCCAAACACGCAACTGCTGGACATTGGAAAGGATTCCCCGGCATTTGGAGCTCTTCTCAAGATAGTGAAGTGGTCTCTAGATATGTTTACCTTTTCCTGTGAAACGTCGAGCATCATTTCCAAACGATGTCAACTGTCCTCCGTTTTGCAACTCTGACGGTGGTTTTCGAGGTCTTCGTTGATGATCGTCGTGGGTTCTTCCTTATTCACCAACTTGTCGGTGGACCCTGAATTCTGCTTGGTGTCACCTCGGGGATGTTCTCGTGACCTCTACGGTCCCCTCCTCGTTTCAACCCCGTTTTCCCCGATGAGCTCTTCTTCTCTCACCCCCATGATGCTATATGAGTATTTTCCCACGACAAGGAGAGTTCAGAACCCTAAACATGCCATCTCACTGCATCATAGCATACCATATCAATCCAACTACCTATTTGAGCAGTTTTTCTCCTGTATACTTTTAGAAATCGGTGGATCGTTGAACTCTGCCACCAATTTCAATCATAGAATTTTTTCACTGCCGCTTTCTCAGTTCACTATATTTACCTAATATTGTTGACTATTATTTTAAATGACTGTCTACTGTAAATCGGATCTGACTTAATCTGTACAACATACTACTCACTTCTGTTGTATCACAGTTGCTTACGCTAAGGTGTGATTACTAACTTTGTATGTGTGTTTACCAAAGCACTAATTTTGTAATGAAAAACTCCTTGGGCTTTAAATATACGATTTATTTATCTATTTACATGCACAGTGTTCCTTAAATTCCGGCACGCCTTAAACACTTATATAACCAATATTTATAAGGATACATTGCATGTTCAAATCAGGATTTATTCTACTATAGGGGGTCCAAGCCGTGGGTGTGTTCAGAGTACTATAATCAGCATACCAAGTTTCTTATAGGGTGAAAAAGGGGAAGACCAGTAGGATTCAGAGGGGCAGTTGGCAAGCATTCGTAAGCTTTTGATGAATTCTTATCGTGTCAGTACATTAATATGGGAACGGGATTCAAGTTAAATCCTTTTCGCCTTTTCATACAAGTGAATCGTGGGGATAGCGGGGGGTATTGGTCGAGAAGATATGGCTGGTTGAATGAATGTAGGTGTTTCATTAATTCATTAGTTCATTCATCATATTCCCGATCACAACCGACAAAGCAGGGAGCCCGTGTACTAGAGGCAGTGTCTCGAACACAATTTCCGAAGGAACCGGGTTCAAATCTCGGGGGTGCCAACCCTCGAGATTGGGTATGACTGGCTGATGACGGCTTATAAGCCGGAAATGGCCATTCCGGTCTCCCTTTGCTATGTCGGATCCACTAATTCAAATGCCTAGTTATTTGGCGGTGAGGGTCCGGTGAAGCCGGCCCAAGGGTTAGCGGGGAGGAGTGGGGGAGAAAGTGCATGCAGGTACAGGACCTTTGACGATGCTAGGCTTGCAGAAGGTTTTTGTGCACACAAGACCGGCTTCCTCAATCTGATAGCGGTCGCCCCTGCCGTTGACAGCCGGCGCTGACCCAGGGACTTTGGATAGTTCAGTGGAACCTTATAAATCACCCGGAGGGCTTCGCTGGGGTCCATGCGATGCCCTGAATCAAGCATGTGGGCGAGAATGGCACTGTTTATGCCCCCTGAATTCATCTTTGCTCAGCCACACCGGAAGGTGCTACCTTATTCTTTTGGAGAAGCGCCAAATCGCGCGACCTGGTCTGGTGTGGCCAGCGGTCACCGAAGTGCATACTCTCGTCCGCGCTATCTCTTTGCCTCATTCCCCCCGTCAACCGGCTCCACCAAAACCTCATCGCCACACAACCAGCCTTCACTTACCGGCCCCCCTCCCACCCCCAGGATGCCTAAGCTTAACGACCCCAGCACTCCCTCCCCCACTATTCCCACGGTTCACTCGTATGAAAATACGAACATGTTTTAGTACATATGTGTACACCGATCATATGCAGAGCACACCTGTCCTGGTATTTAATGCCTTTCAGCTGTCATGGGTGGATGTGATCACACAACGTTTGCCACATGACTAAGTATATGTTGCTTACTATGTTTCAGTAACATAGTTATTATTTTTAGGCATTACCGGCAGAAACATGTTTTAACTTGTATCTGGTTCACATAAATGTGTACTGGCCCGATGCGAATCTATCGAAAGCCTGCGTACGCTGTTCTTTTGAATTATCTGATGGGAATTTCCGCAACTGTCAAACATAAACATAGACCCCAACACGCTGCAGGCTATGGTCAGGCGTGCGCGCGTTTGTCTGTTAGCGTCGTGTGGGCGTGAATGTATGAACGTCATGCGAGCGTGAGTCACTGACCGTTTGATCAGCTGATTGGCCGCTAGAATTTGTGGGCGTCTGTGATTGGCAGTTCCAAGGGCAGTTCGAGAACTGCGAACATGTGAACTTTTGCGCGGCGTGACGCAAGTGGAAAAAGCTACACGACAGAGTGTGGTTTCGAAATGTTTAAAGTTCTGGCTTAGCCACTGCTTATAACGCGGAGTGATGAAATAAAGAACGTCGAGAAACACCTTTAAGGGCACTTTTATCCAATACATACTCCGAATTCGGTGACTGTCACCGACATTACGATAAAAATTTTCAGATTTGTGTGAATTCTGGTGAGGGCGGCAGCTGCTCTACGTAATCGCTTCGTCCACTTCGCCTCTATGGTAGGGCAGCGTTAACATAGGATCTTACGGCATGGCGGTTAGGCGGACGCAACGGGTTTTACTAAAAATAAAATAAATCATATGAATAGCTTAGTCTGGATGTCAGTCTTCATTCCGATGAATCTGGTTTCAAAGCAATTGAACGCCCATTTGATTTTCGGCCTTGAAGTGTGTGTAGACTTTGCTTGGACAGCTTGTATATTCATTTAACTTAGTACGACAGCTCATTTACTGAGAACTAGCTAGCAGATGCATACTTATTTTGTGATTAACAAGTTAATAATTACGTTGAAAACTAACTTACCTGCTGATAGGATTTGATGTACGTTTCTCTTTCACTTTTCCTATCGGCCCTCGAAGATAGTGTTTTGGAATCATTGGAAAGAATGAGGATGGCGAAATTTAAAGTTTAGTCCAGGAAGCTGCTACAACGACTGTGTTAGCCTAGAATTATTTTTCGTCCGACAAAAAATTGTTCTTTTAAAAAAGTTGTTATTTCCGGCTGAACAAGTATGAAATTCTCCACACCTATTCTCCTACGAGACTCCCGTCCACAAATGATTGTTTATCGGCTTCCGAAGGCTACCACTCCCGCCCTGAAATGCTGTCTACTCATGACTGAATACTGCCCTCCCTCGATCTCGGCCCTTTGTTGACACTCTCACATTACGACCAGCTTGACGGCGGTGTCGACCCAGACGTCTGTTCCCCCTTTTTGACCCAGTGCCTGCGGCTGATCCGAGACCCACTCGTCAAGTCACCCCACCACAACTGCCTGTCAAGCGCTTGCATCCCTCCTGTGCCAACAAAACATTGTCTCGATTCTCGTCCGTCCCCCCCTTTGTTGACAAAACATTGTCTCTGTTCGCGTCTGTCCACTCTCCCCACCCTTGGACTAGTGCATTCAGACCAATGGGAGCCCCCAGGAACCGACACCTGGGATCCTATAAAACCGGACCCATACCCCCTTGACGGATTCCCTTTGCTCTTGACGTGGCATATCCATTGTTAAGGTTTGTGTATTTATTTTGTACTATTTTCTCTTAATAGTACCGTACCACCTTGATAGTTGTTATCACTGGGTTTGGCGTACGGGTAACTGCTGGATACAGTTGGAGAAGTAAAGGGACGAAACAAAAGTCTTCCAAGCAAGGTAACGCACTGGAAACTACTTGACCCAGTAGTTTCAGCGGTAAAGGGCAGCATAGACGTTTTTGTGATTGGACGGGGGGGGGGCTGGGATCGGAGACAACTTACATTGACGTTTAATGGTCCTAACACACATGCGGGTCTTGCAACTAAACGGCGGCTACTGCAACTGTAGTGTCTAGCCGAAACATTTGGTGCAGAAAATGGTTCTGCTAGGCTAATTGATGTCGCCTCCACTGTGAATAGGAAGCACTATAGAAGGGATATTGGGTGGTTCGCCTGATCTCTGCTCTCCCAATGGTTGCATGATTGCTGATCGTAGGTGCGTTGATTGGCCTACCTAGCTGTTCCTGTCCGTGATATTCATATAGATGTGCGTGTGTTTGACAGAAATTTCCATGCGTGCACGCGCCCTATCTGCAATTGTTGACGACTTGAAACTGCTACGGGCTGCGCAGACGAGGTCATTAACTCTGGCATCTACTGCGCCCATTCCCCGCACAAGGCTCCTACGGTGGCTGGGAAAAGGGAATAAGGTCGATGCCTCCGCGCTTCCACTATAAAAAATCAGACGCCCTTGAAGCAAGCGCGGTGCACTAAAACCCGTGGCTTGAAAGGCTGCCAACCGACGGGCTAACTCCGACCTCGCAATCATCCCGGTGCGTGTGTTTGTGTGGAGTTGCCAGCTGGTGGACTGAGAGAGTCAGGCTGCAAGAAATCACTTCCAATGCAGCCACTCTAGACTCCCACTCCGTTGTCGCCAAATTAGGTGCGCTGTTAAGCGCCCTTATCGCAGGGGGTTAAGCGAGTTAAACCGTGCAACTGCGATCTTCAGACCATGGTTACTTAGTGCAGAAGAGAAGACGTCAAAGGCCAGAGTAGATGGAATAGTTTATTGTTTACACAACGGAAGAGGAGAATAGATGAGAGTAGATTGACTCGGGAGAGACACGTCCGATCAGTAGGTTGACCGGGCCCAAGTGAGGTCTTAGAGTAGTCGGGCCAGAGGACAGATAGAGGGAGATCTTTCATTGGGTAGGTCGGCCTGGAGATTTTGGGCAGAGAGGCAACTTGCGTCGGGCACGCGTGCAAGATCCTCATTCGTCGCCTCATAGATGCGAGAACTATGATTGGCTGATCGAGACGTCGAGAAAGCACATCGGTGAGCGTTTTGGAAAGTGCACTACGACGCGAGCTAGTCAGGCAGGCACGACCCGCTACACCCTATCCCGCCTCCGATTTTTTGACACGATTTGGAGGACTTTTCAAGTTGAGCCGCGATTTTTCCTACCTCCATTCGCAAGTACAATTTCTTATATGAGAAGAAGAGGCGATCTCGGGAATAGTGGGTTTAATATCCTGACGTTTCGAAAGCTTACAGGCTTACATTGTCGGAGGTTGGTGTTTGTACACGCCTCACAGTATTGATAGCTGTTACAACTGGCTTATCGTTCGCTTTCTAATATATACATCGGTTGGCTTCATTCCCCCCTAACAAACCAATTTTTGGCCTTCGTTGTGTATCTGAACTACAATGAGGTCATGAGCAAACGGGGTTACGATGCTAGCGCCGTTTTAAAGGCAGACCAGTTTGGCCTATATTTGACGGTTATCCCAAGGAACGTAATCTATAGGATTTAAGGCTAAGACGATTTACCCTAACAGCTACAATCTTTGAGGCCTGGCTCCTTAGGATGTGGGAGAAGTCTTGGGAAGGCAGAGTAGACGGAACTATGTATTGTTTACAGAAGAGTTACGGGGAAATTTACCAATACGTCTTTTAGGGCGTCCGACCGTGAGGCCAGTGGGAGAGAGCGGCGTCGCCGCAACTGCGACGCGCGGAGGCGGAATTTCCAGTGTCTCCGGCCCCAACCACCAACTTGAGGTCTTGTGTGAGTGGGCCTGTGATTGGTTGCATTGCGCGAGATTAAGCCGTGTGTGCCAGTAGATGGGCCTGGTCCTTGAGCAATAGACAGGCCAGGGGTCGGCCATCACGGTAACCGCAGCGTTGGCGTGATGAGTCAACGGTGGCGTTAAAGTCCATAATGAAACTTCGCCCGATACTCAGTGGCCACACTTGAGAGACGCGCTACAAAGTGCGATGAATTCGAGGAAGGACTGGATCTCCACAACCACCCTCCATCTATCGGCACAAGCTAGAATCGTTCGGTTGTTAAACTCAGAGAACTACCGCTCATTGAGACGCGAAACTACGCGATCAGCAGGATGCGACGTCAGAACCATTGGACCGAGTTAGCTGGCTCCATGGAATCAGCTTCAAACTCTGATAACTTCCACCAGCTCTACTACCTTTTACGTAAAGCATCAGGCAAATCTAAACCACCTTGCACTACCGTTCGGGATAACTCGGGTCAAGTGATTACTGATATGGCTGGCAAAATCGATCGATGGCGAGAACACTTTAGCGAGCTACTGGATCCGCCTATACGTTCACCTGCGAACCTACCGCTATCAACTGGAATTCCATACGGTAGTGACTGCGAGCCACCTACGAGATTTGAAGTGGAATCGGTATTACAACGATTAAAAGTTCGGAAGGCAGCGGGTGAAGATGGTATCCCAGCAGAAGCCTACAAAAGTAATTGTCCTGCTTTGACGGAATCACTATATCGACTGTACTCGACTACATGGACTACCGAAGTCATCCCGACTGACTGGTCACTGTCCATTATTTTACCGATACCGAAGAGCGGTGACAGGACACTATGCTCAAACTACTGCGGCATCAGCCTCATAGATATAGCCGCCAAAGTGTTTGCGACCATCCTTCTCTGTAGATTTTCGACTGAGCGCAATCTTCGTACTCGTCCTAACCAAGGAGGCTTTCGTCGAGGTAGAGGATGTATTTACCAGATCTTCATTCTAGGCCGCATGCAAGAGCACAGACATCAAAACCAACAGATCACCACCGCCTGTTTTATAGACTTCAAAACCGCTTTCGATTCTATCGACAGAGAAGCTTTATGGCAAGTTTTGCTTGCTGACGGTCTCCCACCAAAGTTGCTCAATCTTATCAAAGCTTACTATGGCAGAACATCAGCCCGAATAAGAACCCTTGGTGAAGAGTCAACTTCTTTCCCTCTGACTTGTGGAGTTCGACAAGAGTGCCCTATTTCTCCAGTTATCTTCAACTTCTTGATCGACTGGGTAATGCATCAGTCAATTCTAGCTGACAGTGGATGTAAAATCAGCGCTGAATTCAGAGTACCTGACCTGGAAGATACCGATGACATTGTCGTACTCGGTAAAACTCCTCAATCACTACAGCCAACGCTAGACCGAATCACGGGCTTGGCTGCAACTGTTGATTTGACAATTAATGTGCGTAAGACAAAGCTCCTGACTACGTATCTGGGCGCAGCACAACCACTGTTTATCAGCGGTCAACCCATTGAAGAAGTTAGCTGCTTTCGCTATTTGGGCTCGAATATACTAGCCAATGGACAGGCCAAAGACGAAATCAAGAACTGAATCGCGCAGGCTAGAAATGCATTTAGGCTGCTAGCCAGACCACTCTGGTCTTGCTCAGACATCAGTTTACGCACTAAGCTGCTGATATACAAAGCATCAATCAGACCGGTGTTAGTATATGCCTGCGAAACATGGCCAGTGAGAAAGGCAGACATCCTATTGCTCGAAGTCTTTGACCGTTGGTGTCTTCGACGCCTCTTAAGAGTCTTCTGGCAGGATCGAATCTCCAATGTTGAGCTATACCTCAGATGTTTCAAGCTACCAAGTCTATCATCGTACATCCAGCATCACCGATTGCAATGGTTTGACCATGCCCTGCGCAAACCATCGACGGACATCAGCAGATTGGTCGTGAACCCTTCTCGTAGTGCAAACTGGAGATACCGACAAGGCGGTCAACTGAAGACATGGCTCAGCATCGTTAAGTCGGACGTTGAACGGATGGGCCTCATAACCGTTTATGGCTTGCGACATTGGAACGAACAATGGGTTAACATCTGTGAAGAGCTCGCCAATGGGCCGCCGCTATTCGTGACGTCCGTGAAGCCGATTCATCCAACAACAGGAGCTAATCGGATCAAGTATCAAGTAAGTAGTTAGGGTAAGGATTACGGTAAGGATTAGGGTTAGAGTAAAGGTAAGGGTTAGGATAAAGGTTAGGGTTCGGGTAAATTTTAGGGTGAGCGTTAGGTTTAGGGTTAGGGTAAGGGTGAGGGTTAGGGGTTAAGGTACGTTTTAGTTTTAGGTTCAGTGTGGGATAATGATATCTTACGAAAAAAGCCCGAGGTTTCTGCTCATTATTACAAAAAGTCTTCAAAAAATCAATTATTACTGGTTTTGGGCAAAAGAAAGCTTTCGGAATAAAACGCCACATTTCCACGTTTTTCAACAGAGATTCGTGCTCAATTCGAGCTCTGTTCGAGCTTGATTTGTTTTTTGCGCATTTTTTCGATTTACGCGCCGAACGCCGTCAGCCTGTAGCCACCATATTAAATTATTTCAACAAAATTTTACAACTTTTTTTTATTTTTACGAAATCCTTTTTTTGGTATATCAGTTTTATCAACTTGGAAACAACCACTTCTCACGGTTACCGAATGAAAAGGGCCTAGGGCTTGTTGTATCCAAGACCCCTACCAAGGAAACTCCTGCCATATTTTAAAAATAAAGCATATCTCTCTCTAGCGCTGGACCATGATGAGGACGAGAGTGTGCGGCGGATGCAGCGCAAAATTTCTATCACTTTAAACCAAAAAATGTGGAAGTCGCCATCCCTCGTGCAGCATGATGGGGGACATACCATGGACGCTGCGAAAATTGGCAGCCGATCTGTCACGAGGTTGTACGAATGACGTAAATAATGCACCACGAATTTTCTACTAATCGCGTCTTGGGGTATTTGGAAGGACACGCGTTTGTCAGCGCATGTACTTTTTAGTCAAAGAGAACAAGAAACTTCACATCAGACGAAAAAGCAAACAGTTTACTGACCATACTCGCTACGAATGTATTCTAGATTAAATTTTGGTCAATGTAGCTATCCGAGTTCTCCGTTCATATCCAGTGTATGTGTGAGAATTGATCCTCCACATGCTACAAATTGACAATCTTGGCACCCACTATGTACCCGGATATACCCTCGGTCATATTTGGATTTAGAGGGCTTATGCTGAGAAGCCAGAACATCAGCAGCTGATTCTAGAACAGCTTTTTCGTGCAGAAAGACGGAGCGGTCACCTACTACTTTACTTTATGAGTACAGTACGGTTCTGAATTCGTGCGACATGCTGACACTCGCGAAATTTTTATACTCACTCGCAAAACGGAATTAAGTAAGGTTGAACCACTGATTATCGTGGGACTTATTGTAAGGTCATTTCAGTCGCGATAGGATGCCGGATTTCTAACGAGCCTCTTTCTGACCACTAACAAAAAGGTATGTACTGCAAAGAACTGCCACTCAAGAAGTATGCATTTATATCATTTATTTTGACTGCCAATATATTTTATCGATAAAATGCACGAAACAATTATTTCTTATACTCGTTTTTTAGCAAAGTACGCCTTCTTTAATTTTTATTCGTAAAGAAAGGGTATCCTTCTCTTTTAGAAAAAAAATTAACTAGGAATTGTGAATTGTTCATTCACAATACATCGTATTCGTCAATTTATTGATTATGCCTATAATTTATGCAGAATAATCCTTTTCTATCGCATCATTTTACGAGAATTATGTGATTTGTTCCTTAAACCGTAGACAAAACGCACTTTTCCTTAAACGGAATATACACAGCGCGCAGTTTGTAAACCTGCGTAGGAGTCGGTTTCAAAATTATTCGGCAATATAGAAACATATTTAGCCGAAGGATATCCCTGCTTTGAGACAAAAAATAAAGAAGGCGAGTTTGTTTTCCATGCATTAAATGCATACATATATATTCACTCAGAAATGTGCGAACACCGATCGAAAAGGCTTGTGAACTAAACAAAGTTCATGTGGTGGTCAGAGGTCCTCAACGGGTGACCGCCTGCCAGGCCGATTCCGGCCAAGTCATAATAGCAGTAAGAGGGTATGACAGCATTTGGGGGTAACTTGATACAGAACTGTTGCGGGCTTATTAGCCTTCATCAGCCAAGCATAACCCTGAGCACCAGCTGGTCGGACAGCACAAACAAATGCACTTACAGACGGCGCCGTTGGTCCACCACTGGTGTCTATCAGATGGGTCATAAGCACTTCATCGAACCGCAGTTCATCAGTACCTCGCCACCTGCCATTTGCTGTCAGTCGAAATCAATGATAAAAATGAATACTGCTTAAGAAGTTATTTTTACAGTGAATACCTTATTTAGTTGTCAGCAAGGAGCTCTTTAAAAATGCCGGCATTCTATCGTGACTAAATTGACTTGAAAATAGCCTACAGGATCATCAGCAATCAAACTTTTCTGAATGCCACTCAGCGAGTGAGTATCAATTTTTCATAAATTTCGGCATACTGCACGAATTCTGAGTCGTACTGTAGAAGAATTTCATCATTTTCACAGGAGGTATCCTCACAAGACAGTTTGGACAAATTATATTATATATATGTAGGCGTAACTCCCACAGCCACCCCGGCTGGAATGCAACCAGCAGGACACCCGAATGTCGGTAGTCAAAGCGCATTGTGGCCAATGCGCATTCTTTACTTTGTATGTTTTGAGTGAGTATTTTTGGGTAGTAATAAGAAGCCGACTTCGGAGTGAGTGCAACTGGTGTGAAGCGGACGCCGTTGGAGTTTCGTGCTGCATGTTAAACGCTTGTACGCAAATCACATGTTTCACCCTGAAAACCGTGGGCGTCCTGTCAATAAAGAGTTTTTAAGAACTGAAGTACAGTTTAAAGTACAGTAGGTAGTCCGTCCGTAAGTAGTGGTCACACTATCCTATACTCATTAGACTATGAATGCACATTGACGCTACAGCACATACGCGCAGTGGGTTTAACTTCCACGGGAAGTAAAGAGGTCCATGCAGACCAATTATCAGCTAAACGTAATTACTTTCGCACAATCGCCCGCATTTGCATCCCACTCCAGCGCATGTATCCGTCCAAAGGCCCGCGCTTACCTAGGATTGGCGGAAACATTAACCAGTTTGAGAGAGTATTTGTCGTATTGTTCTTCCGCAGATCCCTTGTGTAGAAAAAATCATAAGAACACACCATTCCGCCTAACAGAGCAGTCCACTTCCGCCCATTCGTCCGCAATCCCCGATTCATTTAGTCAAACTCTTGAAAATCCGAACGAGCCCCTCGCGACATTAATTATCTCAAACTGTTTTAAGTAAAAAGAGTTCAATCACGAAGCACTTAGTGGACATTGGCCATACGGTCGACCAACAGACTACATTTAAGGTCGTACTTCGGACGACGACCGGGCATCTCCAAAGACTTGCGGAGGCCGCTGCAATATGGAGAAGAAAACCAGAACTCTATAAGCAACTGGATCATGTGATCAACCGCGCATTTTCGTGGTAACAATCGGTAAACCCATTACTTCTCACGCCTCCTCGCACCCTTTAGGATTGACTACTATCCTGTCCTCTACCCCACACCCCCCCCCCACCTTCACCCTAACTACATCTCGCAGGCTTTCATGAAAATGAACTAGCGTGCTGTGAAAACAACCTTTCCCCTCACCTACTAATAGTTTATTCCCTCTTTTCCTAATGAGTTTCAACCTTCTGAGTGGACACTTAGTTGGACAGTTATTGTATCTTCTTAATAGGCAACGACCGTTTGAAGTCGAATAGGTGGTCGCGAAATTGTTTGACGTCAGTAAATCCTGCCAAACTCGTGTGATCAACCTCGCATTGCCGTGGTAACGATCGATCGCCTCAGTCCCTCACACGCCTTCGCCCTCGCTCCCCCCTCGCTATGACCGGCTGCTGCTCCCCCCTCCTTTAATTACACTTCACAGGCTTTCACCGTAACCTGAAATGACTTGTTGTGATAATTACCTGCCCCCTTATGTACCCCTCTCTATGTACCAACATTTTTGACTTCCGTTTCCCACCCTATTTACCCATTAAGTTTCACCTTTCTAGTTGGAGAGTTATTTTACTATATTAGCAGTCAATGAGCGACTGCAGATGAATTAGAGGTCACGAAATTTTATGAGGTCAATAAATTCTGCTCAACTCGTGATCTTCGCCTTGTTACCTTATTTAATTAAAAATAGTTAGGAAGTCCCCCGAACATATTCCCAGGATAATTGATTAATAGCTCATGTCTAAGCACTCCTTTTCTGCATGCTTTGATAAAGTCTGTAAAGTGACGCTCAACGCCAAGAGCGGCCTACTTCGGCGTGACATAATGGATGATCGAGACCACCAGTTGTCAGCCAAACTGGCGTGCTGATGAACGTGATGTTGCAAAAATTTTGCAAGCGTCCCGCGCCTTCATCACATTTGGCAACCTGAACCTCATAACATTTCATAAACATAGCAGTACATATTCTAGTTCCTGGGACACCACTCTATAAACTATACTTATTGCACTTTAAATGCACTGTCAAACCAAATCACATGTTAAAACCAGCGTGTTTAACTCAGTCAGAAAGTGAAGAGGTCTGTAGTGACCTCGCATGCTAAGCCATGCATGAGGTCCCACGATTACTTTCCTAGCGTGCCTCCGGAACAGGCCACATGTCTACTAAGCACGTGCACACCAGAGCGTGCCAAACCCCCGGTTAAGGTCGCGGACATGTGTACACCTCTCTCTGTCTTTACTGACCAATCACTTTCCAAGATCGGTTCGCAAAGGACCCTATTGCGGTGACTGCCTACGCTCAGACCGCACCCGGACTCGGCGACCTCGCTGCCGGACTGCGACTCCGGACCCGGCTTGCGTATGGCTAGACTGCACTCGTCCGAGAGTCAGTTTCCTCTTACCAATACTCCACTCCTTCTGCACTTAATTAAACTATTTCCTAACATTCTGGTCTCCCACGTCTTCTCCTCTTATCTACTGGTTTATAACCGTTGGGATAATCTCATCTTCTATTAATCACCCGGCCTAGTTCGTATCCTACAGGTCCATGCAACCACCATCACCTCCCTGCAACCACAAATGTTTGGATTCCGTCTCGAGTAGTCCACACTTCCACTACTTCGTCCTCAGTCCCCAATCTATTTTTGAAATTCCTGACCACCGTACGGCTTTAAGTATATCCAAATATTTTAACTTTAAACGCCTTTCAAATTATTCCGGAATAAATTTTGCCCGTCACTCCAGCTTCACCATGCATAGATAACAAGAGTATATGGGCGCTCAAAGAAACATACCATGCTCCCGTTCCAGAAAAGCGTTCAAGAGGACCAGCACGTGGGGTAAAGGGCGTACCTGACAATGTTTCTTTCGTATTTCAGCTTACAGTTTAAGGCGATAAGATAGGTCCTCACATACTTTTTCTTGCCTAAAAATATTTAACCATCCGAATATGCGAGGTCTAGGTAATTGAATGGAAGATGGGAAAGCGTTCTCTGGGACCATTTGTTTATTTACCCGACGTTTCGAACTATCATACGAGCCCATTGGCAAGAAATAAAAAGTATACAGTTCACTGAATATTTAGCTCAGCTCTGAAATTCAGCTCTGTCATTGAGTTGCACGCGCGACACCAGCTAGGCAACCTCTCAAATTTCTAACTCAGGGCTCTACAACGTAGTTGAACAATTCATCCAAAACTGCAGGTTTTTCGACTAAGACATGACAAAGTGGTCGTATCATTCCATGTGACCTCACTTTTCACCTCGACACCGTAGCATCTTGCATTCGAAACCATTCAAAATTTGTCCGAAGTGCCGTACAACGAGGCGGCCACCAAGTTCGAACAAGCTCATTTTATTGGCCTCCGGAAACACTGCTTGAGCACCCTATTCACCTTCAATGATACCGTGTACAAACAAATAAAAGGTGCACCGTTGTCCGACCTGATTGCCGAGGCAGTATTACAACGACTGGAGGAACTGGCTTTCGAACACTACTGACCAAGACTGTGGATCCGGTATGTTGATGACGCGTTTATCATCATTAGTCGAGACAGGATTGGGAATTTCAAAGAGCATCGGAACTCAAACTTTTCCGACATCCAGTTCACGATGCGGGGAGGAAGGGACTGCCACCTGCCGTTCCTCGAGGTGCTGGTGTGCAAAAAAAGGCGATGGGGAACGCAAAACAACACTTTACAGGAAGGCGACAAATACCCCTCGCATCCTGAGTTACGTCAGCAACCAGCCCGTTTCGCACAAACGCATCTACGTGCGAACGCTATGTCACCACGTAGAAACCCACTGCAGCGAACCAGCTGATAAAATTGCCGAGGCTCAGTATCTGCGGAAACTTTTCACAATTAATGGAAATCCTTGCACATTCGTCGTAAAAAGGCAGGCGAGGAGCCAAACGAAGAGGACCAACGGGGCAGCCAGAACCGACACTCTGGCGAACGATAACTTATATTGCTGGGGTATCTGAAGCATTCGCTCGACTGGTCAGCGAATTTGGGATATGTGTCGCTCACAGACCGGAAACAACAATCCACAGGCAACTTATGCGGCCTAAGGGCCCAGTACCCATTAACCAAACGTCCGGTGCCATTTACCGCATCGACTTTCCTTGTGGTCAAGCCAATTATGTTGGTGAAACCGGCAAACGGGTTCTCATGAGAATGCACCAGCATAAACTCGCCATGCGACGGAAGGACAAGCTTTCCCTGGTGGCTGCCCATGCATCCCCGTCAGGTCACGGCTTCGACTTCAAACGCGTGCGAATACCGGGTCAGTCAGAAGACCGAACTTCACGCCTGCTACAGGAAGCATGCCATTCATGCGCGGCTTCAATTGACAGGCATATCGATCTACCGGAAACCTATCAATGGCAGATCTCAAGGTCACTCCCGGCAGAGCTGATGTAAATATGCAATGAGCTGTACACGTTTAACTCCATGACAATGGAATCACTTGGGAGCTCGAAACGTCGGGCGAATAAAAAACTTGTCCCAGAGAACGCTTTCCCGTCTTCCCTTTATACATCTATATAGTAGGGAAGCGGCTCAAAATTTCGAAGGTTTATCTTGATTACTATACTTTGACGTACCAAGCGAAAACCCAATTTACCAGGCTGCCATTAAGCAAATCTTAGACTAAAAGCCAAGCAGGGCGGAGCAGATTGTGTAATTTCTTTACTAGAGATAAAAGCCATGATGTGGAATTGGAGATATCTGTCAAAATTCTGAAAAATAAAACTCAGTCCAAAATAGGGGTTCCGAAAATTCTACCACCAGAGATAAAGTAACCGTGGTATTTTTGTCGTAAGCAAAATCCAGGGGAATGTACAATCACAGTTGCTTGTCTCGAACAGATCTAGGATGCAGCATGATCTTCAAGTCACTCTCAGAAATTTGAAGCATAAGTTCAGTGTAAACAGAGCTGGAACTAAGATCGGCGAACGCGTAATTGGATTAGAGAGTGCATCCCTATCTATGCGCCCTCAGGAATCCAACAGAACGAAGAAATGACAGCTAACAGGTGATGACTTATCAAATTTTAAAAATCAAAAATTCATCATTCCCACGAACTTAGCGAACGATCATCCCCTGCGAATCCGTGTAGACTGCAGGTTTATCTTTCGCTGCGATCGCCAAAGACAGTGAAAAGCATGTCGAGCCATCCCCGCATTGACTGTAGACTTGGTTAAACACAATGATGCTACCATACATATACCTACTAGATTGTCAAGCCAACAAAATATTGTAAACCATTGTAGGCTATTTATAGGGACACGAACACAGTAATAAGAGGAAAATGTTCGTACGCACAGTAAGGCAACGCTTTGCACGCCTACGCGTTTCCTCAACAATTTGGGCACATGACAACGGCACACATATCACAATGCCACAAAAGAGTCAGAAAAGTAGACGAAGTAAACAAAAATGAGAAAACGAAGAAGGAGATCATCCTGCTTATTGTCCGAATGCCACCGAAGAAGCGTTCGTACAAATGAGTTCCTTCTGTGTTTGGTTAAACATCCGGATCGCACACTTCAGTGGAATAGATCCTGTAGCCCACAGCCTAGAACCTGGCGATAAAAAGCACGATAAATAACGCAGTTTTACAAAAAAGTGCATTCAATCACCTTAATGTTTAGTACTTTGTAAGCAAATAGAGCTTTTTGATAGGCGGTTGGACGAAGAGGGACTTGAAGAAAATGCGTTACACAACAGATATGGGCTCCGGACTCTACCCAGCCTACTGGTGTTTCGACGCGGATATAAGTGGAGCTCTGTTTGATTAGTAACACTACAAATGTCCCTTAGGAACCTTGTGCTTGTGTTTTGAGGCTTGACATAAAAACCGACAAAGATCACGGAGACTGGAATGGGCATTCCTGGTTTATTGGACGTCATCAGTCAGCCATAACTAAGCCCAAGTAGTGCAGCAGCGGAGGCTCAAGCACGCGACATTTTGATCAGAAATTCAACGCTGTCATCAATGAGTCACCGGCTCATTGTCTTGCGGGTTTATTTTATCATTCGAGTAAAGCTGTGGGAACTTGCCGCACTGACTCTGCTTTCGCCCTGTCAGGACTTACACCCGTGCTTGGTCATCTACCCCGCGTGTTATCGACAAGCTTGCCGCTTCATACGCGCATACACTCAAAGGTTATCGATAATTCTGCCTCAGCTGATTAGCGGCAGACGATTGATTACTTTTCCACGGCCCGGCAGGCAAGGCCTGATTGCAGCAAGCAAACAACTTCGCGGACACATCTGGCAGGCACACGCATTTGGCAGTTGGCGCACTACACAGTCTCTATGCTGTCTATTTTTTGGCAGTAAACGTTTGTCCACCAACATCATCTTCCTTGACTTGTGATTTGGGGAAAACTTATGTTCGTCGACAATACTAGGTGTGGCAATTGGTGACCCCGACATGATATGAACACGCAACCTTCTGCGACAATTGGTGACTTTTCCTGAACGCATTATTCCTCAAAGTCTACGATCCAGTCAGGTGTTGTGTTTTTCGACTTTCACGCTTTCTTCTGCGTTATAGCTTTCTCTGCCTCCATTATGCCTGATTTCGTTCCCAAGGATGGTGCTTCCTCTATTGCCAGAGTTCATTTAACGCTCCCTGTGCATTTCTGGTTTATTAGACGTCATCAGTCAGCCATAACTAAGCTCAAGTAGTGCAGCACCCGAGGCTCGAGCCCGCGACATTTTGATCAGAAATTCAACGCTGTTGTCACCAGCTCATTGTCTTGCCGGTTTATTTCATCATTCGAGTAAAGCCCATAGGTTGTAAAATATCATAATATCCTTGAAGGAAATACTTTGACGCATACGTAAGATACTTGAACTAAGGACTCAAACATGAATAAAAGCAGAGCTTGTAGTTAAATTCGATTAATATTCAATTTATATATTGTGCAAACTGCAAAATCTATTGGATCTAAAACATTTCGGGAGCGCTCATCAGTTGCGGCCACTCCAATGCGTTAAAGAGTAACGAATGCGAAAAATACGAAATTGAATTAGTGCAGAAAGGTCACAGGTCATGGTTACTAAGGCTAATTAGTAAAGTAAGGTTAAAACAAGGTGAAAGGAGAAACAGAGGAAAATGACTTACGGGAAAAAAGAGCAGGAGAATGTGTAAATCTGGGAGCCGGTTGTTACCAAGGCAAAGCTAGGTTAACCACATGCTCCAAATGTATACATAGGTCCGGTTTAGAGCGTGTTATATAGGTTGCCTCCAGGTAGCGCAAGATACGAGATGCTTGTGCTCGAACAAGAACTCGGAATGATGTTCTAGGATCCACAGAATGACCTGTAAGTCATTTTCCTCTGTTTCTCCTTTCATCTTGTTTAAACCTTCTTTCTTTGCCAATTAGCCTTAGTGACTATGAACTGTGACCTTTCTGTACTAATTAAATTTCGTATTTTTCTCATTCGTTACTCTTTAACGCATTGGAGTGGCTGCAACTGATGAGCGCTCCCGAAATGTTATAGGTCCAATAAATTTTTCAGTTTACGCAATATACCAATTCGTACCAGGGCAACTTTGCTTTAAATGTTCAATTCACAAAAAGTATAAAGCCAACTATCTAAAAGTCCTTATTAAGTTTTTTTTTATTTCAGGATAAACTCGTCCAAACCCATTCCTCGTCAATTACGCAAACAAATTTAGCACTTGGATGCCTATCAATAGTCATTGTCCATGTTTCAGAGTTAAATATTCTTTCAAGATCCAACGAAAACTGCCTGATTTTCAGCTTAATGGGATAGAATGAGTGACAGTGGTTCACACAAGGATGCGGAGGAAATACGGTTTGACAGCAAACTTGACTTTGGGAACAGGAATGTTTTGGCAGGTTTATATGCTACCTCAGTTTCGCTAAAAAGTTAAAATGATGAGCCCTAAAATTCAAATCATTGTGCGTAACCTGCAATAATTTTCGGATTATGACCTCATAATACTCTGTTTACCTGTAATTTGTTACATTTACAGAGCAGAGAATTTAGGGTTAATTCGCTCCCAAAGTTAGATTGCTTGCAGGTACATCAATGCGACGGACACTTGCAAGTGATTGTGGAATTTCATAGTGCGACACTACAAGTTAAACTGTGCAGCGAATCTTATGGACAAAGTGGAAAAAAAAACTTTTTCTGGAATCACGGATATCCATTTAAAATGGCAAGCCCTAATAATACATCTTCACAATCTGACCAACGACAGACATTTTTTTGGAAACCAGTAGGAATGCGTTAGTAAGACAAAAGACTTACGATAAGAATTTCATTTTATTGGCATGACGGTCCGAATGCGCCAGCAAGCTTTGAGTAGGAAGCTCAAAAGCCCAAATGTTTTTCCTCCTCGAATTTTTAACTGTCTCCGGTAGCCCAGCGTTTTTCGGATGTTCAGAAAAGTCGCCATCCGAGCCGAAATCGTACGTCACAGGCGGAATCTCGCCGTTATAGGCCTTGTCCCAGAAAGAGCAGAACTAAAAAAAGAATTTGCATGTTCAGCGAGTTATGCCCTAACTTGTGGTGGTTTCGTCTACTTCAAGCAAAAAAA
>JAYGXS010000003.1:11934371-11959846 GCA_036362985.1 Ligula intestinalis
TATTGTGTGTGTGTGTTGGATCATCGATTTTGTTGAAGGTTTGTAACCTCCTCCAGTCAACGCACGGAATACCGCCCAGTTATGCATCCATGCCGCACTCGTGCCAAAGGGTCTAGGGGTCTATTCCCCTTAACCCTTTCTCACGACCTATGAACAGAAGATCCTTTGCACCTAGAACATTTTTCTCAGGGTTAAGCCTCTGCCGTTGTTGTTCGGCCTGGCGAACCCATTTTTCCGCCGAGTATGCGCGACTATCTCCAGTTCTACTCAGCCGTCTTGTCCTGAGCTTTGTGTGTGCGTTATAACATAAGACCTCATACAGACGGCAGGAAGGTCAAGCTGCGCCAGTTGCTGGCGTTGGCATCTGAATGTCTGGTCTTAAGAGTTAGACCTTCCCTGGCGTAAAATAGTAGCTCCCTGATGCTGTCGAAGGTATGATCACTTTCTGCAAAGTCTGTTGCAAGTTGAGATTTTGGGTTTATCATTTGGATCGCCGATTTGTGCTCGTGTAGGTGGATCAGCAATTTTGTGTTCGGTTTCCCACACGTACTTTCAATCATAATTATCGCATCTACAAGTGCAAACATTTTGGAGTCTGGCCTGTGCACCTCTGTAAGTGCGCTAAGTTCGCCTGACCGGCCGATCTAGTCGACTTTGAGCTGATGAACATGCTGGTCTTCCGATGACACCGGCTTTTGGCGCCCCTTTGGCTGCCCTGACAATTGTTCACATTGAACTTTCACCTTGATGTACTAAATTACTTGTAGTGGCCTTGTCCTGAATGCCTTATGCAATGTTTCGCCTCTCGTGCGTACCTAATAGTGCGTACCAACAACAATCTGGCCCTTGAACAATCACAGCCATCCGTCCAAGCGGATCGATCAAGTCCAAGGCCGACTCAGACGTATTCTCACTTTTGGCGATTTTTCGATTCCACCGGACATGTGCCTTAGTCCGACTGGCAACTTATTGAATCCTATTTAACAATCCTACCATAGAGTTTACAGTACAGTACAGAACCCTCGAAATTGGCGTTCAACTTTTCCATCTTCGTTTATGGAGTGGCCAAGTTCTGTTTGCGCCGCCACAGACACAAACTTGGGACGTGCCAACTGGTTGAACAGGCAAAATGACCCTCATGTGTCTTGTGAATTCGCACGCCATTATGTACACAAAGATAAAAGCAAAACGAGGACTTTTAACTCGAGAAAACTAACCAGAAACCGCCAGAGGTAGAACTCACCCGATAGGCAGCATAGTCATCAGGCCGAACAAATCCGGCAGAGTCTTAACGAGCCCCATCAAGGTGCTGACTAATTATGCATCCGACCGCTAGGCGAGCCCAACGCCCAGTAGAAGGCTAAAGTTACGACGGCAGAACATCTATCACCTCAAGGCTGACTAGCGCCAGAAACGAAACGAGCATACCGGTTACTTGACTTTGCATACTGATGAAAGTTTAATTTAAGTTCCCAAACAGCTTATTTAAATAACCCAATATTTGCGCGTGATAATTAAAATGGCCCAATTGTGCCCAACTGGACAAAATTTTAGACTCCACATAAACGTTAAATCACCTTTCTAGCAAGATGATATACGGCAGATATAGAGTGGACGGCTGTGTCCCATTGGGTGGTATTGGACCGTTTTAATTATCACACGCAAATATTCGGTTATTTGGTTACTTAAATAATTATTTTTGTCATTTTTTACTTTGATGCGTTCTACTTTTTTTAACTTTTATATTTCTTCTTCCTGATATACCCCACCCATTTATAATCTCTCCCATATTACAGAAGGATGGGGTTTTCGCGTACTGGTTAGGACCCTAAAACGACATTTTACTCTAATGCTTAACGAATTTGCGAAAATAAGGCGATCAAGCTCTACCAAATGTCAGGAGTACACTTAATCTGTTACACAGAGCCACTGGTTCAACTTGACGTTTTACCTCGCATACTTTTACTATGTCAACAAAAACTATCCTTATTCCTCTTTTGAAGATACGGAAGGCTGATTCGTCTGTCCACTTAACTCTCAGGCATGTACAGTCAATCAATTTTTTCCTACCACATACCTAACTTGGGCTCGGTGAGAAACAGCTCGCTCTTCATCGAATGGGATGAAGTATGTCACATAAGGAGGCCTTTATGATTTCTTCGGAATCATAAAAAATCGGAGAAAAGAACTGTGAACACGCTTAACAACGTGCGCTTTTGAGCCAGAAAAAAGGATCCCTGAAAACGATGTCTTTAAAAAGCCGAGTTGGAAACGGAACATCTGTGCTGCTGTTCTCCAAAATAAGCATTTAAATGTTCGAGTTAACGTGTATACTTCGCGACAAAATATACTTTTCTAATAAGGATAAAGGGCACGCTAAATACAGGCTGCACTGTCCTACCTGTGTATAAACCAATGGAACCTTCAGCATGTCATAAGTGTACAGCGTGGCCAGAGCTAAACGACCAGCTAAGACTTCCTGAATTAAACACTCGACTTTGCGCTTGTCGTTTATTGATTTTTCTTGGTACATTTTGTCGACCAGGTCCTCCGCCCAGACCAATGGCAGGAAGTAAACACCAAAAGAACAATCCTCAACGCTAGCACGGTAAAGCTCCAGCTCTTCCTGTGTCATCATACCTTAAAGAAGAGGGTTACAGTTAAATAACCAACGAATCTAACAAAGCCTGTTTTCTGTAATATTGAGAAGGTATATAAAAGCACAGGTCAAATTCGATTGTATTTTAAAGTTTGGCTGAGGTAGAAGTATACCTAGTTGTAGTATTTGCATGAAAAAAATGACCAGCAGGTATGGAGGATCATACTACATGTACATAGCTCGTGTCATCGCTTTGTTAAAGTGAAAAGAATGAACTTCTTGGACGACATTATTAAAATCTTGTGCATGATTTGAGGAGTGCTTTCCGTGCTTCGGCTCCTAGTTCTATCAAAGTATACTCCAACGCTCAACTATGTAGTTTAAAAAAGTTGCGTTCTATCACAAGTAAAAACCAGTGGTTCTTCTGCAAACACGTTGAAGTAATCTAAGACTGTAATAATCATACATGTACGTTTGAATTTAGACTGGATAAGAAAATCTAATTTTGTTTGAAGATTCAATGAGGGCATCGCCTTATTGCTTCACAAGCTACATAGGAGAAGTCTAATATTTCCGAAATTGTTCCTATTCAGAAATCGCACAGATTTTGTAGCGCTATAGCTGTCAGTGCGTTACACAGAGATACATGCGGAACCGACTAATCGGACCATAAATATACCGTTGTACTGGTATACATCCTGAAGGCTCGCTTAAGGAATGTCATTCTTTGCTTGAACTGTCGCGGTCGTAACTTTACGTAGGAGAGTCAGCTTCTTCTCCTGCTATGATCTTTTTCTTTAGCCCGAGAGGAACCGAAAAAGGACATGATTTTTCCTTTATGATCAAAAATATCGCCGATACCTATAATTGGCACGAAGCACGAGCGGACTTGTGCATTTTATATTAACGCTACCTAATTCACATTGGTAATTAATTCATTTAAGTAGACGGATTGTAGCAAACAAAATAAAAACCGAATAAGTCCTTGAAATCGGACTACGTAGAATCAGCAACACATAGATTTTAGAAGACACAGCTGACCAGGCTATACTTCAAGAATTCATACAGACAAGCTGCAGTTATCAACTTTACCATCCTCTGCCAAACATCGAACACATTTTCGAGACATAAGAGCGTTTTAATGCATGGTAACGTATCCGTTTTGCTTATTGTTATGGGCAAACAATGCGTAGGCAAGTTCTGCTTTCAAATGACCTTCGCTCCTACTCTTTAGAAATCCTAGACAACATAGTAACCCTGGGCAACTTTCTGCTGTTATTCTCACAGTTTTTCACCTAGAGTACCTTCTACAGGGTTTCCATATACTGTGGGATTTTTCATAGCTTGACATTTATACAGTATATTTCAGAACATACAGTACATTGTTCAAGAGCATGGACAATTTTTATAAACGTTACACAGATTAATTAGGTTTAGGAGACTTTATGAAGGCCTTTTAAGTTTATACAAAATTATCATGGAGTTCAAGGGGTATGAAGCTTTTCATATTAACTCTCGGAATGTGAATTTAAGAGGTGTTCACGGATTGTAAGCCCTGAACACTGAGCACGATACCAGATTACAGTTTTTCATCTATTCTTCAACAGTTCACAACAAAGCGTTTACAGAAACTCATATGCGCAGACAACTCTGTGTGAAGGTTCGTTGACTCCTTAAAATAAACGTAAGGCCCTTTTTGGCCTACGGTTTGCCTTATCGCCGACATAACTGTTTAGTCACATGCCCAGAATATGAATGGCCATTTCCTATACCATGTTACACATTCGTTCCGTTATTTTGTTTTGAGTGGTCATGATATTCAAGGAGTTACTGTAGTTTGGAAAAGGATAAGATTAAGCACTTGCATGCCCTATTTCAGGCCAACTGTTATCCGACGTCGTTTGTACGTAAGTGCCTGAAGAAAGCCCACTGCGAGTGGTCGAAAGGAGAAGACCCTAAGTTCTGGCTTGCAATCCCTTATGTGAAGAATGTTTCAGAGACCGCTGCAAGAATCGCGAAACCATTCGGGATCGGTGTGGCTCATAGGATGGAGTCAACCATCAGGCAGCAGATTATGAGGCCCAAAGACTCGCTACCGTTGACAGAACAATCAGTTGTGGTCTACAGCATACCATGACGAGACTGCAATGCAAGGTATGTTGGTGAAATGGGCAGACGCCTTGGCAAAGGGTTGCATGAGCATTAGCTCGAAATCAACCGCAATGATAAGCTGTCTATGGTGTATGACCACGTGCGGCAGAAGAACCACAAGTTCGCCTTTGTGAAAGCAAGGGTAATATGCTGAGCCAATTACGAGATGGCCAGCTTGCTGCTAGAAACTTGTACCTCGATTGGCACACTAATGAGAGCCATATACCTTCATCTCATCTACCAAGTACTCTGCAGAAGGCTTAAATCTGCTCAGAACTGAGCAATAAGTCGGGTGGAGGAAGATTTGCAGGGCCGACAGCCGGCAGGCACGAGCTAAGAAGGTGGAAACGCTCAGGAGGCACATAAGCGACTTATCATGCCTCATGGAGGCGGCCGCGAGGGTGTGGGAAATTCAAAAAGCCACCAAAAATCGGTCGGTACAATCGATTGAAACGTGCGCAACAGGCATCAGGTTAGCAATTGGAAACACTTACTCCCACCAGCAGGAGAACAGTCACCACGCTCTGGCGATGGAAGCGAGAAGGCTTTCGTACCGTCAGCTAGAGAACAACTTGGTCCTAGAAATTGCCCTTCTTCCTCTTCCGGGGATGATAAAAGGAAGCTTATGCATGAACCTCTAAATTTTTCACATATAAGACCGTATAAAGTGATTGACAAAACCCGGTTATTCCTCTAGTCCAGGAAGTTCCTCTAGATCACAGAAAGTACTTCTATTTCCTGCGAATTCATTAAGTTGCGAAACCTCTGTATTTCGGTGTGACGCAGATGTGCTTAACTTGAGCTTAGCCTGTTATCATTATTCCGATTTTCACATGATTTTTTAACCTCACCGGAGGAGTTTACGGCTTTTAGAGTACTTACCGCTATGGCACTAAAACCCACCGTGGGATGAGAAAATGGTCAATTAAAAAAATCATTAAAGTTTTTATTCTACACTGTTCTGCCACACAGCTTGCCGCTTTCTGTTCCCAGCATATGTTCCCAGCAAAGTCTGTAGTTTGAGTCCCTACCCTCAAACTGTTCAACCATTTTGGTAACCCCTCCAGAAAACACCGCGGTACGTTCAATATCGCTCAATTCTGTGGGGTAAAATTTCCACCAGGTGGAAAAAGTTTGCTTTGAAATGCAATCTAACTGTCAGGAAAGTAAGTACACCTGCACCTTGCTGGCAGGTATATTTAGTTTACGACTGAGCTGTAAAACTGGAGAAAATGTTGTGCAAGTAAATGAAGTCAGGTTGCTACTCAGATTGCTAGAATATGCTCAAGTCTGTGCAACTAGCATTTGATACATCATTGTGACCATACCGGAAAGCGTTACCTTTTAATTTTATGGCCATTTATTTGTTTCAACAGAAAGGTATAAACAGGACTGAAGCAGTTATCTTTCCCACATTGGTAGTAAATGTGACCTTTCCCATTTCCTTTAACGTGCTTGAAGAACTGGAATGCATATTCAGCGGCAACCATCATTTTTTATTAGGCTTCCTCATAGGAAATATCGGTTTAGGGGAACTCATTGAAGAAAGTCTCTATACGCGGTAAAGAGGTTAGATCATCTATCCCAAGTCGCCATGCACCCACTTAAAACTGGGCATTCACATGGGAGCTAAATTGCATTGGAGGTTCTCGCCCATCTAGTAATGCTGTGAATGTCGTGCATTAATATGCAAATCGAATTGGACACAATGTACACTTATCTCAGGGAAACATGGAAAAGACGCCAACCAAAATGGCCAACTATCGACCAATTGTGACAAAGCATTATCGATTTTTTCGGGATGTTTAAAATACTCCCTGTTCTGCACATTCTCTACGCGTCTGATGACGACCTGGTGTGCCAAAGTCGAAATGTACAATAAAGTTAGTAAGCGTTTCCCTAACGAACTTCTTGCACCAAACAATCATTATTATAAAAAATGATTGCACATTTTCCATGGAATCAATGAATCAGGTGCGCTTTTTCACCCCTCCGTCTAAACTGGATCGATTGCTTTATAAAGAAGCCGGTTTTAGACCGTGCTCACATGTAAAAAGAATAACGGCTCTCCAAAAGTGTTCCTGGTAGGAATAAACTGGTAAGATTTGCAGTCCTTATTACTTTATATTCGCTTGCATTGAACTTAATTTCGCTACTTACCGTCAGCTAAAATATTGACAAAATAAGTACACTCAGAGCGCTAGCCATTTCCTTGCACAAGCAGCGCGACAACTCGGTTCTGTGAAAGTAAAAATATTCATGGAAATGTATGAACGAGTGTTGGGCGTATCGTAACGCTTCACGTCCGGGAAGGAAAAAAAGCGGATTTGCAAACCTTGCTACAATTGATGACCGAAATGTTCCTGGCGGGAAATATTCTGCTGATTGAAATCAAGAAACAATTCAAGCTACCCCTAGCAATAAAGTGCACCCAAGTTTAATCGTTCCTGCATTGCAAAATGTTCACAACCAAACAGTGCTTATGTTTTTATCAACTTGGTATTAATTTAAACGAACATACATAGCCCGTTTAAGGCGGTGCTTTTTCCCAAAGACCCTTTAGTAATCTCCAGAAGATAGACAGTAACAGTAAGGACATGCCCTAATATGCTTTCATCCCTGGGTGCTTGGCGAGGCAGCTAGCGTGGCTTTTAGAATTAGGTGACATCAGACATTCTCAATCGTCGAAAATATGCGAGGCCCAGGTAATTGAATAGAAGGCGGAAGAGCGTTCTTTGGGGCCAAAATTTTATTTGCCCGACGTTTCCGACTCTCACTCGAGACCATTGTCAAGGAATGAAAACGTAAAACTCACTGCGTAATTAAATTGGCTCTGTTGGGAGTGACCTTGAGTTCCCATTGCTCGCTTCGTCGCGAGTGACCTTGAGCATCGCGATATAGGCATCTGGGAGATCAATATGCCTATTAATCGAGTCCGCGTGCAATGCCATGCTTTTTGCAGTAGGTGTGAGACTCGGTCGTTCGACTGGCCCAGTATTCGCACAATTTCGAAGCCAAAGTCATGCCCTGGCGAGGATGCGTGAGCGGTGACCTAGGATAGCTTGTCATTCCTTCCCATGGCGCGTTCATGCTTGTGCAGTCTCGTGGCCACCCGTCTGCCGGTTTCGCCAAAATAATTGGAATGACCGCAAGGACAGTCGATTCGGTAAATAACACCCGATTTCTGGTTTATGGGTAATGGGTCCTTAGGCCGCATAAGTTGCCTGCCCATTGTCGCTTCCGGTCAGTGAGCGACACCAATCCCAAATTCGCTGACCAGTCGTGCGAATTCTTCGGATACACCAGCAATATAGGGTATTGCTCGCAAGTGTGTTGGTTCTTGCTGCCCCGTTGGTTTTCTTCTTTTGTCCCCTCGCCTGCATTTTTCAATGAAGCTGCCAGCATACCCATTCACTGTGAAGAGTTTCCGCAGATACTTGACCTCGGCCTTTTTCTCGGCTGGTTCGCTGCAGTGGGTTTCTGCGTGGCGATGTAGCGTCCGTACACAGCTGCGTTTGGGTGTGACGGGATTTTTGCTGAGGTAACCCAGAATACGCTTGGTATTCGTCGCCTTTCTTTAAACTGTTGTTTTTAGTTCCCAATCGTCTTTTATGCACACGAGCACGTCGAGGAACGGCAAATGGCAGTTTGTTTCTCCCTCCATCGTGAACTGGATGTCGGGAAAGATGGAGTTCAGATTCTCTGTAAAATCCCCAATCCTGTCTCGACTGATGGTGACAAACGTGTCATCAACATACCGGATCCACAATCGTGGTCGATAGTGTTCAAAAGTCAGTGCCTCTAGTCGTTGTAATACTGCCTCGGCAATCAGGCCAGACAACGGCGACCCCATTGGCGTACCTTTGACTTGTTCGTACACGGTTCCATTGAAGGTGAACAAAGTGCTTAAGCAGTGTTTCAGGAGTCCAATAAGATGACTTATTTTGAGCTTCGTATCCGCCTCGTTGTACTGTTCTTCTAACAGTCATCCGCTCAATTCATACAAAAGCTGCAGGGTATTCGACTTACACTGAACGAAGTGATGGTATCCTTCGATGTGACCTGACTTTTCACCGCGATACCGCAACATCTTGTAGTGGAAACAATTCAAACCCTGTTAGAAGAACAGTGCAGGCAACTCATGCAGCCTAAGGACCCATTACCCATAAACCAGAAATCGGGTGTTATTTACCGAATCGACTGTCCTTGCGGTCATTCCAATTATGTTGGCGAAACCGGCAGACGGGTGGCCATGAGACTGCACGAGTATGAATGCGTCGTAGAAAGGAATGACAAGCTACCCTTGGTCACCGCTCACGCATCCTCACCAGGGCACGACTTTGGCTTCAAAATTGTGCGAATACTGGGCCAGTCGAACAACCGAGTCTCACACCTACTGCAAAAAGCATGGCATTGCACGCGGACTCGATTAATAGGCATATCGATCTCCCAGATGCCTATATCGCGATGCGCGAGCACTGGCAAGGCTCAAGGTCACTCGCGACGGAGCGAGCAATGGGAACTCAAGGTCACTCCCAGCAGAGCCAATTTAATCACGCAGTGAGTTGTACGTTTTCATTCCTTGACAATGGTCTCGAGTGAGAGTCCGAATCATCAGACATTTCCTTGAAGTCTAACTTCTTTTTGATATTGTAAGATATCTGTACGACAGCTCGTGAAAATTCTAGGGGAGTCAACTAATGAAAGAGAACGCTGGGTAAAGAAAAAAAAATCGTCGAAAACCGGAGTGATATGTTGGTATTTCTGTGCGTTCGGACAACAAAAGTTAGAACGCGTAGAAAATCAATAATTGCCTAGTGTGGGGCGCCGATTGGCCACTGCGAACTATGCAAGTCTGGGCCAGTAAACAAGATCGGCGTAAGGAGTGGGAACCTTTCCAGAAATAAAATCTTCAACGAAAAAAAGGAGTAGGAAGGGGTCAGTTAAACGTCATGGGAAGGGGGAAGGAGTGGGAAAGGACCAATTAACCACTAGTGCAGTGAGCCAAGAAATACCTTCGCAGGGCAACATATGCGGGCGCCATATTGATACATCGGTTGAGAGAATTCCCATCCATGGACCAGGCTTGAATCAGTTCTCGACCCGTCTTGTTGCCGGCGTGGGCAATTATCTGCGCGGCTGCGAAGTTAAACTCGTGGCCCATCTCGTAGGTGTGAGCCGCTACTTGCAGGTTTCCAAATAAAGTTTTTTGTGCACGTGCTATTCAGGTTGCATTTTGCTTTCTACAATCTGATGTCAGCCAGAAGAATCCGATGCAATACCTTGATTTCTGACCGATAACTTGTGCGTTACCCCAGTAACCTCCTAGCTAAAACTTAGCCTATGACATTCAGGAACATGGATATACCTGCGAGATAAGTTATTATCTTAGGCTGAAGTTAACAAGACCGACGGAAGTACAACATAACATTCGTACGAATAACGTTTTCAGCAAATAGGATGGAGCTGAAAAGTAAGTGAATTCGTAGCCATTACTTGGATGTATTTCTAATAATAAGGATCTCTACAAAGCCGATTTGGATGCTTTTAGAAAAACTGCTTTTTAGGTACAACTGCCAACAGCTTCGGAATGGGGGGGGGGGCGGCTGAAGTGAATATTGTGAATGGAATAAGACATTGATTCCCTGAACTTTAGGTCAAGGAGACAAACGGTAGCGAAATAAGCTTCAAGGACTGTAGAAAGCGGTCTCGCAACTTCAAAATGCCCTTTATTTTGATGAATATGGGAGCAGTGTTATGAACATCAGAAAAAAATACGAATTACTAGATTTCCCTTTGAGCTACGGTTGGTAACAGAATTCATTGAAGGCCGCGACAATTGCTACATGTACGAAATGGAACATGGAGGCATGCGTCGAACGTAGAGACCTTATTGGAAGCTTATAATTTCACGGGTCATGTTCACGCCAATTCCGTGTTTCATATGATACAGTTTTCTGTAATTAATGAACCGGTTGACGCTTCTGTTGAGGGTTCTGAATTTAAATTCATAAAAGCTAGAGTTCCTGCCGATAAACTCACCAACTATCGTAGCGCCTGATAGACAGTTTTTTGAAAGGAAAGGGCATCTGCAGTTAGGGTTAAAAGTATCCATGCTATTACTTAATTTTATTTTAACTATTCATCTCCATCTCACAGAAACTAACGAGTGATGTTGTGAGGCAACTTTTAACCGAAGTCTATGCTTAAAACGACTTCACAGTTGCATGAACCAAAGGAACAGTAACCCGAAGTTTGGAGGGTCATTTATTACATAAAAGAACTCTCCGAGACAGTTTCGCGACTGTTGCAACCCACCAAAGAGAGAGCACACCACTGATATTCAAGAAACACCTTAGGCCGAGGCACCTGAAAAGTGGATCGACCGGCACCATTACTTAAATAAAGACCAAAGTAAGGTCACACAAATCTAAATATATAGTAACGGAGACGCTCCCGTGATGGACACATCCGAACAGGAAGCAGTATCACCAGAATCTTCTACCGTGGGGACGAAGCACAAAACCAACGACCTTCAAACTACGCAAAAATTCACGGGCGGGTCGAGACAGCGAACGAGGGAAAATAATCGATCAGCCCAATGCCGGCAAGTTAAACCAGACAATCGACGCTTTGACAATGGAGAATTGTAACTTTGGAAAAAAATACTGCAAACTTGAATAGCCAAGCATCAGCGTCTATCGCTCAAACTCGGTGGAATGTATTCCTTACATTCTATTCTCCTTTAAGCCAAACTTCAACGCCAGCCTCTTATTAGTTGGTGGCTGTTACTGCGACTTGAACAGAATCATGTAATCGCTATCGGACTGCGGCGTGATTAAATTAATTTTATTGGCTAATAAGAACAATTTTACCTTGGAAAATAACATAAGTCCTTTTGAAAAGTGGACAAAACAAACATAATCCAAGCATTTATCAATATCACTATAAGGTGAGCGTTTCAATTTGAATGTCAACAGAAATTTCAATAGTAAACAGACTTCTGCGAGTATTATACCTGCAGAAATATAAGTGGCGACACTTTGCGACCAGAAAGTAAATAATCGATTCAGTATTTAGCTTCAAGAAAAATATAACTACTACGTACATAAACAGGTAATTAATGCTGAGCAAAAGCTAACATAACCCAAAAAGGAACGTAACCGAAACTAATACTTTAAATGGTCGTAGAGCTTCGATGTTTGCATATTTGGATTTGAAAACTTTCCTTCCAAATGAAATACGTCATTAGATACGGGTTCTTAATGTTCGTGGGAATTGTTGTAAAGCTTTCGGCAAAAATATTTACAACCCCGTTTCTCAATGGATGTTGAGAAAACTACGAATTTACAAACTTCATCACTCTCGGCGAAAGGATTTGTTGACTGACCGCTTTGAAATTGCCACGTAAACATAGGGGACCACATAAAACGCAATGCTAACAGAAAACGTGAACAGATAACAAATTTGGGGTTAATTTGCTGTGCTGACATCTAGAATGTGAAGTCCACTGACAGTCACTGTAAAAGACGTTAAGATTGTCTTTTTTTCCTGAACCTCCTACTAAAGAGCTCATTCAGACTGTCTTGTATGTAGGAGTACATAGTAATCCGAAAGGTTTAACTGCAGCAGATTTTAATGAAGTGTTTCTAAAAATGATTAAAACAACTTTCTTGAGGGACGATGAATCAAGTTTGCCATTAGGCAGAAATTCTCTTTGCTCAATTTATGTCTTTGATAAGAAGACTAAGTATTTCTGAGGCGTTGATCTATTTTTTAAAGTCTTAACCATGCCATTTTAAGGCAAGTTAAATCGCACAGAACAAGAAGTCACTAGTGTGGCTGGGGTTTCATTTTTCTCTCGGGTATAATAAGCAAAAATAAAGTACGCAATGTTTCGTCAACATGATCGTGTGCCACAAAGCGAGAAAGTTCGAATATTTGTTGAGACAAATTATAAAATCATAGCTAAAAGAGAAGCCCTGTTTGGCAATGAAAGATTTTTCCCGTAAATTATCCGCTTAAATAAGCTTTTTGAGCTTTCAACAGTTTCCCATACGCAAAAAACCACTAACTTTCCTGAAGAAACGACCATCTCTGACGCAATTTCGTTAGTCGTCGCTGGATACGCAGCAGGTGGTATGATTTCTATTATCGACCTAGGTCCTTTTCAGTTCGAACATGAAAAAAGTTTTTGTTAGGCTTCAAGGCTCAGTGAAACAAGCTGTACCTTCACCAAAGTGCATGAGCTGAATTTACCTGCATTAGTTGAAATAGAGTTAGCAAGAAGGCAAATGCGATCAATCGAGTCGTTTGATGATTCAAATATGGTGCAAAAACGTGTGGGCTCTTGGCCCTACTTATGTGTTGTTTAAATTTATCAATAACCAATTTTGTTAAAACTAAATACAACACACTTTTTTCACACTTTCGGTTTTGACGCGTGCTAGCAACTATCTTGCTAATCACTCTCCACGGCTCAACTCTCTCCTCACCTGCCGCTGTTTATTTTGCCCTTCAACGACACCTCTCTGGTGATCAATCTCGGGCTCCAGGAGAACCCAGCGACAATTTGCAAACGAGTTTTCTCCACATTTTGCAACTCAAAGCCCAACGAACTTGGATCCAGTCCTCGCAGAGTTATCCTTTGGCAAGTCGACTACTTGACTACTGCTGACTAGGATCGAGAAGGATCTAAGTGAGTTGTATCATTTCTAATCTTCACGTCAATGTCTTTACTGGATTTTTACTTTTCCACTAGAATAGTCTAGTAAATCCCTTATTAGCAGTTAGTCTACACTCGAAAGTTTTCCCACTGCGTATTTGCTAAGACGTTTTGTATATTTGTAGTGATAAAGTCTCTACAAACGTCACTTTGTTTAGGGCAAGCAAACGTTTTTGAGGAAGCACATCACCATGTTACTATATGCAATTTTTTGATAACATCAGCCAGGTGTCCTCAAAATTACCACTGCTGACCTTAATCTTTTTTTGGAGGAAAATGAAGGCAATGTGAGCCTACGCGAAATGCAATTTGTTCCATTTCATTTGCACCTACCGCAAAGCTCAGAGACGGAACAGTTTTCTAGCAGTTTAATATATTTTAGTAAAGGTTTATATACTCAGGTTATCATATTTACTCAGAATATTCCAAAGTGGGAGTTTAGGTGAAACATATTTTGCGATTTCCCAAACTATTTTTGTTTACATCATAAAAACGGATAAGTGTCCACTGCATGCTTTGAGCCGGTGGTATTGTGCAACCACTTTGAAAATTTAACCCTTATTTATGTTTTATGTCAGTACCGATCCGTCCTATCGTATAGTTCATATATTCGTAGAAATGAGAAAAAATCACAGACAAAAAAAGAACCAAATCAAAAATAACACAACTGAGATGTTACCTGTTGGTTTGTCGTATGGCTAAATCAGCTACGGTTCGAACGGACAACTAACTAACGAATACAATTTAGTAACTGTGAGTGCACTCACTAAAGATTTCCTAAGTAGTATGGCTCAAAGAGAATGAAAAGTAATAGTAAATTACCCGCTTCCACCAGGTTTTCAGGTTTCGGAAATAGACGTCGAAAACGAGAGGAAAAATCGATCAAGCCGAAGCAGTAACTGAGATTGAAATAGCGTAGCAAATTGCACCGCTGCAGTCTGACCTTTTCGGAATCACCAGAAGCAAAGGCACAGACAGTGAGTGCCCATGAGTCGGGCCACATAAGCGAGTTAACTTGCTCCCACCAACGGCTAACGACAGTATTGATGTAAAATCCGAGCACAAATCCAACTGGTATTTGTTCTACTATCCCTTCACAGTAGAGACAAAATGCCTCGAAATTCCTGGTATAAGAAAGGACAAAATGAGAAAAGCATTTGCATCGAGGATGCTGCATAAATCAAGCATGATCACGTATATCATAACCTGCATCTAACTCGCAGTAAGTATTATCTTTAATTAATTTCGATGGCCATTTATGTAGGATTGTGCTTTTCACATTTGCCAATAAGTCAATGAACAACACAGCAAATGCGAACGGCAGTTGCGTTTCTTCTGCAAGTAAAGTTTATTTAGCTGCGTTTTCACTTCAGTTTAGGCCTTTTTATTGAATTAGAGCTTTGAAGGGGCCATTAACTATTTTCTCTAACAGAGCGATTGATTGACGGTTGCAGAGCGAGTTTGCTCTACTACCCTTGGGTAAAACATTGTTCCATGTAAATCTTGAAATGTGTTCTCTCTGCTTTCTCCATCTCAATCTCCATTTATTTGCAACAAGGTTGACTCCAAATCAGCCCTTACCTCGGATTTGTTTGTCTTCTAAATACCCAAACATTTTCAGAAATTCATAAAACTTTAAAAAAGATAGCTAGAGTGGCACGCGGAAGATACTTTATCGTACTAATTTTCTCATTGAAAAACTGTCGGGAACAGGGCAGAGAAAAGTCTCTTAATGACTAGAAAGAATACAAGAATGCCACTTCACTTATGGAAAGTCCAATTTACGCGTTATTTGCCTGGTAAGGATTTCTTATAAACACCACAGTAGCAAAAAACCCTAGATTTGTGTAAAACGGGCTAATATCATTAGGGCTTATATGGATGGGGCAATAATCAGGGGAAATAAAAAACAAAATAAAGTAATAAAACAAAAAACTAAACTAAGCTAAAATTTTAAATGAAATAAACCAAACTAAATCTTATCTTAAACCGATAAAACTGAGTAACAAAATAAACTTAAATTAAACTACGATTAAACTAAAATAAGAACTAAAAACCTAACCCAAACTAAGCTTAAAAAACTATCTCACCTAAACAATAAGCTCATCTCATACATTTGATGATAAATTAAAAACTAAACTAATTAACTACACCGAAATAACTAGCTAGTTATGCATGGGTAACTACAATATTGTTTGAAGGAAGCCTTCTACCTAAAAATAGTGTCACAATCAGCACAAATATCTAGTCATCTAGGCTAGTGATCAATTTTTTAGTCAAAGAAAGCAAAAAAACTCTGAATGTTTAAGAATCAGAACCGAAAACAAAGTCAGACAAAAGTCAAAAAAGACTGCAAAAGCGGGCGTTTGTAGCTTAGCGATAGAGCACTAGCCTCCGGCAAAGACTTTCTCTGATGCGCGAGTTCAAATCCCGTCAAAAGCCTAGAGTTTTTCACACTTGGGTCAACTTACATCAAGCAAATCTGTCAAACTAATTTAATAATACATGGAATCATAAACACGCTCTACATATGGAGATTTTGTGGTCATAGAGCATCACATAACAAGAAATTTCAAAACTCAATATGTTGTTTCTTTAAGAAAAGAGCCCTTAGACAACAAAAGAAAACATCACCTTCCATATCTCACTTATCACGCAGGATTTTAAGTAAATTTCTGACATAATGTCGGGCAGCTTAAGCCACCTATAAGAGTGATTATTCACAAAATGATAAATATCGATATCATTTTCAAATCTTGTGATTTGAAGACAAGATTTTCCAGTCAATTGATAGAAAAAAAACATGACTTAAAGGGTTTTTTTAAGTGAAGCAAGTTGGGTCAAAGGCAGAGAGCATTTCCTACTTTTATTAGAAAAACAAGAAGTGATATAATCAAGTCTCGTATGAATTGATTATTGACAGTAACAATTTAGGCTTTTAACAATGGGCACTTCTCTTTGCTTAATTTTCAGCATATAATGTGTGCGAAGCTCAACGTTAGCACAATTTAACATACCTTTTTAACTGTCCATGCAGAGCTAAACGATAAGTTATTGAAATTATCCCGTACAGCAGAGAAAAAACCAAGAATTCCTGCCATATCAATTTATAAACACTGCCCTTCCATCTAAAAATTGTATAGAAAGTCATTTGATACATACCTTAGCAAGAGTTTTAAAAAGACTGCATTAGAACTCGTCGCGATCGACCGACTGTAGGTTACCGTCATGATTCAAAATTGAGAATGGTAACAAGGCAGAATTGGTAACCCTAACACATCATACAGTAAAACAAAATTTGCAAATATGCTTTATGGCGAGAGCTAACTAGTTAACGATACGTTCTTTCACTTTATTGTATGTCACCATACATAAGATCACACCAAGAAAGCGGTTTTTCTCAATAAGAGAGTCGTTCACATCAGGCGACTTTCTTTCTAAGAATGCAAGTGTCCATTGTAGCGTATACTGAAAAGAGAAAAATTATAAGGGAAACTAAAAATTTTGGTGAATGTCTCTCGGTTCACCTTCAGGCTAGGAAACGCTTTCAAAGCAATTCACCGAGTATACATGCTAAACTAGCTGGCTGCCTATCCAAATGATGTCCTATAAGTCGGCTTCAACAAGGCCCACGAAAGTGTAACACACGGACTTCTTTAGAGAAGGTTTAGGACGTAGAACTTCAAGAAAAAATGCCTTTTTTGGACAAGCAATTGTTGTTCTTATTCTGTGCGCCTGCAATAAACGAACCAAAGTCAAATATCTGCCGGGTACACTTTTGTCAAATGATAGCTGAGGCAACACAAAAGGCTGAGGACTACTATTCTCCGTGAGTATCAATGGGGATTGCTATCTTTTGAAGGAACCTTCGTGGCATACAACGCCAAGTCATTGTACGCTTTAACTGCCTAGGATATCTAACAAATCTCAGTGGCTGGAAAGAGATCTAATAAGGAGATCTGTAGGAAAGTGAGGTTTAGGAAAGTGTTTTGCGGAGCCAACTGAAAGGAAGCTTTCAAAGAATATAAAATCCAGCGGAAAGTTTTAAGCATTTTTCAAAAAATACAGCGGGGTTTTGAGTGTGAATTGCCATATGGAGCAGTCAAAAATCCCTATTTGCTCTACGGCTTCTTACGAAAAAGCACACGTCCTAGAAGCGGTGGTCGTGGACGTGCGTACGAATACAAACCTATCAGTCTGACCTTAATATGTGGCAAGGTAATGGGGAAGATAACCAAAACGAAAGTGAGTACATATTGTGAAAAACACAGTCTCTTGGCCAATGTGCATAAGGGCTTTCGAAGGGGTTGGTCGTGTGCAACATACTTACTTAATAGGACACAAAGTTGTACAAGTAGCATCCATGTTAAAAATACCCTACGTGTGGCCTTCATTGATTTTTTGAAGGCCCTCAGCAGTGTTTAACAAAGACACCTCCTGCGAAAATTGAGATTGATGAGCATTGGAGGCAAACTTGTTACGTGGATTGAGAATTCCCTCGCTGGTCATTTTCAAGTTGTGTTTGTAGAACGACAACTCTGAACGTACACAGTAATTGAAACTCGACTGCCCCAAGGTTCACTGCTTGGACCAACTCGCTTTCTATTCTTCGCTAATGACTGTGTCCAGGAATTGTACTGTGATTTTGCCATGTTTGTTGATAATGTACGAATATGGAGCGTAATCAAAGGTGCTGCCAATGAAGATGACTTCCAGGAAAATCTTCACCGATTAAACGATTGGTCAAGCAGTTGGCTCCTGTCCTTCAATTCGAAGAAATACACCCTGCTGGGCCCAGGAACGCGAACTCCGGTTCCTGATGCGCGAATTAAGTCAAGTCAATTTATAAAGGGTAAAAAGGCAAACGCATTTGAACTCCCTATCGGTACACAGTAGTTAAGACCTGCAATGAACATTTCAAAGAAGGTCGTTTACGTAATTGTGAGTGGCTACTCACTTTTTTGACGTAATATAATCAGATGGGATGTTGTCGGTTAATACGAGCCAGCAGGTGTAACTGAACAAAAAGGTCAGACTGCACGGAATCACACTTACAGAAGCGGAGGTAGAGAAGGATCTAAGTATCTGGATGACAGACAACCTCTAGACTTCTACACAATACTTTATGGCGGCTAAAGCTGCAACTTCAATGTTGTACGTGATCAAGCGGTCATTCACCGCATTTGATAAATATTACTTCTCAAAAATCGTCGGTACTTTTATAAGACCACATGTTGGATAAATTATCTAAACCTAGAGACCGTGAATACAAAAGGGTAACAATCATCTTGAAAGAGTGCGCTGGCGGGCAACGAAATTATTAAGAGTCCAAGTGCACTACCGTATGAGATCCGCCAGAATTATTTTAATATCTATTCTCTGAATTATAGCCAGTTACGCAGAGTTTAGATTCAAACCTCCCCTATTGTGTGTGGCTTTTTCTGCGCCTTTCTGTGTGACAACCTCTTCGAACTCGTCACTACAACTAAACTCCGGGGACATCCCTTCAAACTATGTATGCCTCAAGGACAATTCATCGGCTCATGGAACCGTAGAATAACCTCCACAAGGCGATTGTAATGTCCCAATCTCTGGAGATAATTTGTCTTTAATACAAAATATATTTATTCAAACACCAAATTGATATGCACATGCTGCAGCATAATGCAAACTGTGTGAAGTAGGGCAACAAAAGTTGTAAAGGGCCTAAAATCATTTACTTAAGAATGCAGCTTTGAGGCAATGAACCTTTCCCCTCTTGAGTACAGGCAGATTCGAGGTAAGCACATACAGTGGTACCGGATCCTGAGGATCCGGGATTATGCCGTGCAGTTTGATGGTTTCTTCGCGTTCGCCACATCAACTAAACTTCGTGGTAATTCCCTAAATCTCAGAGAAACCTTATCTTCTCTGGATGCCCGCAGTCATTCGTTTTCACAACGAGTAATCGGTGCATGGAACAGACCACCGGAGAACGTCATAATGGCAAACAGAATGGACACATTATAACACAATGTCAATGTATATTTACTGAAGAGACACTTGACTTGACTGTTAGAACTGTGTACATGTGCATATGTTACTCACCCGTTAATAGCAACGTTTTTATTTTGCCTTTTACGTTGATTATGTTTGCATACAGTTTTAAAAATTGTCTTTAAAGGCACTGCCTACTACCCTTACTATACTGACTTTTACTGAACAATGTAAATAATTAAGCTTGAAACACGAATGCACGATGCGCCTCCATCTACATACACCTAACAAAGTTTATTTATTTGTTTCTGCTGCTTGAGCAATAAAAGATGAGGATCATTGTAGATTGTAATTTAAGGTATGCATTGTTAGGCTCATTCCTAACAGCCGGACTGGGCAAAATCTCCGTCCCGCTCTCGGTCTGCCCGAACCAAAAGGTGTGTGATCCTGCGCGCGCATCTAGTGGTCACACAAGGCGGTCAGGACAAAGGTGCCGGGTGGCAATCGAGCGGCCAGGCGCATGAGGACATAATCTGATTGGTCCCATCTATAACCTTTCATAACATATAGCCCCGTTCGAGGGGCCATTAAAGAATTCATTTCATTTACGACCTTGTTCGTTGTTCTTTACGTTGGACTGTATCTCGCACACCCCAATTTCTGGTCAACCAATCAATACTTCGTTTTAAATTTGGTTTCGATTCGAGGTGGCCATTTGGCTTGCTCAACCTGCGTGTGAGGGAACGGATTGACAGATGCAGAACGCGACCTTTCCATTTCAACTCTGCATTCCAACAAATCTATTCAACAATCCCCAGTTGCTGGACGTCCACCTGTCTATCAACCTTAGCTACCAAGTCCTTCTCTACAAGTCTACTTACGAAAAATATACCAGGACTTTCGCAAATGTTTATCGCTCTTTTTCTCACAGTTTTTTTCTATTTGTTATTATTTTTTTTCCATCATCGACTTTCCTAGTTCTGCCTTAAGTTGCTTTTAACATACATTTTTCATTGATAGGCTTTATATGTAACAAGCACTTAAAAGGTCAATTTTCTGCAGTAATGTTCTTTTCTTCATTAAATATCGTAGAATGCCCGTACTTCAATAACTTCGTGGTTCATCGTGGTGGCTCGCAAAGTTGTTCTGCGAAAGCCGCCCATGAGGCTTTAAAGCTCCATGTGACGAAGACCGACAAGAGGAGGAGGAGAAGGAAGAGGAGAATGCGGAGGAAGAAATCTTACACGCTCCATATTTTTTAGATATGTGTGCATGTATTTGAGTGTGTCACCTTAACCGGTGGCACTTGAGCTGTGCTGGACTAAGAGCTACGGACGTATTGCAGCATACCCTTTAACTTTAAAGTAACTTGCATTTATATAAAGTCAAAAAAACTTTAGAAGTTGTATGTGTTAGAGTCAAAATGGAACACAATTTAAACCACTCATCACTGTTCATCGTGAAAGAGTATGAAAGGAAAACAGAACCAAAAAAGATTTCTACAAAGCTGATTGAAGTTATAATGTTGTGGGTGCTGTTTTTTGTCAAATATAATACCGTCAAAACTTCTTTTAAAATCAGCAGTGGCAAACGGCGGCCATACTCTTGGTTTGTTGGTATTCGATTGCTGTCGTTTTTATTTTCAGCACAGCTGACTTCAGCGCACTTGACTTCATCTCAAATTTGAACGTCATCCAAAAATAGGACAGCTACGCATTCTTAAACCTGCAGGATGTCGTTCGCGTAGATTAGTAAGGGTAGTGGACCCCAAAAAGAACCTCGTTGGACGCCAATTTCAGCGTTCACCAAATCTGAGCTATGATTGCCGAAGACTAATATCTGCACGCTAGAGGACGCAAATGTTCGATCAAGTTGAATATTTTGCTTCATATAGGTGTTTTCTAAATATAGCTATTTTATCAATGGCGCCACATAAAGAGAGTTCTAAACGCACAAAAATTTAGGCATATGGACAACCGCGAACTTGATGCCAACAGTGCACTGTATAAAGGCCGTCCAGAAGGCAACTAGTACGCTGCAGTAGATCAGCCGAGCGTTCAGAAATTTTCCATCTGAACTCTTCGGAAGAATACTTGGCGCTTTTGTGAGACCACATCTCGAGTACGGAATGCCAGTTTTGATACCGTGGTTGAAAAAAGATGTGGACCTTCTCAAACAAGCACAACGGAAGGTGACAAAGAAGATCGATGGTCTCAAAGACCTACCATATCAGGAGACATTGATCAAGCTTGAACGTTTCCCTTGTCTTACAGGCACGTACGGTGCGGCCTGCTCTGGACATTTACGGATAATTCGGGGCAGCGGTTCCTCCCTGAAATTGGAGGATTTCTTTGTGTTAGCCAACACAAGTCACCTGCGTGGCTATCCATACAAGGTCACGAACGAACGCACTCAAATGTACATCAAAAAATTTTTGATAGTCAATGAGTGGTACGACCTTAGAACTTGCTACAAAGCGAGACGGTTTCTACTGACACCATTGTGGACTTTTAAAATACAGCAAAGGGCATGCCGAATGCTTTTCTATGCACCCTCAGTCAATATAGTCAGTATATTTGGAGTCAGTCAGTAAGTATCTATGAGGAAACAGTAGGCTTGCACTTTTGAACTCTCCATTTGCCACATCGAAATCTTGAGAATTAGAAACAATGTTAACAAGTTTTCAGTCAGGAAAATGTAGACAGTCACTGCGTGCATTGGTGTTAAGAGCTTAATTTGTCCCATAGTTCATGTTTTGCTGTAACATATGTGTTTGCAAGCTTTAAAGATTGGGACATAACAATCGCTTCAGGTATGTTACTCTACGGGTTCACGACCTGGTTAGAGCAAAAATGTTTCTCCATATCCAACCATCCTTGGGGTACATATAGTTTGAAGGGATGTCCCCGGAGATAAGTTGTAGTAATGAGTTGGAAAAACTCGGCACACATGAGAGCGCAATCCAAGCCACACACGATACGGAAGGTGTGCATTAACTCTCCGCGTAACTGCCGATAATTCAGGGGATAAAAATTAAGTTTAGGTAGGCATTCCTCATATGGTAGTGCACCTTGGCCTCTTTCTAATTTTGTGCTCCACCACTGCACCCTTTCAAGTACGTTATAATCCTGCTGCCTCCACCACATTCAGGCTTGAATCGCGTATTCAAGATGCGACCTCATGAAGGTATCGAACATTTTAGAAAAACAGTCTTCAGCAAAGCTGTGAATGCCCGCTTTACGACGTTCAACATTAAAGTCGCAGTCTGTCATCTAGATGCCGGTATCTTTCTGCATTTCTGTTTCTTGGAATGGGATTCACGTAGGATAGAAAGATTGATCATCAGGGATCGGATTTCGATTTCCCAGATGCAGCAGAGTTTAGTGTTCATATAGAAGGACAGGAGTCATCTGCATGACCATTCGTTTACTCGACAGATGTTTTCCTGGAAGTCATCTTGATGAGCATCCCTCTTGATGATCTTCCAAATTTTCAAATATTTTGTAAACCTGGCACACTCACAGACCAATTATTGCACACAAAAGTAAACGAACAAGAGAAAAAACGGTCAGTTTGAAGGGACTCCGCTCTCGATGGCTATTGGCTTTGATTGTTATTGTCATCCAGACAGACAGTCCGAGGTCACGTCGGAACGGGCCAAGTCAGGCGACCATCAAAGGGTTGACATTTAGGCCAGAAAATCGAAGTTACGCGAAGTCAGACTGCCGCAGGAGCCGGGTTACTGCTATCAGTGAGGTCACGCTGAGGAAAAATGCAGGACATGGGTGAGCGAGCGTGCGCATGATGATAATAGAGAGCCAATTAGGAGCAATGACGAGTGCCCCCTAAAAAGCGAGGTTGCGAGCAGAACGGGTATTATTCTGTGGGACACGCTGCTGACGACCCAAGACTGCTGCCGAGGCGAGACCGACCACAGAAAGCGAGCTGCTGGACATACGAAACAGAGTTGATGTACTAGTACCTGACAGTAAAATACTAGCTGTTTTTCTATTCTGTCCTCTCTTTCTAACACGTACTGGGGGGACTGTTGACACAGAAACACACTAGGTAGCAACAGTGGCGATGCAGGTTACAACAGTCCTACACAATTTGGGAACAATTAGCAAGGAAATTCTCAATCCACGTAAGACGTTTGCCTCCGATGATCGCCACTCTCAATTTTTGCAGTTGGCCTTTCTTGAAAGATGGTCGAAGACCTTCCGGCAATCAAAGCAGGCCACTCGTAGGGTGTCTTTAAAATGGATACTCCTTGAACAGCTTTGTATAGTATTCAGTAAATTTTGTTACACACGACCTACGCCTACGAAAGCCATATTGCGCATTAACCAAGAGATTGTGGTTTGTACAATAATCAATCAGTTACTTTTTGATGATCTTCTCCACTACCTTGCAACAAACAGAGGTCAGACTCACGGGACTGTAGTTGTTCGCCAGTGCCCGAATACCGACTTTGTAAAGCGGTGTAATGTGTGCTGTTTTCCAATCTGGTGGACGAATTCCAATATCAAACGATTGCTGAGAAGCCATGAATAGCTGTTAAGCCAACTCTTTAGAAATTTCATGGAGCAGTTTCTCAGGAATCTTATCTGGACAGGGAGATTAAATTTCCTTCAAGCTTTTTGGTCATTAAAAAATCATTTTTACTCCAAACAGCATTCCCTCAATATTTGGCGCTCCCACGATCTCGTCCCTAGTTGTGATAAAGGCAGTTTCTGGTGTTTAACCCGAAAGAACGACAGAAACCCTTAAAATTCCATTGAAACGGCACAGGGCTGTACAATAATGTTTAAGACGTTAACTTTCCGATCGAATAGTAACCCATTTGTTCAAGAGTCGTGAATGTTTTTAGGCATACCCCTTTAGCTCTCCTTGGGACTCGGAGAGTGTTTGGGGGTGCCAAGGACCAGACTCACTGGTCATTATTTAGCTGACCAACCCTTTATTATTGTACTGCCCTTTATTGTACTGCCTAAAAAACCTTTCACAGCCATTCGGCGTGGCAAGTGATATTATATTATTTATGATTACATATGTTTTTTCCTGAGGATTTCTTATAGCGTTTTTCGCGTTTTTACAGGGGCACCTATTCGAAAATACAGTTGCGACGTTCAGAATAAAACAATGAAAGCGGTATCTCGCACAACCACTCTTTGGTTCAGTGAGACAAACTCCGTAGGAATACAACTTACTGAAATGTCTTAAGTAACGCTACTGTGTATTTCGTTAGCACGCTTGCGTGTCAAATGCAATGGAAATTAAAAATGGGTAAGAGTTCCTCTTTTTGCCGTTTAACGGTAATAGAAGTTGCTCTTATAGTTTTCTTTGGCTATAGGCTTCATCTGTCAACTAATACGATTTATTTTAAAAGATTTCTGGGTGTACAAGTTTCCATTGTTAAGCAATAGTGATTGCACTTCTAGTTATTTGGTGGTTTTGTTCTTTCCCCACTCTTTACACCTATGATTTAAGTTCAGTTAAACAACTTAAATTGGCTAAAACTGTTTATTCCCTACGATGCGCTGATCACACAGCACAAAAAATAAACTGCGCATTAGTCAAACATTCCAACTTTAACCATGACATCCATAAGACATTTGGGCTCGGAGACTTTTGGCCGTCGGTGGCCATACGAGGACGCCCTACTAAAAAGCACAATTAAATTTATACACCTTACTCCGTACCACTGTACATAGTTATGCATAATAAAACCAATTGCTCATAATATCTCACATTCGGTTAATACTTTAAGAACCGTTTCCAAATTTAAAAAATAAAATGTAGTTAAAATAAAGACAACTTCAAACGTAATTAGACCTGCTTATTTGCTTTTCCTCAAATGAAGCTGCCATGACTTTTATTTAAACAAAGCGGTCGCTAGGTATATTTGCATAGAGCGCAACCCCTTTTCTTCATACATTTATCGGGCCCGCAGCAGTCGGTTCGATACAAGAGTTTGTATCATCATTATGTGCGAAGTGGGTGCCGTTGAGTTGAAAATTACAG